>SJYX01020346.1:19532-46579 GCA_006410675.1 Oreotragus oreotragus
CATGCAGATGACACCACCCTTATGGCAGAAAGTGAAGAGGAACTAAAAAGCTTCTTGATGAAAGTGAAAGAGGAGAGTGAAAAAGTTGGCTTAAAGCTCAACATTCAGAAAACAAAGATCATGGCATCTGGTCCTATCACTTCATGGGAAATAGATGGGGCAACAGCGGAAACAGTGTCAGACTTTATTTTTTTGGGCTCCAAAATCACTGCAGATGGTGACTGCAGCCATGAAATTAAAAGATGCTTATTCCTTGGAAGGAAAGTTATGACCAACCTAGATAGCATATTAAAAAGCAGAGCTATTACTTTGACAACAAAGGTCTGTCTAGTCAAGGCTATGGTTTTTCCTGTGGTCATGTACGGATGTGAGAGTTGGACTGTGAAGAAAGCTGAGTGCTGAAGAATTGACGCTTTGAACTGTGGTGTTGGAGAAGATTCTTGAGAGTCCCTTGGACTGCAATGACGTCCAGCCAGTCCATCCTAAAGGAGACCAGTCCTGGGTGTTCATTGGAAGGACTAATGCTGAGGCTGAAACTCCAATACTTTGGCCACCTCATGCGAAGAGTTGACTCATTGGAAAAGACCTTGATGCTGGGAGGGATTGGAGGCAGGAGGAAAAGGGAACAACAGAGGATGAGATGGCTGGATGGCATGACCAACTCGATGGACATGAGTCTGAGTAAACTCCGGGAGTTGGTGATGGACAGGGAGGCCTGGCGTGCTGCGATTCATGGGGTCGCAAAGAGTCGTACACGACTGAGGGACTGAAGTGAACTGAACTGAACTGAACTGAAAGGGGTTCTAAGATTTAAAAAATGAAAACTTGTATTTCAATGATGCCTAAATGCATAACTTAAAATTAAACCTCCCTCATGAGCAACAACTCATATAAATATGTTACACAGACAAACTAAACAGTCCAAAAGAGAAATCTTGATGCTATCTCAACCTGCAAAATTTGCTGTTTCCCCAGGTTTTCCAATTTTGCTAAATGGCACGAAAATTTACCTACTTGCTCATCTCCCAAACCTAGGACTCACCATTGACTGATTTCTTCTACAACTGAACTACTAGCAAGTTCCATTGACACTACTGTTAAAATATAATCCTAGTCACATCACTTTTCACCACCTTCACAACTGTTACCCCAGTGCAAGGGGTATATTCCCTTGGCATCTTGGAATTANTCATCTCCCAAACCTAGGACTCACCATTGACTGATTTCTTCTACAACTGAACTACTAGCAAGTTCCATTGACACTACTGTTAAAATATAATCCTAGTCACATCACTTTTCACCACCTTCACAACTGTTACCCCAGTGCAAGGGGTATATTCCCTTGGCATCTTGAATTTAAAAAAAAAAAAAAAATCTTAGTAAGGTTTCTGAAGGGTAGTTCTACAAATGTATGTGTCTTCTCATCATCATTTAGGCACAGGCAGAACCCAGTTTATATAATATTAGTTTTCATTATTAGTATAGTAATTCAGTGGCCACAGTGATTCTCTAACCAAATTCTAAAACTCTCAACTCAGAAGAATAGGTGATATCATACATTTCATGCATTAGCTTTCATAAAAGCATGAAACTTTGAAAGTTTTCAAATGTTAGCACCCAAATAAATTAAATTTAAACACCTTATATTTCAGAAACTCTTTCATTTAGACATTGGATTAAAATGTAAGTTCTATATTTTATTCTCACTAGATGGATAGTTCAACGTACCTTATCGAGCTCATCTGAAATTGCAATACCTGGGAATCAAGAGAGACAAAAAAGTTTTAGAAGTAATCCTTAGTAACCCAGTCTTAAAAACAAAAGTTCTATTTGTAGAGCTAATACATTTTCCATTCTATTTCTTTCTTGTTAAGAGTACTTCAAAATCATGTGGTACTTTCTTTCTACTGATGAAAACAAATTAGGAATTTAGACAACTGTAACAGCTGCTGAAACAATGGAAATGGTGCAACAAAAAAGTACCATACTGCTTGTTAAATGCAGAACAAACTTGCAAAGACAACTGTAGAGAAATTGTCTTTATGTGGTGATGACAATCAAGTGCAGCTTGTTACAACAGTGTTCTTTTTTAAGAACTGATTCAGATTCCTAGAGTAGTAAAAAATTAAGGCAGAAAGATGCTTGAAGATCATGTATTTTAATTCCCTTATTTTCCAGATGAGGACATAGACAGGGGAAGTTAAAGTATTGTGTTCCATGTTCCCTGAGATCAACAGCTTCTTGGGGCCAATGGATCAAGATTGCTCCTCACAAGCTCCCTTTCCATACACACACTCCTTAGTCCAATTTTTGTCTCTATTATTCTTCCAAAATTGTTCTAAATTAGTAACATAAAAGTTTTAGTCCTTAATGTATTTTTCTGTGATGACAGACTCTGCTAACTCTTGAAACGCAGCCCTACATTTTCTATTCTCCTTCGTCTCCTTCAGAAAGATCTTCTTCTCTGGTGGGGGGGCCGGGTAGTAAGTCCTTTCCTGAAATGCCAAGGGTACTCTTCCCCTTGCCGTGGCCCTGAAAAAAGAGTTTCTTCACTCATTTTTTAGAAAGTTACCAGCTGATGTTAAAAAATTTTTTTCACACCTCGGACTTATGAATCCATTATTCATACAGATAGCAGTAATACTTCACCTACCTAGAGTGTAGCCAAGAACTGGCAAGTAAGTCAAAAGGCCTTACCGGCCTTGTATTATCAAAACGCATGTCACACAGAACTTAAGCCTCACTCAAGAGCTAGTCCCCGCCTCCTCTGACCACTGTCCATTTAGCAGTTATCAGGAGCTTTTGCAGGGCCAAGAAATTTTATCAGTGGAAAACGAAGATGAAGAAAAAGGCTTGCTATGAAGACACGTTAAAGACAAAGAATGATAAAAGCTTCTTGTGAACTTTCAAATAATTTTATCAGCATATATAAGTATACATACAAATGCTTTATGCTGCTCCATGCACGTATAAAACAAAATTGGAGGCACACACACTATTTTGTTATCTGTTTTGTGTATAAAACATATTTTTATATTAGTAAATATTTTCTACAATATTATTTTTAAATAGTATAGACTATTAAAATAAACAAATTATTTTAAAGAGTTTAAAAAAATAAAGTATACCATTGCATGAATGTGTCATGATTTCTTTATATATTTTTCTTTTTCTAATAAAAGATACTTAATTTCAAACTTTTCTATTAAAACTCCCATGGCAGTAAACAATGGAAACATAGCTTGGACATGGCTACACACAATGAATATGTTTCCTATCCTTTTTTTTTTTTTTTTTTTAACNATGATTTCTTTATATATTTTTCTTTTTCTAATAAAAGATACTTAATTTCAAACTTTTCTATTAAAACTCCCATGGCAGTAAACAATGGAAACATAGCTTGGACATGGCTACACACAATGAATATGTTTCCTATCTTTTTTTTTTTTTTTTTTAACCAACTTATCTGCCACTTCAGACAGTTGGGTTTTCTGAAGTATTTTCCATCTTCGATTTTTCTAAAACATTCTATCTCGATTTTCATCTTATCTCTCTGAAAACTCCTTTTCAGTGTTCTCAACTAGATCACTTTTCTACCTGTATCTTAAAGGTTGATGATGTGTATGCTGGGTGGGTGGGCTCTTTTTCCCTATATACTAATGATTCCCATATCGGTATCATGCAAAGGCTGTTCACCTCACACTCCCACAGAAATGTCTGAAGACTAGATAAATAAAACAAAACAACTGCCCCGTTATCTGCTTCCATTTTCACTCAGAGGCTGTTAGCCTCTAACTCCTCAGGCTTTTTTCAGAAAAGACTTTTGCGGGATGTTCATGATGGATGCATTAAAAAAGTTCTTTGTTTTTGTTTTTCCTCAGCTGATTCCGGACAGCTGTTATCAGTCACAGAGCATAAAATATCAGCCCTCTGTTTTTCCAACAGCTGGACAGTTTTCCCTGGAAAAGCTCCAGCCAGTGTTTCACCTGCAATCTGCAAACTGCAGATTGATGTCTAAACGGACTAAAGATACCGGTCCTATCACTGCCTCCCTTCAGACAGATTAGACTCAGAAAAGCTTTGGGTTCACTCGTTGTTGGCATAATCCTTTAATAGATTTCTGTCTTGTTCAGTCACGCAGTCATGTCTGACTCTTTGCGACCCCATGAGCCGCAGCATGCCAGGCTTCCCTGCCCTTCACTATCTCCCAGAGTTTGCTCAAACTGATGTCCACTGAGTCAGTGATGTCATCCAACCATCTCATCCTCTATCACTCCGCCTTCTCCTCCTGCCCTCAGTCTTTCCCAGCATCAGGGTCTTTTCCAATGGGTCAGCTCTTCGCATCAGGTGGCCAAAGTATTGGAGCTTCAGCTTCAGCATCAGTCCTTCCAGTGAATATTCAAGGTTGACTTCCTTTAGGATTGACTGATTTGATCTCCTTGCAGTCCAAGGGATGCTCAAGTGTCTTTTCCAGCACCACAATTTGAAAGCATAAATTCTTATGACTGAGTTATATGCTAATTACTGTACTACATGTTGGGGAGTCCAAGCCCTGGGTTCCCCTGCCTCCCCACAGTGCAGGTCCAGCAATCTCTGAAAGTAGATCACAGCATGTAAGTGTGCACAGAGAAAAGCATGGAAACACAGAAAGAGGGGGACAAAACCCAGTCCCAAGAAAGACAGCAGCAATAAATCATCAAGGGCATTTGAGCCGAGACTGAAGAAAGGAGTAGAAATTAGCCTGGGGCAAGTAGGAGTGAGGTGTCAGGGCAGAGGCGCAGCATAAGCAAATATGAGAACGGGAAGCACATCAGTGAGTGTGAAAAATTCCCGTTACTGGTGCATAAGTGGCCTGATGATGAGTCATGAGAGATGATACCAGACACGTGACTAAGGGTCAGAGCATGGAGAACCTTCTATGAGTTTATTTTTTCATAAAGATTTTTTTTAATGTGGACCATATTTAAAGCTTTTATTGAATTTGTTACACCATTGCTTCTGTTTCACGTTTTGGTCTTATGGCCAAGAGGCATGTAAGATCTTAGCTCCCCGATCAGGGATTGAACTTGCATCCTCTGCATTAGAAGGTGAAGTCTAAACCACTGGACCACCAGGAAAGTTCCTATGAGGTTTTAAGGAGCCAGTGAATGTCTGCAACAAGTGGGATCAGGTTTTCACTGTAGATCCAGCCCACTGACTGCAGTAAGGGCTGTTTGGAGGAACTGAGAAACAAGAGTGTGGACAGGACTGGTTATTCATGCCTCAGACTTTTCCAGCTCTCCTGGGCTCACAAACTGGACTACATCCCCCAGCCTCCTTTGCAGTCAGTTGTAGAATGTAGGTGATGTTACTCATGCACTTCCACTTTGAAACATTAGAAACGACCCCTGTAATCCTCTATTGTCTCTGTCTGCATGCAGGCCCCTTGGATCAGGTGCTAAAGATGGGAGAATAACAGGGTAGAATAGTCTGTATCCCCATCACACTCTGTCGTTGTTCGGTAGCAAGTCGTGTCCAACTCTTTGCAACCCCATGGACTGCAGCATGCCAGGCTTCCCTGTTTCTCACCATCTCACTGAGTTTGCTCAAGTTCACGTCCATTGAATCTGTGATGCCATCCATCTCATCCTCTGTCGACCCCTTCACCTCCTGCCTTCAACACTTCCCGGTATCACGGTCTTTTCCAATAAGTCAGCTGTTTGCATCAGGTGGCCAAACTATTGAAGTTTCAGCTTCTGCTTTAGAGTCAGTCCTTCCAAAGAGTATTTAGGGTTGATTTCCTTTAGGATTGACTGGTTTGATCTCCTTGCTTTTCAAGAGACTCTTCAAGAGTCTTCTTCAGCATCAGACACACTCTGTGCAATGACTGAAGACTTACATGGTATTAAGCCACAGAGATGTTGGCCATGAGACTCCCCTAACATAAAGTTATGGCAAGCCCTTCAGCCACAGGCTCAATTCAGGTAAGGACTACACTTGGTTTTTTCCTGTCATGGAGCAAGAATGAAATGAAATTAAAACGGAACATGTAAATGGATAAACCAATGGTCTGGTCAGTGACGTTGAGTGTGAATTATAGGGTACTAATGGGGCAGAGAAGAAAATCATACCCAAGAGAGAGTGCATGCTTGCTAAGTCAATTCAGTTGTGTCCAACTATGTGCAACCCCATGGACTGTAGCCTGCCAGGCTCCTCTGTCCACAGGATTTTCCAGGCAAGAATACTGGAGTGGGTTGCTATTTCCTTCTCCAGGGCATCTTCCCAACCCAGGGATTGAACCCACATCTCTTATGTCTCCTGCACTTATGAACCTGCACAGCAGGCAGGTTCTTTACCACTAGCGCCACCTGGGATGCCCCCCAAGAGAGTGGGGAAATCTCAAGACTTGGGAATTAAACAGTTAGGGATAGGAACTTCCCTGGTGGTCCAGTGGTTAAGAATCTGCCCAAGAATGCAGGGGACATGAATTCAATCCCTGGTCCAGGAAGATACCACATGCTGCAGAGCAATAAGCCCCTGAGCAGCAAATACTGAGCCCATGTGCCCGCAGCCTGTGCTCTGCAACACTGAGAAGTCCACTCGCGGCAATGAAGAGCAGCCCCGCTCACCAAAACTAAAGAATGCCTGTGCATAGTGACAAAGACCCAGTGCAGGTAAAAATAAATAAATAATAAACATTTAAAACAACACTCTGCCTTCTAATGCATGGGGTGCGGGTTAGATCCCTGGTCGAAGAGTTAAGATCCTTACATGCCTCGTGGCCAAAAAACAAAACATAAAATAGAAGCAATATTGTAACTAACTCAAAGACTTTAAAAATGGCTCACATCACAAAAATCTTTTAAAAAAAAAACGTTAGGGAGAAAGATAATTTCAGTTTGGCTAAACCAGTAGGTAGGTGTCACTAGCTAAGATAAAGCAAACAAAGAAAGGTAATGGTAAAGAAGGAAGTATGATCTACTTAGATAAACTGAGTTTGATGTGGCATTGGGAGAGCCACCACCTTGTATAAAATCAGAGGGATGGTACAGGGAGGGAGGTGGGAGGGGGGTTCAGGATGGGGAACACGTGTACACCCATGGCGGATTCATGTTGATGTATGGCAAAACCAATACAATATTGTAAAGTAATTAGCCTCCAATTAAAATAAATAAATCTAAATTTAAAAATAAAGGTATTATAAAAAGAAAAAAAATAACTGAAAGTAAGTAAATGTGAAAAAAAAAAAAAACCATAAACAGTCTGGATGGGAAATATACTCATTTGAGTTAGCTGTGTAGGGGTGATAATTAAATCTGTGAGAGAGGAGAAGGCTAGACACAGAACATTTGCAGGAACAGAAGCAGAGGATGAAAAACATCTATAGCAGCAGCAAAGAAGAGGTGTGTTAGAATGAAACCTACAAGAAATTACGTGTAGGGCACCCAAAGACCATCAAATGAGGGCCAGGTCCCAGAAACTAAAACATCAAGGGTTTGAAGACAGACAGAGTCATCAGTGGTGTTAAAATGACCAAAGCAATTTTTGAAAATGAGAAAGAGTGTCCACTGAGTTTGACAATTTGGATTCAATTGGTGGTGACCACAGTGAGAAAACTCTGAGTGCAATGACAGGTCCAATAACTATACTGAAGAGTGAGAGGAATCTGAGCAGGTGGAGAAGATGTGCATTTGAAAACTCGGATGAAAGAGGAAGAAGGAATTCTGATGCTGTCTGAGGGAACTCAGCCTCAAGAGGAGGTTGTGTGTGTTTGTTTTAATGTCAGTTAGAGCTGTGATGTTCATCACGGGAGCTACTCGTTAGACGGCTAACGAATGTCTGAAATGTGGCTCGTCCATGCTGAGGGTGCTGCAGAATAAAATTCACAACAGACTTTTGAAGACTCAGTATAAAAGAAAAACAATATAAAACACCTCAATAATAATTTTTAGATGGAATATACATTAAATGATAATAATTTAGATAGAGTAGATTAATACTGTGGAGAAGGCAATGGCACCCCACTCCAGTACTCTTGCCTGGAAAATCCAATGGATGGAGGAGCCTGGTAGGCTGCAGTCCATGAGGTCGCTAAGAGTCGGACACAACTGAGTGACTTCGCTTTCACTTTCACTTTCATACATTGGAGAAGGAAATGACAACCCACTCCAGTGTTCTTGCCTGGAGAATCCCAGGGACGGGGGAGCCTGGTGGGCTGCCGTCTATGGGGTCGCACAGAGTCAGACACGACTGAAGCGACTTACTGAGCAGCAGCAGCAGGTTAATATTGTATTAAAATTAATTTTACAGGTTTCTTTTTTGCTTCTTTGTAATGTGCCTATTTTGAACATATAAAATCCCATGTGTGGCTCATGTTATATTTCTGTTTGGCAGGGCTCAGCTGAAGTATGTTATTGGCTGTCGGGGATAAATAGTAATAACACTAATAATACCTGCGGCAGGCAGAAATTTAGGACCACTCCCGAGATACACTCCTGGGCAGTCTTTTCCCTTTGAGTCTGCATGGTGGAACCACTGAAGATGAAAGGGTATCTCTCTCTTGGCTTGGTTACTAAACAGCAGACTGAGTAAATCAGAAGTAAATCCTGGTGGTCCTGACCTAATCAGAGAGATGCTCCTGGTGGTCCTGACCTAATCAGAGAGATGCTCCCTAGTGACCTCAAGGAAGAAGCAGTTCATTGTTATTGTTGTGAGAGGAGGAGACCACAAGGCAAGGACCTAGGAATGAGCTGAGAACACTCCTGGCCAACAGCCAATGAGGAAAAAAAGGGGTCTCAGTGTTGCAAGAGCAAACACTGAATTGGACCAACAATGTGTATAAGCTTAGAAGACCCAAGCGCAGGAGTGACCCCACCCCCAACCAGCACCTTAATTTCAGCTTGCCCAGACCCTGAGCAGAGGACCCAACTAACCTGCACTCAAACTCCCGAAACACAAAAATAATAAATTTCTACTTGTTAAAGGTACGAATTTTCTGGTAATTTGTTATACAATAATAGAAATGGAATATTATATCTAGTGCTATGTGTGCTGTACTTAATCAGTCAGTCATGTTCAACTCTTTGCGACCCCATGGATCGTAGCCCACCAGGCTCCTCTGTCCGTGGAATTCTCCAGGCAAGAATACTGGAGTGGGTTGCCATGCTCTCCTCCATGGGATCTTCCCAACCCAGGAATCGAACCCAGGTCCCCCACATTGCAGGCAGATTCTTTACCATCTGAGCCAGCAGGGAAGCCCAAGAATACTGGAGTAGGTAGCCTATCCCTTCTCCAAGGGAACCTTCCTGACCCAGGAATCAAACCAGGGTCTCCTGCATTGTAGGCAAATTCTTTACCAGCTTAGCTACCGGGAAAGCCCCCTATATAATGTTTAATTGGCAGTTATATCTAATGTTTAATTGGCAGTTATTTCATACCAGGCACGATATTAAACACTTTAGACACAAAATTTCATGTGACTTTCATAAAACCTTCAGAAATAGTACCATGATTATTCCAACTTTACAGTAAAGGTGACAGAAACATAGCAAGGTTTATTCCCAAGGTCATGAAGCTAATAATTGGTAGCATTCCAGGACACTGAAACTATTCTAACGTATCTACCTTGAGGTAAGGAACACAGCATGAAGAGGGTCACAGGTCATGTCTGACTGTAAGATAAAGCATTATGCTGAAAGGTTTGCAAAAAGCCAGAAAAAGAGCGTGGTACATTTGCAAACTGGAGAGAATTTCAGATCTTTCCTGTTATTATTTGAAAGGGCGAGAGAGAGAGAAGGAAGGAGGGGGGTTGCATTTAAGTCTGTATAAGCTGACAGCTGTAGAGATGAGATAATTCTACTATTTTGAGGGATATAAACGATTTTTTACTGTCAATCTCTATTAGTAACAAATACTTTAAATAATGTATTATCTTTTAGGAAGTAAAACTAGGATAAAGCAAAGACCAGCCTTGCCAGAGAGAATTCTATCAGAGACTGTATGAAAATTAGGCACACACTAAAAACTTCCAATCTTTCCTGTGGTACAGGAAAACAGTTCACGATAATAAGACAACGAACATTCCTTTTGACCATAACTGGTGGAAAGACTCCATTCTCTAAATCTTCCTATTAAATAAAACAATTGTTAATAAAGTCACCACTATTTAGAGAAAGAGTTATCAAGTCAGTCTATTATAAAAGTCAAACAAGATCAAACAGGAATGAATTGACATCTAGCTTCAGGAAGATGGATGAACAGTTTGAGATTAAATAGTTCAATTCTGGGCCGCGAGATCACTAAAGAAACACTGTGC
Organism: Oreotragus oreotragus; assembly: GCA_006410675.1. Taxonomy (NCBI): domain Eukaryota; kingdom Metazoa; phylum Chordata; class Mammalia; order Artiodactyla; family Bovidae; genus Oreotragus; species Oreotragus oreotragus. The sequence goes on from SJYX01020346.1 coordinate 29,827, forward strand.
TCATGCGTGCTCCCTCATGTCCAAATCTCCGCAGCCCCTCGGACTGTAACCCACTACGCTCCTTAGTCCATGGACTTTCCCAGGCAAGAATACTGGCGTGAGTTGCCATTTCCTTCCCCAAGGGATCTTCTTGACCCAGGGATCAAACCCACAACTCCTTCATCACCTGCACTGCAGGCATACTCTTTACCACTGAGCCACCAGGGATATTTCTACTAATTTACAATGATCATCTCAGGTGAACTGATAACCAAATAGTTAGACACATGTTGGACCTAAGACAAGAAGTTAGTATTAAATCTCAGATAGCAAAAATCATAGAAACTCAAGTTATCCAATAAAGTAGCCTTTTGTTCCAAAAGAGACTCAGAAACTTACCCAGAGAAATAAGCAACCTTGCCCTGTGTGACCAACTGCTCCCTTACCCCACATAAACATTACCATTACTGCTATAAAAAACAGAGCCCCTTTATAATGATCAAGTGACACCAAAAGCACATATATACACACACACATACACACACACACCTACACACAGAGAAACACACTAAAGCCTCTGACATATTAATGGATAAGGTTCTTTTCATGAACATAATAATTAGCTGAAAACTCATTTGATCATTATTTGGTCCAAAAATAAACCTAGCCAAAAACAGGATTTTCTTGAATCTCAACCAAAGAATTCCTACTAATGGCAAAATTATGAGAATATATCAGAAGCCAAGTTAACATTGAGACAGGCTTACCACACAAAGGTTAAATAAAAATCTAGTGGCTCTAATGAATTATAAATTAAGAAGTATGAAAAAGCTAAATCTCTCTAAAAAAACATAAAACAATATAGTATACAAATACATAATTACAGTATAACACAATATATAAACACATAGATATTTATATAAACAATTCTCCCAAAATATGCTAAGGGAAATTTTTAACTTGGAAAAATATCAAGAAACTAGTAACACTGCTATTTTAAAAAACAGACTGATGCTAAAACATAATCTATTCGAATTTACTAGTATTCTATTTTAATATGAATCTTTAACATGCTTTCACACCAAAAGAAAATTTTAGTGAGACTATAGCACTAATATGTTTCCACAGATGCCTAATTTTTAAAATTGAAAGATATTTAAGAACCAGAGAAAGACAGAAATACTTTGAACTCACTACAAAATCTGCAAAGTGAATACATATCTATATATTTACATACAAATATATACTTTATGTATATACTACACTATATATATAGAATGCATTGATCAAATCAAATATTTTTCTATCTGAAATATATCATTTTAAACATTCCTACCCATCAGAAGATGAAACCATGTCTTCCTGATCTGGAGATGAGAGGACCAAGGCTCATCTAAGTTTAATGATAGGTTAATGATTTATCTAAGGTTATTAACCTCACAGAAGGCAAAACTTCTAACTCAGGCCCTTGGATTACAGATCACTGCTTTAATAAAAAGGTATATTGCTAGGTTCTGAGAGGATTCTGAGAAGAATCTGGCCCAGTCACTATTAAGAAGTTTAGAGACATCAAAAACTAAAGGAAGCAACAGGTTTCTGCGTTAACTGGGATGACACATAACAACAGGTTTCAAAAGAGAAGAATGAATCAGATGCCATTAGGTTTACAGCTGACCTGGGTAATGAACAGAGGCCGTAGAGGGAGACTGGAATCAAACAGCCATTGTGGGGAGGGGTCGATAGCCCTTTCTACTCTATATAACTGGTCTTCCCATGAATCCATGTAACACACATGATCGGTCCTCATATCCAGTCTCATGCTCTAGAACTCTGCAGCCTCTCATGGACTTATAATGAGGATGTTGGAAGTAGGTTATCGGTAATGGTAATGAATGTTTCTACTTTCATATTGGTTAGGAATTCCAATTACAATCAAGTAAATGAACTTACTTCGAGAGAGATTCTCAAGGGCTTTTCCCAGTTTCTTGCTCTCTTGAAGGATGTGGTTCAATTCATCAAAATCACGGCTTTCTGGTTTAGTCCGCCAGTTCCACTTAGGATGATCTACTGACCTTGGCACTATGTTTAAAAAAAACGATTACTTCATAAGCATGCTACAGAATGATAAAAACTTACTATTCATCACTATGTGAAAGACTGTCTCAAGATCACTGCACAGAATAAAAATGGTTTTTGGAAATAGTTCTCATGTGAACAAATAGAAGGGGAGTTATGAGGCTGGATTTTAAGAAATGTTTTAACTAAAGAAGTAAAGGAAGTGTGACACTGTTTACAGAAAAAAGAAAACTCAGGTACTGATTTAACACTAGTGATTCATAAAAATTAGGGAAAAACACAAGCAAAGTATAAGTTATATTATGCTTCAGTAGCTTAAAAAATAACTGCTACCTTCCTCATGAGCAATTTGTTAAATGATTTTAAGACATTCTTGCTGTCTTCTGATAAAATAAGACTGAATACTTAGATTCACCTTCACTTTCCCTCAAATTCTCTAAAATTATATTATGGTATGTTTCTTTTGTCAAAGAATTGGTTAAACAAAGAGAGAAGACAATACATTTTTTAAGGAAGATGCAAAATGAACTGATGAGTGATAAGTGGATTTAACAAGATAGAGAAAACTGAAACCTAGGCCTTGAAGATAGAGATGTCAAAAAAGTGGACATTTCATACCATTTAAACGTTAAAGTATCAATCAAGGAGGACCAATGCCAAAATAATAAGAACAGAAAAACATAACTGCCTTCCAGATTAGAAGGATCCATTAAATATTCCGTATAATGCAAGGCTGTGCTGTGCTTAGTCACTCAGTCATGTCCGACTCTTTGTGACCCCATGGACTGTAGCCCGCCAGGCCATGAAATTCTCTAGACAAGAATACTGAAGTTGGCAACCTTTACCTTCTCCAGGGATTTTCCCAACCCGGGATCACACTGAGGTCTCCCACTTTGCAGGCAGATTCTTTACCATCTGAGCCACCAGGGAAGCCCAATAGTGGAGTGGGTAGCCTATCCCTTCTCCAGGGGATCTTCCCAACCCAGGAATTGAACCATTGTCTCCTGAATTGTAGGTGGATTCTTTGCCAGCTGAGCTACCAGGGAAGCCCATAATTCAAGGCACATTATCACAAAATTTTACAACAGTGGTAATAAAGAAAACATCTTTAAAAGCTTTCAGACACAAAAATAGCAAATCAAATTGTCATCTGATTTCTCAGCAGCAATGCTTGGCCCCAAAAGACACAGGAGAAGTTCCTTCAAAATTTTAACTGAAGATTACTTCTAACTTAGAATTTTATTTATTTTTTTAACTTAGAATTTTATACCCAACTAAAATGGGCTTCCCTGGTGGCTCAGAGGGTAAAGCGTCTGCCCACAATGTGGGAAACCTGGATTTGATCCCTGAGTCGGAAAGATCCCCTGGAGAAGGGAAATAGCAACCCACTCCAGTATTCTTGCCTGGAGAATCCCAGGGATGGAGAAGCCTGGTAGGCTACAGTCCATGAGGTCACAAAGAGTCAGACACAGCTGAGCGACTTCACTTTACACTTGGGTCAATCGGGTTTCCCAGGTGGTGCTAGTGGTAAAGAAACCACCTGGCAAAGCAGGAGACATAGAAGACGAGAGTTCAATCCCTGGGTCAAGAAATCTCCTGGAGGAGGGCATGGCAACCCACTCTGGTATTCTTGCCTGGAGAATCCCATTGACAGAGGAGCCTGGAGGGCTACAGTCCATAAGTCTGCAAAGAGTCAGACACGACTGAAGCAACTTGGCACACAGCACAAGGAGTCAGTCAAGATACTTGTAAGGACTCAGAAAACGTACCTGGCAAGCACTCTCAGAAAGCTCCTAGTGGAGGTGCTCCACCAAAATAAGCAAGTAAACCCCAAACTGGAGAGTTGAGATTCCAGAAACATAATCCCCCATAAGAAGAAGGAAAATGTAAGCCTCAGGATGACAGTAAAAAATGGTCCCAGCAGACAGCTGAGAAAAAGGAAACTAAGGAGTTAAGACTGGAGCAAGAGAACAAAGGACTACAGGAGAGAAGTCTCTAAGACTTTTTAAATGAAATAAAGTATAAAATGTAAATTAAAGTAAGATAGAAGAACACGATGTGTTTTAGTTATTGAGAGTGTTAATATTTTAAGGCACGTTTTGGTGAAGCATTAGTGATGGGTACAGAGAAAGCAAAGCAAGCAGAAAACAACCCAATATTGATTCTAGAAACAAAATAAAAGTTGGCTTTCCTACAATTCTACTATGAAAAAGGATAATTAACACAATCATAAAAATATCAGTGCAGAGTCTACATCATTTGAAATATCTGCCTGCCTGTACTGTGAGAATGTGATGGGCCTTGGGAATAAAGCACAATGTCTTAGAAATTGAGATCAAGAGATGATGCTTCAAATTTAAAAGCTAAAAGAAAACTATGCAAGTATCTTCTATGTTTAGATATATAGATCTGCGTACCAAAAGAAACATCTAAGAGTTAAAAATGGGTCCACATTGGAAGCAGAACAGGAAGAAAAGAAGGACCCTTGCCTGATGGTATTAATTTGCTGTTGATACCATATATGTCTATGTTTGAAAAAATAAAATAAAATAATTTTAAAATATTTACATGGTAAGGCTATAGGAAAAATACTCTCAACCTATGAAAAATTTTTTCAGCCACCTTTTTAAAAGTAATTCAGAAATATTTATTACAATAGAATATATACTGACCCTCTGACTCAGCAATCTTATTATTTCTGACAAATTATAATACATAAATGAAAACACTCATAGTTATATATATATGTACAAACGTTTATTTTATCAGAAAGTGCATGATAATTGTTTGTTTCACCAAAGAGTTTGTGGTTGTAAAATTCTGTAAATAATCTATAAAACTAAATGTACTTCACAGGGAAATAAATAAATTATGGCATATTCACACTATGGTACAAGTGTATACTTATGAAAATGTATAACACAGATCTAAGCTCATTGCATGGAGATATGTCCATAATACATTTTAAAACAATAAAAACAAATTGCTTAGGAATGTGTACAGTTTAAAGCCAGTTTCATAAAGCAAATCAAGTCCCACATATGTTAGTTTATACAAAGAAAAGGATATAAAAGAATATAAATTGCTTCAAACGATGTGAAAAGATACAAACTATTTCCAAGGGAGTAGAATAGGAAATGGCTGATGGGAGAGGATCTATCTTTCTACATGTTTGTATTTTTCTCAGTCATTATAAGCAATATTTAAAGATTTATTTAAATTAAAGAACTTCTTTAATTTAAATACATCTAAACTAAAAACATGCATGTCCCTCCTGTGTTTCTTTGTTTAAGGGACTCTGGGATGGAGATGTCAGCTAACATCAGGCACCCCAGTTTTCAGCAGTGGAGAGGGGAAGCAGTGATTGTGATCAATGGTTCTAGAAAACACCTTCAAGCATACACCTATTACCTCACAGGTAATACTCCAGGAGTTCCCAGGGGACAAGCTCAGGCACAGGGAAGAGAAACTCAGACGAGGAGGCAGAAAAAACTGTACTTGTACCAGATCCTTCAAAACACTTACTGGTACTTTTGTTAGCCTTTTTAAAAGTAATTTCTCTAATCTGCATCATTATATTATCTAACCTTTCTGAAAATTACCATATCCTATCAAGATATCTTCAAATAAAAAAATAAAAACATAGTCTTTAAAAAAAGAATCAGTCCCAATCAACTTCCCTAGATAATAATGAGACATGCCCCGCTGCCCACCCCAGCAGACTTTGCAGAACACCACCTGAATGCCCTCGTGGGCAAACTGAGATGAGACCAGTAGAACTGCGCAGCCAGTTTGCTGAACCCTGAGAAACTATAATTTGTTGTTTAAGGCCATGGAGTTTGGGGGAGGTTATATGCAGCACTGCAGAGAAATGATACGACATCCAAGCTCTTTCCCTCAGGAACTTTCAAGAGAAACTAAGACAAATATCTTTCTATATTTCTGTAGCTTGTGCTACATATGTGATATTCAATTTATCATGGGATCCAAATCTAGGACAAGCAAGGCCACAGGATAATCATGGTCTAATCAACTACACTGGATGATTTCAGAAGATGTTTTGAAATAACTAATGGAAGATGATTTGGGAGTCATCAGCCCAGTTTACAGATTCCAGGTGAGAATCTCTAAAGGTTTCTGATGAATTAAAAACCTTGCTTAGGTAATACTTAGTACTAAAACTCAGGGCTACAGTTTAAATATATTGTCTAAAAAATGTCCTCAAGAGATATGGATAATAATAGAATGGTATAAACAACCGAATATTAATATGATCCATATGAGGTGAAACAATCTGAGATTAGGGACAGCCTATAATTATCCCGGAGATAAAACACATCCCCAGAGCACAGCAGAAACCCATCCACAGCACCATATAAATGGTCATGCTTCATTCATTCATAAAGAAGTCACTACTTCACAAACAGCCTACTGTATACTGAGCAGGGCCTATTTTGAATAACATTAATCAAATCAGAATTAATTAAATCCTGATATCTCCACCAATAGTTTCCATCTGTGGGTCAAATAATAAATTTACTATTTCCTCCAAATGACTTGATATATTATTTATCCATTTCTTTTGAATCAAAATAATTTCAATTATTTAGATATTTTAAGTCTGTTTTCTAAAAGTTTAGTAAATGCTAGGACTCTTTCCTGAAAGTTCCTCCCAAGTACTTTACCTTCACTTATAATATGTCAGGAGATTTCCCAGTACTATAGTTATGATATACCTAAAGTTGATTATAGTGAATTTATTATTTCATGTCTCTTGCCTTCTGCATTTCCATACTATGATTTTTCAGACAGTGCATTGTCACATTAATTCTCTTGTATCTATGCAATTTATGTTTTCTACACAGATGTATAGTCTTTTCATTTTTTTCCTAAAATTTCAGCAAATATACAGCTCTTCCTCTTTGCATATGCTGTGCTAAATGGAACACTGAAAAAATGAGAAATCTCTGACAAATACAAAAGCATACATAAAATTACTGAGAACTGGTTCTAGTTTTTGATTTTAACTGAAGTTAATGTACTTATCTCAGTTTTCTCATCTGGATCACAAATTTTAAATGGCTATAAAAGAATCAGTATACACTATCATGCATAAGGAATTGATAGATAAATGTTTTTCTGGCCCCTTCTGCCAAGACTCCACTGACCATCCTCAACCATTCTATCAGAAACCAGCACTACACCAGGTAAACAGTAGAGATGCTTCAAGCACATAGGAAAAACTTCAGTGAACTCTGTCATATTTTCCTTTAGTTGCGACAATTCACAATTGAAAATTAAAATCATAATATTATCTTGCAGATCTTTGTACTTATACTAGCTTGTATTGTGTAATGTGCTCTTTATTTGTTATCTGAAAATGCACAGCTTCTAAACTGTTATCCCATGAGAGCACATAGTTTGTACTAAGTTACCCTTAAATTCTCTTCATTTACTCATTTATACTCTCATTTGTATAGCACAAAACACTGTCCTAGGTTCTAGGAGTAAACCAGTGTGAATAAATATAACAAAATTCCCTGTACTCATGGAGATGACATTCTATTCAAGCTCACAGTCTATTGCATAGGATAACAGGTTATTGTGTTGCTTACAAAACTGGCCTTAAATAATATACAGTATATATTTTTAAATAAGTTTTATCAATAAAGATCTTCTGTAATGAATGTTAACGATATTTATCTCATATGAAATCTTCGCCGTCCATGGGATTTTCCAGGCAATACTGGAGTGGGCTGCCATTTCCTTCTCCAGAGGATCTTTCCAACCCAGGGATCAAATCCGGGTCTCCTGCATTGCAGACAGACGCTTTACCATCTGAGCCACCAGGGAAGTCCATCATATGAAAGTTAATAACTGTTAATACGGTCTTTTTTCCTTTTATTATTGTCTTTGTTCTTTTAAGAACAGTCACTTAAAAAACTTTTTATACTTATTACACAAATATTTCTGTCAAATAATACTTCAGCTAAGAAAATATCCTTTTATTTTGAAAGTTTCTTTATCAGTTTTAAAGTAAGAATTGTAAAATTTTATCAAATACATTCAAATATTATTTGAGATGTCATATGACTTTTCTTTATCAATTTGTATATTGTACCAACATACACATAATGGTAGTCCCAAAAGGAGAAGAAAGAACATTTGAAGAAATAATGCTTGAAAGATATTCCATGAAGACATTAATGAAAAAGAGTAGGGGTGGCCAGGCTAATATCAGACAAAACAGACTTTAAGACAAAACTTGTTAAAGAAGAGGACAAAGAATATGACATATTGGTAAAATGGTCAACCAGTCAAGATTTAACAATTATTTAACATATACACATTTAACAGCAGAGCCTCCAAATACATGAATCAAACACTGATATAACTGATGGTATAGAATTCTACAATAATAGCTGGAAACTCTAATACTTCCGTGTCAATAATGGATAGAAAAAAATCTAAACAGATCAATAAGAAAACAGGGCACTTGAACAAGACTATAAATCAATTAGGCCTAATAGACATATAGAGAACAATACAAAGACTAACAGTCATACGTATTTTTCTTCCAAGTGCATGTGGAACAATCTCTAGTATAGACCATACATATGTCAGGTCACAGAATAAGTCAAAATGTATAGACTACAGTAAAAGTGGTGTCTCAGATGGGAATTTGCAATTGTAAAGCCCACAATAAAAAGAAAGAAACATCTTATATCAATAACTGACCTTTATACCTTAAAGAAGTAGAAAAGAATAGAAAACTAAACTAAACCTAGCAGAATGACATAAATAATAAATATTAAAACAGAGATAGGTGAAATAGAGGATTCAAATGTAACAGAAATAAATCAACAAATCCAAAAGCTGAATTTCAAGAAAGAGCTTAAAAATTAATAAACCTTTAGCTAGATTCACTAAGAAAAAAGGGAGAAGCCTCAAATTACTAAAATCAGAAATGTAACCAAGACATTACTACAGACTTTACAGAACTATTTTTAAAAAGAATTAGAATGTTATGAATATTTAATACCAATAAACTACAAATGAAATGGAAAAATTGCTAGAAACAAACTGCCAAAAGCTACTCAAGAATACACAAAAGATTTATAATAAGACATGGGATCAGTAATCAAAAACCTCACAACAAAGTCAAGCACAAGACAAGGTGGCTTCATTGGTGAATTCTACCAAACATTTAAAGAAGAACTGACATCAATTCTTCTCAAACACGTCCAAAAAAATGTAAAAGGAGGGAATGCCTCTAAACTCATTCTATAAAGCCAGCATTTCCCTGACACAGAAGACAAGAACATAACAATAAAACAATACAGCAGCATCTCTTCTGAAAATAAATCCAAAATAGATCCAAAAATGCTCAACAAAATAGCAACATATCAAATTCAGCACTATAATAAAAGGATTATGGAAATACAAAATAGTCAAAGCAATCTTGAGAAAGAAAAATGGAGCTGGAGGAATCAGGCCCCTGGACTTCAGATTATACACTGAAGCTGCAGTAATCAATAGTAAGGTACTGGCACAACAGAAATATACATTAATGGAACAAGATAGAAAGCCCAGAAATGCACCTATGGTCAATTAATTTACAAGGTAGGTAAGACTGTATTATACAATGGAGAAAAGACAGCCTCTTCAATTAGTGGTGCTGGAAAAACTGGAGAGCTCCATGTAAAAGAATGAAATTAGAACATTCTCTAACACAAAAACAAATTCAAAATGGATTAAATACCCAAATATAAGGCCAGATACTATAAAACTCTTAGAGGAAAACAGGCAGAACACTCTTTCACATAAATTGCAGCAGTATCTTTTTGGATGCATCTCCTATTCTAATGAAAATAAAAATAAAAAGTTTTAAATGGGACCTAATTCAACTTAAAAGGTTTTGCACAGCAAAAGAAACCATAAAAAAATGAAACAAGAACACACAGAATGGGAGAAAATATATGCAAATGAAGCAACTGACAAGGGATTAATCTCCAAACTATACAAACAGCTCCTGACAATATAAAAAAAAACAAACAACTCAATTAAAAAATGGGCAGAAGATCTAAGGAAGACATATAGATGGCCAAAAAAGCATATGAAAAGATGCTCAACATTGCTAATTCTTACAGAAACGCAAATTAAAACTACAATGAAGTATCACCTCACAGTGGTCACAATGGCCATCATCAAAAAGTCTACAAACAACAAATGCGGCAGATGGTTTTGAGAAAAGGGAAACCTTTCACACTGTTGGGTGGGAATGTAAATTGGTAAAACCACTATGGAGAAGAGTATGGATATTCCTTTAAAACTCAAAATAGAGCTGCCACACAATCTAGCATTCCCACTCCTGGGCATATATCCAGAGAAAATCACAATTTCAAAAGATACATGCGCGCCAGTGTTCACTGCAGCACTACAGTAGCCAAGACATGGAGTTAGCCTAAACATCCATCCACAGAGGAACGGATAAAGAAGGTATAGTATGTACATACAGTGGGATATTTCTCAGTCATAAAAAAGAATATGCAATGAGTCGGACACGACTGAGCGACTGAACTGACTGAATGCCATTTGCAGCCAACATGGATGGATCTAGACATGATAGACAGAATAAATGCTGTAAGTCAGAGAAAGACATGTGTAGTATGATATCACATATGTGGAATCTCAAAAGATGATATGAATGAGCTGATTTATAAAATAGAGACAGCCTCACAGACTTGGGAAACAAACTTATGGTTACCAAAGGGGAAAGGCGGTGGGGGGGATAATTAGGAGTTTGGGATTAGCATATACACACTATTACATATAAAATAGATAATCAACAGGGACCTAATGTATAGTATGAGAAACTCTACTCAATATTCTGTAATAACCTATATGGGAAAAGAATCTGAAAAAGAATGGATATATGTAGATGTATAACTGAATCACTTTGCCATACACCTAAAATTAATACAACACTGTAAATAAACTATACTCCAATGTCAAATAAAAATTACATTTAAAAAGTATTTATAAGCTGTTCCCATGCAATAAAAACTAAAACTAATAAATGAACTCATTAAAAAAGGTTAAAGTGGGACAAAGTGGGATTTATCTCATGAATATAAAAGTTATTTAACAGAAGAAAATTAATCAATGCAATAATTGTGTTAACAGAATGAATTTTAAAATGCACCATTATTTTGACTGATAGAGAAAAGGCTTTTGACAAAATTCAATATTCTATCATAATAAAAACTCCCAGTAAACAAGTAGAAAGAAACTTCTTCAATATGATAAAAGAAACTCACAGCTAACGTCATGTAGATTAGTAAAATAATGAAAGTTTTCCCCTTAAGATGAGGAACAAGAAAGGATGCTGGCTTTCATCACTGACCTTCAACACTATTAAATTTCTAGCCTGAGCAAGTAGGCAAGAAGACAAAATAAACAGCATCAAAATTGGAAAATGAAAAATAAAACTAATTCTACTTGCAGATAAAAAGAATAGCAACTTACTTGAAAAAATGAACAAAGACTTCAATAGACATTTTTCCAAGGAATCTATACACACAGCCAAGAACACGAAAGGACACGCAATATCATTAGTTGTTATAGAAATGTAAGTCAAAACGAAGTAACACTTCACACCCACTTGTATGGTATAATATTTTTGTTATAAATGGGGAAGTAACAAATGTTGGTGAGACTGTGGAGAAATCAAAAACCTTTATATTGCTGATGGGAATGTAAAAGAGTACAGCCTCTATAAAATACAACTGCAATTCTCTCCAGTTAAAACATACAATGTGACCCAGCATTTCCACTTCAAGGTATATCCTCAAAATCATGGATCATGAGTATTCAAACAACTACTTATATATCAGTGTTTATAGCAGGACTATTCATGATAGCAAAATGTAGAAAAACCAAAATATCCTAAAATAAATGGATGAATAAACAGAAAGTAGTCTGTCTATACAATGGAATACGATTCAACCACAAAAAGGAATGAAATTCTATTACCTGCTGCAATGGAAATGAACCTGAAAATATTACACTAGGTAAAATAAGTCAGTCACAGGAAGATCACACATCATATGATTCTATTAAGATGAAAGTGTTAGTCACTCAGTTCAGTTCAGTTCAGTTGCTCAGTTGTGTCTGACTCTGCAACCCCATGGACTGCAGCATGCCAGGATTCCCTGTCCACCAACAATTCCTGGAGTTTACTCAAACTCAAGTCCGTTGAGTCAGTGATGCCATCCAACCATCTCATCCTCTGTCATCCCCTTTTCACTCAGTCGTGTCCAATTCTTTGAGCCAGACTCCTCTGTCCATGGGATTTCCCAAGCAAAAATACTGGAGTGGGTTGCCATTCCCTTCTCCAGGGGATCTTCCTGATCCAGGAGTCAAACTCAGGTGTTCCCACATTGCAGGCAGATTCTTTACAGCCTGTGCCAATCAAAACAGGCAAATTCATAGAGAGAGAAAGCAAGTTTCCAGGGACCGGGGGGAGGTAGAAACATTGAGTGACTATTACAGTTTCCTTTTCTGAGGTGAAATGTTTTGGTAAGAAAGAGGTTACAGTAGCACACTATTTTGAATGTACTAAATGCCATGTGAATTGCACAATTTAAAATGCTTAATTTTTGTTATTTTAACCTAAAAAATGTATTTTTGAGTGATTTGTTATGAAGCCATGGTAACTAGAACATCTCTAAAACTATTTTGGCTCTCCAAGGTCACAATGTGACACTTGTATGTTCTATTTTAAACATTTCATTGTTCTTGTTTCCATCTGTAGGTCTATGACCCATCTCAGATTGATTTTCAGCATGACTTAAGGTACGAATCAATGTGTATATTTTTCCATATGCATATCCAATGTTAAAGGAACTGTTTCTTTTCTTACTATATCGGTTACATGTCCTTGTGAAAAACCACTTGACTGCATATGTAGATTCTTTTTGTAAACTTTTTATTAAGGTCAATTGATCTATTTTTCCATCCTTTCTCCAAAATCACACTGTCTTGATAACTACCATTATATAAAAAGACTTAAAGCCAGGCAGGGTAAATTCTCCAAGCTAGTTCATGTTTTTCAAGATTGCTTTAGAAAATTATGGTCCTTTGCCTTTCCAAATCAATTTAAAATAATACAGTCAATTTCAAGGGCCTGTAGAGCTTGGATAGAGATCACACTTATTTCAATAAGAGGTTGCTATTTGTTTCTCTGTTTTGTCTTTTCTTATTTTTGTTTTGGGAGAATAAATCAAAAAAATTGGGGCAACCTATTTTAATAAATTTATTAACATTTTATTTATTCTTTTTCATGTTTCTTTCTAGTGGTGCTTTATATATTACAACATACAACTGTGACTTACCAAAGTCTATGTTCAAAAGATATTCTATTATTTCAGGAACAATTTATGTTTAAATAATATATTTCTAATTAATAACTCTGAATCTATAATCTTAATGCCATGCTTATTATTAAAAATGCATGAGACTGTGTTAATAATTTTCCTTTAAAAAGCTAATAGTCCAGTGGAGCCAGAGGTTAAGAGTAGGGTACCTGAACAGAAAAGATATTAGATGCCAGTTCACCAGTAACATTTTGTGCCTACAGAACATCCCATAAACAGCCAAGTCTCTGCAAAATGAAGGACCTTACAGCATTCTGTCCTCTAAGTGCTGAGATCCAGGACTTAGCTCTTTAAAATTAGCAAGCTCTAGGGTTATGTATTAATATTTACCACCAGGAAAAAGTGAAGACAGACAGACAGACATTTCCAAGGATAGAAAGGGAAATGTGAGACTGAGAACCGACTGATTTCATTTTTTCCTTTATTCTTTTTTTCATTTAACACTATTCATTGAGCCAGGAACCGGCTAGATATTACTAGATATTACTGGGAATATGGCTGTGAACAACACATTTAAATTTTAAACTTGTATGCTTTTTTTTTTAAGTTGGTACCAAATATTATAAACCAACCTGGTGAAGCAGTATAATTTAGCTACAATAATAGTTTCAAAAGAACATTTGTAGTTTATGATACTTCACATAATTCTCACTAGAATTTTGTGGCTGATACAATTCTTTTTATAAGTGTCATTGTATAAACAAACAAACCAAAAAAAAAAAAACCTCAAGGAGTTAATTTCAGTTATTTTCACAAATGTTCCAAATTCAGAATCCAGTTTAGCATATAATGATTTTTCAAACTTTTCAAACAAAGATAAGTATTTTCTACCTATTCCTTTCTCTGTTTAAATTAAAATCACATATCTCAGTCTGCAACAAGCACAAGAAACTGATGTTTATGAACAGCTTTCAGGCTCTTCTGTCCTCAAACAATAACTGACTTGCAACAAGATCCTAAGCTATATGACATGTTTATGCATATGTGGCGGTAACAGAGCATTGGCAAAACTTAGTAGCTGGAAAGGCAGAGAGAAAGGAGGAGGGGCATTGAGAGAGGGGGTATTTACTACTGTGGAAAACAACAAATATACAACCTTCAGTAATAAATGAGTAGGACTTCAGAGAGACCCTGGATGAAGGATTTTTTTTTTAATTTTGTTAAATGTTTTGAATAGAAATCTTCTTTGCTTTCCCTCTAAAAGATTTGTTTTTATATCCTTTATTAAATGTAGGGTTGGTATTGCTCTGAATATGATAAAATACTGCAACTGTTCATGAGAGGCAAGGAACCTGCTCCATGAAGTTTACATTCTTAAAAGACTGTAAGTCTTAAAAGACTCAAAAGTCTAAATCAATCACATATGCTTGAGAATATACGTTAATGCTAAAACAAATGTGAAATTCATTAGAATTAATAGGCAGAAATATCAGAAAAAAATTTGGCTTCAATTCTTACCTTTTCTTCACTTTACTAACACATACTTAACATACATTAAGTTAATATTTAAATGACAAATTTTCTTACATGATTTTGATTCTGGAGATGGTGGATAAATATTAGACACAGCAAGGTCACTTTTTGACTTTTTAGGCTTCTTTGTATTTAACTGCCAGGGTTTATCATAGTTTCTGAAATCTCTTCTTGTTCCTTTATGTTCTGTCAAACAAACAAAAAAAAACACACAATAAAAACAATAAGTGATTTCATGATTGATCAAAAAGTAAATCCATGAAGTAATTAGATACACCTAGAGAAAGCTATGCTGCCTTGTATCAAAACAATGCAAATATCCCAGAGTATTACTTGCTTTATTTTTCCTGTAAATATGAGTTTTATATTTGATATGAATTAGTGTATATATTAATATGATTAAAATGATGTTAAACTGTAAAATTATTTGAAAGTCTTTTTAAGGCACAAATTGCTTAAAATAACATTCTACAAATGGGTGTCATAATAAAGCACTGTATTTTGCTGTAAATAAAAACAACTAAATGTTTAAGTAAATTTTACTCATCTGATGTTACCTTATCTGTACTCACTATGACACATAAAGCCACTGGTGCACACATACATTTCCACCATAGTATTTGTTAGGGAAATTGAATAAATAAACTTGTTTACTCTTCAGAGACAAAACAGAGCAGGCCTCTGACCTTGCTTCTAACCTTCCTGGACACAGCCCTAACTGGGAGTGACTGTGAATGACTGCCTACTGGGAGTGCAGGACTTGCAGCACCATAGCTAAGATGTGTGTGGGGGGCGGGGGGAAGGGGGGAAATGTTGAGATTGTTTAGCTCCTGAAGAGGGCCTGAACAGCCAAGACCCAGGCTGTCCGGAGCCACGTTAGGCATTACTGACAAAATGGAGGCACGACCCCAGTCCCCTCTCCTCATTCCGCAGGCACGGACCCAGGATGAAGGAGTTAGGCCTTGTTAACCTGACTTGTTTTTCCCTCTCCTCGGCTGAGTTGACTGAAAAGGAATATTAAGGTGCTTATTGTTCTTGAGAAAAGCATGAGAAGGCACAAAGCCTTCTGCAGCTGTGCTCAGAGAATAATTCATACAGTTAATCACTGACATTTGTTTCAGGACTTTTACAAAAGAGCGTTCCAGGATGAGCACATAGGCCACACCTTGAGGCCATGGGAGGGATTGCTATATGAAGTCTATCTGTGAGGAAATGTTTATGGCAAAGGAGTTTACTGAATTTAGGGCTTAGAAATAATTAAAATAGTTAGAAGTTAAAGATTTAAGGAATGTTGTAAAGTTAGCATATTTTACTATAGCTTATAAAAGTTAGGAATTTTTAGAGACACTATAGCTAGAAGCCTTTTTAAGAGATAGTGAGCTCAGGATGTTAGGGGCAAACAGGATTTAGGAAGTTCAGTTCAGTTCAGTAGCTCAGTCGTGTCCGACTCTTTGCAATCCCATGAATTGCAGCACGCCAGGCCTCCCTGTCCATCACCATCTCCCAGAGTTCACTCAGACTCACGTCCATCGAGTCCGTGATGCCATCCAGCCATCTCATCCTCTGTCGTCCCCTTCTCCTCCTGCCCCCAATCTTTCCCAGCATCAGACTCTTTTCCAATGAAATCAGCTCTTCCCATGAGGTGACCAAAGTACTGGACTTTCAGCTTTAGCATCATTCCTTCCAAAGAAATCCCAAGGCTGATCTCCTTCAGATTGGACTGGTTGGATCTCCTTGCAGGCCAAGGGACTCTCAAGAGTCTTCTCCAAAAACCACAGTTCAAAAGC
>SJYX01020346.1:51467-73053 GCA_006410675.1 Oreotragus oreotragus
CTGGAGTGAATTGCCATTTCCTCCTCCAGGGGAATCTTCCCAAACCAGGGATCGAACTTGTGTCTCCTGCATTGGCAGGCAGGAGGATTTTTACTGCTGAGCCATGGGAGAAGTCCATCTAGTTTTAGGTTTGTCAATAAATAGTGTAGGTATTCTATTATTTTTTGTTCCCTTACCATATAGCTTAGAACTATTTAGATAGTTTTAAAAACTTGGGGGGAGACAGATGAAATCATGGCTGCTACTATTGGTCTTTGAGAAACTGACAAGTGACTTTCTGTCCCACATCTCTTTTCAACACATTAAATAAGAACAGTATCATTGCTAAGATATTCAAATTACTATGGATTGTTTTTTTCTTGCCAATAGTGGAGAATTTAAAAAGCTGCAAAATCCAGTGTATTCTTCTTCTCTGGCTGCTTTTATTTTTTCTTTGTATCATGAGATCCTGTGTTTTGTGTCCATGATTCTTAATTCTTTTAGCTGTGTTGCATTAGCAGAAACTATGGTCCTAGGCTGGATATAGAAAGACAAATCTGATAGACTGTGAAACAATGTCAGGAGCTGAATCTGAGGTAGGGGCAAGTGTTGTGAATGTCTAGATTTTTTTCAGTCTATTTCTGATAATGTCTATTTTTTTGTCTTAATTCTGTCTATGGCAGAATGCAGACCAGTATTTCTGTTCATAGACCAATATTTCTGTTACTAGTATTTTAGAATATTTATATCTCTTTTGGTATTTAATGGGATGTTTGCAGTAGAAAAACTGGATAACAACTCATTAAGTACAAACTTATCTTGAGAATTTGAGGGTTCTCTATAATATTTCATGATGTCTACTTGGTGTTTATAAGTGAGTAGCCAGAGAAAGGTTTATGAATCATGCATATGCTAGGATGATTTGAAAATATTGAAATTTAAACAAGAAGATAGAAGGAAGCTAAGGAATGTCACGTAGATAAAAGATAATGAAGCAATGAATAAGACAAAGAAGGAGAATATAATGCCCTGAGAATAAAAGAAGAAAAAGCTCCACAATAGAGTCTGTCTAAAAATATGGGATGAAAAGATGTCAAGAGGGATAAACTCCTAGAAAGATCATTTCATTTGAAAGTTGGTATGATACTGGCCACCTTTGAAGGGGAACTGTAGCTTTCAGTAAAGGTGATTGAACTACTCTTTTGTGAACAGAACAGTGGAAAAAATCAGTAATACTGTTTTGCCGAAAGTTTTCACTTTCGTCTCAGGGTCAAAGGATTTGTTAATAAGCCACTTGTTATAAACAAATAAATGTAAAAATATTTATTAGAGAATTATCTAGCTTACTTTCATATACTAACATTAAAAGAAGAGAAATAGAGCAGAAGATACATCACCAAATTGGACTTGCTGACATTCAGACGTAAACAATGTGGAGAAGTCCCATGTGACAGCAGTCTGGATTTCCAGTTGGGAAATCCAGTTTGGGAAAAGGTCCAGTTGGGAAAAGGTCCCGGCAGTGCATCAGCTCTGTGTGTGAGACTTCAAAGATTACAGTTCAGGGTTCCCCCTTAAAAACCCAGGATGAACGCAAACTGATATCATCATCAATGTGTAACCAAATTGCAAGCCTCAGTTTAATTCAGTATAGTCACTCAGTGTGTCCTACTCGCTCAGTTCAGTTCAGTTCAGTCGCTCAGTTGTGTCCGACTCTTTGCGACCCCATGAACTGCAGCACACCAGGCCTCACTGTCCATCACCGACTCCTGGAGTCTGCCCAAACCCTTTGCAGCCCCATAAACTGCAGCACGCCAAGCTTCCCTATCCAACACCAGCTCCCGAAGCTTACTCAAACTCACGTCCATCAAGTCGGTGACGCTGTCCAACCATCTCATCCTCTGTGGTCCCCTACTCCTCCTGTTTTCAATATTTCCCAGCATCAGGCTCTTTTCCAATGAGTCAGCTCTTTGCATCAGGTGGCCAGAGTATTGGACTTTCAGCTTCAGCATCAGTCCTTCCAATGAATATTGAGGACTGATTTCCTTCAGAATTGATTGGTCTGATCTCCTTGCAGTCCAAGGGACTCTCAAGAATCTTCTCCAACACCACAGTTCAAAAGAATCAATTCTTCAGTGCTCTTCTTTATCTGTCTCTTATACACATCTGAAGGAAATCAGTCCTCAATATTCATTGGAAGGACTGATGCTGAAGCTGAAAGTCCAATACTCTGGCCACCTGATGCAAAGAGCTGACTCATTGGAAAAGAGACTGATGCTGGGAAATACTGAAAACAGGAGGAGTAGGGGACCACAGAGGGAGATGGTTGGACAGCGTCACCGACTTGATGGACGTGAGTTTGAGTAAGCTCCGGGAGTTGGTGTTGGATAGGGAAGCCTGGCGTGCTGCAGTTTATGGGGCTGCAAAGGGTTTGGGCAGACTCCAGGAGTCGGTGACGGACAGTGAGGCCTGGTGNACCACAGAGGGAGATGGTTGGACAGCGTCACCGACTTGATGGACGTGAGTTTGAGTAAGCTCCGGGAGTTGGTGTTGGATAGGGAAGCCTGGCGTGCTGCAGTTTATGGGGCTGCAAAGGGTTTGGGCAGACTCCAGGAGTCGGTGATGGACAGTGAGGCCTGGTGTGCTGCAGTTCATGGGGTCGCAAAGAGTCGGACACAACTGAGCGACTGAACTGAACTGAACTGAGCGAGTAGGACACACTGAGTGACTATACTGAATTAAACTGAGGCTTGCAATTTGGTTACACATTGATGATGATATCAGTTTGCGTTCATCCTGGGTTTTTAAGGGGGGACTCTGAACTGTAATCTTTGAAGTCTCACACACAGAGCTGAGGCATTGTCGGGACCTTTTCCCAACTGGACCTTTTTCCAAACTGGATTTCCCAACTGGAAATCCAGACTGCTGTCGCATGGGACTTCTCCACATTGTTTACGTCTGAATGTCAGCAAGTCCAATTTGGTGATGTATCTTCTGCTCTATTTCTCTTCTTTTAATGTTAGTATATGAAAGTAAGCTAGATAATTCTCTAATAAATATTTTTACATTTATTTGTTTATAACGAGTGGCTCATTAACAAATCCTTTGACCCTGAGACGAAAGTGAAAACTTTCGGCAAAACAGTATTACTGATTTTTTCCACTGTTCTGTTCACAAAAGAGTAGTTCAATCACCTTTACTGAAAGCTACAGTTCCCCTTCAAAGGTGGCCAGTATCATACCAACTTTCAAATGAAATGATCTTTCCAGGAGTTTATCCCTCTTGACATCTTTTCATCCCATATTTTTAGACAGACTCTATTGTGGAGCTTTTTCTTCTTTTATTCTCAGGGCATTATATTCTCCTTCTTTGTCTTATTCATTGCTTCCTTATCTTTTATCTACATGACATTCCTTAGCTTCCTTCTATCTTCTTGTTTAAATTTCAATATTTTCAAATCATCCTAGCATATGCATGATTCATAAACCTTTCTCTGGCTACTCACTTATAAACACCAAGTAGACATCATGAAATATTATAGAGAACCCTCAAATTCTCAAGATAAGTTTGTACTTAATGAGTTGTTATCCAGTTTTTCTACTGCAAACATCCCATTAAATACCAAAAGAGATATAAATATTCTAAAATACTAGTAACAGAAATATTGGTCTATGAACAGAAATACTGGTCTGCATTCTGCCATAGACAGAATTAAGACAAAAAAATAGACATTATCAGAAATAGACTGAAAAAAATCTAGACATTCACAACACTTGCCCCTACCTCAGATTCAGCTCCTGACATTGTTTCACAGTCTATCAGCATTTGTCTTTCTATATCCAGCCTAGGACCATAGTTTCTGCTAATGCAACACAGCTAAAAGAATTAAGAATCATGGACACAAAACACAGGATCTCATGATACAAAGAAAAAATAAAAGCAGCCACAGAGAATAATACACTGGATTTTGCAGCTTTTTAAATTCCCCACTATTGGCAAGAAAAAAACAATCCATAGTAATTTGAATATCTTAGCAATGATACTGTTCTTATTTAATGTGTTGAAAAGAGATGTGGGACAGAAAGTCACTTGTCAGTTTCTCAAAGACCAATAGTAGCAGCCATGATTTCATCTGTCTCCCCCCAAGTTTTTAAAACTATCTAAATAGTTCTAAGCTATATGGTAAGGGAACAAAAAATAATAGAATACCTACACTATTTATTGACAAACCTAAAACTAGATGGACTTCTCCCATGGCTCAGCAGTAAAAATCCTCCTGCCTGCCAATGCAGGAGACACAAGTTCGATCCCTGGTTTGGGAAGATTCCCCTGGAGGAGGAAATGGCAATTCACTCCAGCATTCTTGCCTGGGAAATCCGATGCACAGAGAAGCCTGGAGGGCTGCAGTCCATGGGGGTCACAAAAGAATAGGACGTGACTTAGCAACTAAACAAAACTAATTCCAAAATCCTTCATTTAAATTCAAATAAACAAAATAAATATTTTAACAAGGAAGATTCAATATAAAAAGCAAGAATACACCACTCAAGATATAGAAGAGATTCATAGTTTGAGAGAAGATTTACTATGAAAAAACCTTTAAATTTTAGAATATGGCTATTTTATCTTTTTAATACAAATAAAACAGACTCTGTGAAGCAAAAAGAAATGAGAAAAGAGATAAAACTGTAAAACTATAATTGCTAAGATAAATGAAAGAAGATCAAGAATACTGACAGGAAATTAAAATGCAATCTGTACCAATATTTGAATTTGTATACAAAGCCAGAAAGAGAAAAGTAATACTGTAGAAAATTGGATCAGTGACAGGGAGACCACACTTGACAAACCTCCCTAGAAGTTATCAATAAAATAAAGAAAACAATTTACACATAGCTGATTTTTCTGAAGAAATAAAAACAAATACAATAGAAGCATTAAGTACACAAGAAGACAACTGTTCTAGGATAAAGATGTGGATTTGCTAATTGAAAGGATTCACTGGATAAAATGAAAAATAAGAAAAGAGACAAACATCCAGATGTGTTCCCAGTAAAACTTTTGAATATCAGAAATAAAGAAAAAAACAAATCCCATAAGTGTTTAATAATAGAGCATCTAAAAATAAGTAAAAACAAGGTTGCTTTCAACTTTCTTCTAGACATTAAAAGACAAACTTCTGAGAACATGTTAAGTCCCCAAGATGCTAGATAAATTTTAAAGCAAAAAGCAGGCACCTTCAGATATTTTCAAAAAGTATTAACCTAAATAGTTTGAATATTGTGACCTTTTCTAACTAATTATAACAAGCACTAAAAGAAATAATTCAAAACTACAGTTCAAGTTTAAACTGGCACTATTTACTGTCACCTGAATTATAACCTCTCCTACTAATACTCGTATCCAAGAATTAGTCTCTGCTTTCCTTCTCCCTCCTGCCATATTCTCCCCTCTAAAATCTTTTCTCTTCACTTTCTGGGGCATACATTCCATGATAAACGATAGTCCTCTGTCTTCAAATCCTCTCCTTCAAGAGAAGAGCCACATCATTCTTTCCACAAGAGTGCTTCCTCCTCTGCAGTTTCTTGGAATGAAAGGTGTTCATCCCCTCCTCACGTGTCACCTGCCATAGGCTGGGTTTTCTGGTACATCCACAGTGTTTGTTTTGTTTTGTTTTTGTTTGTTTGTTTATTTTCAAGTGTAATTGCTTTACAATGCTGTGTTACTTTCTGCTGTTCAATGAAGTGAATCAGCCACGTGTATACATGTATCCCCTCCCTCTTGGACCTACCTCCCACCTATATCCCCCATCCCACTCTCAAGTCATCACAGACCACCAAGCTGAGCTCCCTGTGCTATACAGCAGCTTTCCACTAGCTCTCTATTTTATACATCGTAGTGTATATATGTCAATCCTAATCTCCCAATTTGTGCCACCTTCCCCTTCCTTACTTTGTCCACAAGTCCATTATCTATACCTGCATCTCTATTCCTGCCCTGGACACAGGCTCATCTGTACCATTTTTCTAGATTCCACATAGATAGCAGCTAGGACAAGGAAACAACCGAAATGTCCAATGACAGATGAATGGATAAAGAAGATGTGGTACCTATACACGATGGAATATTACTCAGCCATAAAAAGGAGTGAAGGTGGGCCATCTGTAGAGATGTGGGCAGACCTACAGTCTGTCATACAGAGTGAAGTAACTCAGAAAGAGAAAAGCAAATGTGGTCCATCCATGTTCAGCTGAAGGTTTCTCCTCTCCTGTGGTAAGTGCTGCGTGTCTATGCTGCTCAGCACTCTTCATCACTGCATCTTTCTGCTCCTGATTACTCTCGCAGCCCTGCTCAAGACACTGGCCCAGTTACCCTTAACCTTTCAACAACCAGAATGAAACCCTGATGACCTCTTAATTTCTTAAACAAACCATGTATTGAGTATCACAATTCACTGTCCTCTCAAACCCTAAATAACTTCACTTCTCTGAACTTCAGAGCCCACAAATTCAGGCCACCCACAGGACTTTCTCATCATCTGGAATCATTTCCCCTCAAAAGTCTTGGTCGCAAACATCACAATTTCCCTGGCCTTCTCAATCTTTCCTATTTTCACCATACCTTCCCTTACATTTGGCTTCTTAAAGATTCTTAGTTCTCTGTTATGCTTTTTATGTCTAGACTGTTTCCTTGTTCCCTCCTTCTAATACTGGGCCACATGCTTTGATTGCTTGTACAGTTTACCCCCAGACATCCTCAACGCCTTCATAAAGCTGCCTGTCCATGCTTCATCCTCACTGCTGTACATCCACAGCTCTCATCAGTCTCTCACACTGCTTTTCTCCCGTTCCTCCTAGCACTTCTGGGCGCTGTGGGGGAAAAACCACAATCCTGCAAATAATTTCCATGATTATTACTTCATGTTTTGAATTTTAGATAAGCCCCCGGACTGCTTCAGTCTTTTTTTATTTTCCTTTGCCAAGTCTCTTTTTATTCCCCAGGGTGACTTCACAATCATTATCATTCACTTCAATTTCCCCGATTTATTCCCCAAAACTCTTGTCCTTAGCAAACAACTTCACTTCTTAAAAAACTGGAAAAATATCGATGAAAGATATCATCTCACACTTGCCTTATCCCAGTCCAGCTCCTACTCTAAATTTAAGCACAACTTCTTCCATTCTTCCGTTCTCGTAATTTTAATGTGCACAATCCTGAATGCTATTCCTGAAACTTCTGCCTTAACCCATCTACAGTTTTAGACTCATATCCAACAGCCTGTTGGAATTACCTACTAGGATGCCCCAAGAAATTCAAGTTCATCCAAAGAAACTGGACGAATTTTAGTCCTGTATTCCCCTCTTGCTTTATTTTGTTGTTGTTCAGTCACTTCGTGTCCAACTCTTTGTGACCCCATGAACAGCAGCACACCAGGCTTCCCTGTCCTTCACTATCTCCATCCACTATCTTCACTATATACTTTGTATTATGATTCCATCTTAGTAAACCTTACTGAAGGAAATTCTCTTCTTTGTTACAGAAATAAGCCTGCTATATTTAAAATGGATAACCAACAAGGACCTACTGTATAGCATACAGAACTCTGCTGAACGTTATGTGGCAGCCTAATGAGGGAGGGGATGGGGGTTTAGGGGAGAATGGATCCCTGTATTATGGCTAAGTGCCTTCACTGTTCACCTGAAATTATCACAACATGACTAATTGGCTATACTCCAAGACAAAATTAAAAGTTCAAAAATAAATAAATAAATGTAAGAAGGCTGAGTGCTCAAGAACTGATGCTTTTGAATCATGGTGCTGGAGAAGACTCTTGAGAGTCCCTTGGACAGCAAAGAGATCAAACCAGTCAATCCTAAAAGAAAGTCAACCTTGAAGTCATCGGAAGGACTGATGCCAAAGCTGAAGTGCCAATACTTTGGCCACTTGATATGAAAAGCCAACTCACTGGAAAAGATCCAGTTGCTGGAAAAGATTAAAGGCAAAAGAAGAGTGGATGACAGAGAATGAGATGGTTAGACAGCATCACCGACTCAATGAACATGGATCTGAGCAAACTCGGGAAGATAGTGAAGGACAGGGAAGCCTGGCATGCTGCAGTCCACGGGGTCCCAAATACTTAGATACAACTTAGCAACTTAGCAAACTGAATTTGCTTAGCAACTGAACAACCACAGCAACACACTGTCTCTCAGGAAACAAAAAGAAATAGCTGCCATGATGCGAGAGCTGTGTGGCAAAGAACTGTGGGTTGTACCTAGTTGTTTAGAGCAGCTGCTGGCTGAGACCCAGCAAGAAAACAGGGACTTCAGTCATATAATTCAAGGAAACTAATTGTGCCAACAACCTGAATGAATCTGGAAGCAGATTCTTTCTTATTCCAGCCTCTGGATGAAGATACAACCTGGCCAACATCTTGATCTGTAGCTTTGTGTGATGAAAGAGAAGATCTGCTTAAATCCTCCACAGACTTTTGACTTGTGATAAATGGGAGCTATTAAATGTGTGTTGATTAATGCTATAGAATTTAATACACTATTGTCTCTCCAGACATGATAACTTACAAATATGGGTTCCTATGAGTTTTAATGCGCTCATGGATGTTTATCTGGTCACCTTCACAAGAATGGATTCCTCTTTGCACCTACAAACCAGAGCCTATGCCTAATACTCACCTAAGAAAGTGACCAAGAAAAACCAAGAGTTCCCTCTTATTATACCAAAGGCTCATATTCTGGCTTCCTGTATACAGCAGATAACGTCTATATAGATAACTAACACCAGAGTTGTCTACTTTCTGCAGAGAATACCCTATCTCTTACCTACTTCAAGCACCACTGTGAGAATACAGCCAAAGAGGACCAAAATCCTTTCAAGGGGTCCCAGAGGGCATGAAGAGAAAGAAGCAATGGGTCCTATCCCTAGAAAGCATTTGGAATCCAGTCGGTCAGATATCACGGAAGTCAAGTGAGCAGTTAGCTACTCAAGCCACAGGTTTGGGGGTGGGATTTGGGTTTGGAAGTAAATACCAAACTAACAGACCAGTGTGTAGAAGAAATAAGCTATCAGACACACATTTTATAAATAAAAATTTAAAAAATTTAAAAAAAAGACAAGTCTATGCAATTATCTCACTAGTGCTTACTGGAGAGGTAAGGCTGTTTCCCCAATGTTTACAGTAAATAAATCAGGTTGAACTTACAACATAAGGTAAAATTAGAACTGAGGGAAACAGAGAATAATTATCCATTTGGGCTACAGGAAAGATAACTCTAGAAATGTATTGTTTACCTTTTTTGCCCAGAGGAGCTATAAGCGCTTAATTCAAATTCTTCATAAAAAGAGAATAAATAACTAAAGTTTAAAATAATTAGTTTGAATTCATATGAAATGAAAGCTTTCCATGCAAATCTGAATCTTACTTCCATTCATATTGAATACAAAGATTCTCATGGTTGGAAACCTAATAAATAACAATATATTCAAATTCGAGAATACTTTTTGACAAGTTCTAGCATATGGGTGAACATCAATGAATACATGAAACCATAGGTAACTATCTAGATTTACTTGTTATAAAAAGAAAGACTTTCATAAATTTTACATTAAATGTATTAACATTAACCGTAAAATATATCTTTTCATTTACCTAATATTTCACTTTCTGCCCAGAGAGCTGCAGATCCAGATAAGGTTCTTTGAAGCTGCCCACGGTTTCCTTGTTTTGACTGAAGATGGTCAATGAGAAATGGGATTGGCTGGTCAGGTGTCTCAGTTATTAACTTGGTCATTAATTCCTGAAGGCAGAGTAGAACATACATTTACATCTAATAATAACAGCAAACACATACACATCACTTTCTAGGCACTGCTTTACCTGCTCTATACACAACAACTAATTTAATCCTCATAACGAACTTTTCAGGCAGGTACAAGTTATTGGTCTCATTTTGAGGAAAGTAAATTGCCTACATTACATGGCTAATACATAGCGAAGCCAAGATATATTAATATTTTATCTGTCCAAAACATATTGGAAGTTTAAGTTCTTTTGAAAAATTTCAGTCAAAGAAGTTTCAGATTACTATTTGGGGAGATGCCATTATGTATCAAATTTTCAATAGACCTCATCATACGACTTATATGCCAATGTCATTTTTCTTTCTTAACTATACATAAATATCCCCAAATGAAGAAAACGTTGGAATGAAAGAAACCAGTAACAAGTCACAGCTTCACAGAAACCAAAAAATATTTTAAACTGGCTCTTTAACAGAAGTTTCTTTTTTCAAAAGGCCTGAAAGTTATTCATTCTTTCTTGCCCTTTTTTTTTAATGAGTGAAGCAATGGAGAGTTCCATTTTTGGACCACTCTAATGATGCTTTAAACTGGGGAGAAGTCTGCCTAAGGGCAATATCCACACATTACTTTTACCGGTCAGAAATGGCAAGAGCAAGCTCCAATCTGTGGTCAATTAGAATCCCCAGACTGTTCTTTTATCAACAGCTGCCAAGCCAAGTAAACATCATTTCGAGCTGTGTAACTGGGTTTATGAACCTGCATGCAGCACTTTAGATTCCTATTAGTCACATTTTATCTTGTAGGGTTTAGCTCAGAATTCTAGCCTGTCAATTGTCATTTTTTAAGTTCAGATTCTGTGAGAAGCAGTGGCTCTAGTGGTACAGCGTGTACCAAGTATTAGCAGTGCTGATGGAAGGGATACTGGAAACTTCCCATCCCATTGTCTTTTATTGTTAGTGGCCTATTTCCTCTGCCTTGAATGTTCTTTTCTGGAATGTTCAGATGGCTGGCTTGTCATCAGTTCAGTTCAGCTGTTCAGTTGTGTCTGACTCTTTGCGACCCCATGAACCACAGCACATCAGGCCTCCCTGTCCATCACCAACTCCCAGAGTCCATCCAAACCCATGTCCGTTGAGTTGGTGATGCCATCCAGCCATTTCATCCTCTGCTGTCCCCTTCTCCTCCTGCCCTCAATCTTTCCCGGCATCAGGGTCTTTTCAAATGAGTCAGCTCTTCACATAAGGTGGCCAAAGTATTGGAGTTTCAGCTTCAACATCAGTCCTTCCAATGAACACCCAGGACCGATCTCCTTTAGGATGGACTGGTTGGATCTCCTTGCACACGAAGGGATTCTCAAGAGTCTTCTCCAACACCACAGTTCAAAAGCATCAATTCTTTGGCACTCAGCGTTCTTTGTAGTCCAACTTTCACATCCATACATGACCACTGGAAAACCCATAGCCTTGACTAGATGGACTTTTGTTGACAAAGTAATGTCTCTGTTTTTTAATATGCTGCCTAGGTTGGTCATAATTTTCCTTTCAAGGACTAAGTGTCTTTTAATTTCATGGCTGCAATCACCATCTGCAGTGATTTTGGAGCTAAAAAAAATAAAGTCAGCCACTGTTTCCAGAGTATATCATGAGAAACACTGGGCTGGAGGAAGCACAAGCTGGAATCAAGATTGCTGGGAGAAATATCAATAACCTCAGATATGCAGATGATACCACCCTTATGGCAGAAACTGAAGAGGAACTAAAGAGCCTCTTGATGAAAATGAAAGAGGAGAGTGAAAAAGTTGGCTTAAAGCTCAACATTCAGAAAAGGAAGATCATGGCATCTGGTTCCATCACTTCATGGCAAATAGCTGGGGAAACAGTGGAAACAGTGTCAGACTTTATTTTGGGGGGCTCCAAAATCACTGCAGATGGTGACTGCAGCCATGAAATTAAAAGACACTTACTCCTTGGAAGCAAAGTTATGACCAACCTAGATAGCATATTAAAAAGTAGAGGCATTACTTTCTCAACAAAGGTCTTTCTAGTCAAGGCCATGGTTTTTCCAGTAGTCATGTATGGATGTGAGAGTTGGACTATAAAGAAAGCTGAACGCCAAAGAATTGATGCTTTTGAACTGTGGTGATGGAGAAGACTTTTGAGAGTCCCTTGGACTGCAAGGAGATCCAACCATTCCATCCTAAAGGAATCTGGCCTGGGTGTTCATTGGAAGGACTGATGTTGAAGCTGAAACTCCAAAACTTTGGCCACCTGATGTGAACAGCTGACTCATTTGAAAAGACCCTGATGCTCAGAAAGATTAAGGGCAGGAAGAGAAGGAGACAGAGGATGAGCTAGTTGGATGGCATCACCGACTCAATGGACATGGGTTTGGGTGGACTTTGGGAGTTAGTGATGGACAGGGAGGCCTGGCGTGCTGTGGTTCATGGGGTCGCAAAGAGTCGGACACGACTGAGTGACTGAACTGAACTGAACTGTTTCCACTGTCTGGTCATATATGGCCATGAAATGATGGGACCAGATGCCATGATCTTCATTTTCTAAATGTTGAATTTTAAGCCAACTTTTTCACTCTCCTCTTTCACTTTCATCAAGAGGATTTTTAGTTCCTCTTCACTTTCTGCCATAAGGGTGGTGTCATCTGCATATCTAAGGTTATTGATATTTCTCCCATCAACCTGGATTCCAGCTTGTGCTTCCTCCAGCCCAGCATTTCTCATTATGTACTCTGCATATAAGTTAAATAAGCAGGGTGACAATATACAGCCTTGATGTACTCCTTTTCCTATTNGGTTATTGATATTTCTCCCATCAACCTGGATTCCAGCTTGTGCTTCCTCCAGCCCAGCATTTCTCATAATGTACTCTGCATATAAGTTAAATAAGCAGGGTGACAATATACAGCCTTGATGTACTCCTTTTCCTATTTGGAACCAGTCTGTTGTTCCATGTCCAGTTCTAAATGTTGCTTCCTGATCTGCATACAGGTTTCTCAAGAGGCAGGTCAGGTGGTCTGGTATTCCCATCTCTTTCAGAATTGTCCACAGTTTATTGTGATCCACACAGTCAAAGGCTTTGGCATAGTCAATAAAGCAGAAGTAGATATTTTTCTGGAACTCTCTTGCTTTTTTCAATGACACAGTGGATGTTGGCAATTTGATATCTGGTTCCTCTGCCTTTTCTAAAACCAGCTTGAACATCAGGAAGTTCACAGTTCACATATTGCTGAAGCCTGGCTTGGAGAATTTTGAGCATTGTTATCATTCAGTCTCTAATGATATCTTAAAAAGTTTACCCTAACAAATCTTCATAATCTTTTATCACAGCATTTAGCACTCTCCAGAATCATCTCATTTCATATTTCCTATTCAGTTTGTGCCTGTCTATCTTCCTTCCCTACTACAGCACCAAGACACAAGGATCAACTGATTTGATTGCTACTCTATCCTTAAGGCCTAGATTCAGCGGAGTTCATAGCTGGTGTTAAAAGAATGAATGAATATTTGGTGTATCAAACCCAGGGGATGACAGAGGATGAGATGGTTGGATGGCATCACCGACTCAATGGACCTGAATTTGAGTAAGCTCTGGGAGTTGATGATGGACAGGGAAGCCTGGCGTGCTGCAGTCCATGGGGTCACAAAGAGTTGGACATGACTGAGTGACTAAACTACTAGAACTAACGTCCCTTATTGTCCTAATAAACAATGATTAAAGCATCCACAGATTCCTTAGCCCAGTAAAATACATTATTCTGAACTGCTACACCAGAAACTGCTGTCATATCTCAGAGATATTTGTTGACATTTATAACAGTGTAGGAACACATGGATTTGTCTGATTAGAGGCTAAATGAATTTTGCAGATGACAAGATTACAAGTTGATCTAAGAGACATGGATAAAATAGTACAAGGTATCTCAAAACTGTGCAGACTGAACATAATGTTGGAACTAAAAAGAACAAAGAATTTCTACCACAAATACATTGTGAAGCAACATATTTGTCAGACAAATGAATATAACAAGTTTTTATATTCTAAAAAATAGGTAAGCAAACAATCAGTTGGCACAGGTCTTCTTTACTTCTGTTATTATTCCTCTATGTGGTAAAGCAATGCAGGGTTCATAAAGAACAAAGAATTTCTACCACAAATACATTGTGAAGCAACATATTTGTCAGACAAATGAATATAACAAGTTTTTATATTCTAAAAAATAGGTAAGCAAACAATCAGTTGGCACAGGTCTTCTTTACTTCTGTTATTATTCCTCTATGTGGTAAAGCAATGCAGGGTTCAATTAAAACCCAATTACTCAGCAGTGGAACATAATTTAAATCATTTTAGGTTTTGCTTCTGTAGAAAAAAATGTATATTCCATTTAAATCAGTTATACATTATGAAAGGACTTCCCTGGTGGCTCAGATGGTAAAGCATCTGTCTACAATACGAGAAACCTGGGTTTGATCCCTGGGTGGGGAAGATTTCTCTGGAGAAGGAAATGGCAACGCACTCCAGTACTCTTGCCTAGAAAATCCCATGGATGGAGGAGACTGGTGCAGGCTACTGTCCATGAGATTGCAAAGATTGGGACATGACTGAGAGACTTCACTTTCACTTTCTTTCATACATTATAAAAGCAATGAGAAAATAAAGAGAAAAATAAATACAAAGACCAACTAGACTACTCTTGTCATAGAAGGCCTTTGCTTTACTCTGATAAAGCAAAATTAGGTCAGATAACAGGACTTAACTTAAATTCAGAAACTTTCCATATAACTTTTCAGTTAAAAAAAGAAAAAAGTACAAGATCTTACAAGGTTTTTTTTTCCTTTTTTTAACTTTCAAGTTAGATGGAAAGTTTCTGGGTTTATTTTTCCTCTTAAAGTAAATTAAAGTGTCCCGTACTGTCTTCAAAAGCAGAGACATTACTTTGCCGACTAAGGTCCATCTAGTCAAGGCTATGGTTTTTCCTGTGGTCACATATGGATGTAAGAGTTGGACTGTGAAGAAGGCTGAGTGCTGAAGAATTGATGCTTTTGAACTGTGGTGTTGGAGAAGACTCTTGAGAGTCCCTTGGACTGCAAGGAGATCCAACCAGTCCATTCTGAAAGAGATCAGCCCTGGGATTTCTTTGAAAGGAATGATGCTAAAGCTGAAACTCCAGTACTTTGGCCACTGCATGCAAAGAGTTGACTCATTGGAAAAGACTCTGATGCTGGGAGGGATTGAGGGCAGGAGGAGAAGGGGATGACAGAGGATGAGATGGCTGGATGACTCGATGGACGTGAGTCTGAGTGAACTCCGGAAGTTGGTGATGGACAGGGAGGCCTGGCGTGCTGTGAATCATGGGGTCACAAAGAGTCGGACACAACTGAGCGGCTGAACTGAACTGAATACTGTCTTTATTTTTTTACATATTTTTTATTGGAATATAGGGCTTCCCTGGTGGTTCAGCAGTAAAGAACCCACCTGCCAATGCAGTAAATACAAGTTCAATCCTGGGCTGGGAAGATCTCCTGGAGAAGGAAATGGCAACCCACTCCAGTAATATTCTTGCCTGGGAAATCCCATGGACAAAAGACCCTGGCAGGCTACATTTCATGGGTCACAAAGAGTCGGACATGACTCGGTGACTAAGTACACCAATGCTTTGGAATATAATCACTTTACAATGTCGTGTTAATTTCTGCTGTAGAACAACGTTAATCAGCCACGTGTATCCCTCTCTCGAGCCTGCCCTCATCCTCCTCCATTCCACCACTCTAGGTCGTCACAGAGCGCCGAGGTGTGCGCCCTGTGCTGTACAGCAGCTTCCCACGGGCTATCTGCTTACACTTGCTAGTGTATATATCTGAACGCTACCCTCAGCTCATCCCCCACTCTTCTTTGCCCTTCTGTGTCCACAAGCTCACTCTCTACGTTTGAGCCTCTCCTCCTGCCCTGCACATAGGTTCATCAGTACCATTTTTCTAGATTCCATATATATACGTTAATATATGGTATTTGTGTTTCTCTTTCTGAGCTACTTCGCTCTGTATGACAGGCTCTAGGTTGATTCACAAAATGACAACTGACTGAATTTCATTTCTTCTGATAACTGACTAATATTCCATTGTGCCACATATCTTCTTTACCCATTCATTGGTATTAAAAACCTATATGACCCAGATACAGACTGGCTTCTATTTTCCTAACCAAAACCCCCTTAATGATATGTCCAGAAGTGGTGTTAGCTAATATTTTCATGTTTTCTATTACTTTTATGTATGTATATATTATTCTATATATGTATACATTTATTACTACTGCTATTGCCATTTTATCATATGTTTTTATAGCATATGTTTTGATACAATATGCACATTGCATCATTTATTAGATTTACTTTTTCTGATTATTAAAACTGATAAATGTTCTCTTAATATAGTTTATTATAAACTGCAGTCTTTAATCTTGAATATACTATATTGAGACAGCCTCTGAATTGATATGTTTCCTTTTTTGTTAATTATAATTCTGTTACCTATTAAAATATATCATTTTTAAAATATAAATATATAGGAAGATAATATTATTTTTTAAATGTTGAAAAACAATCTAGAGAACATAAATCATTAAGTAACTACTGAGCATAAATTTGTATTATATGTCATGTAAATACATGGAAGTTAGGGCTTGTACTATATAGAACCTTGTACTATATAGAACATGGTCATAATTAATAAACTGGAGAATGAATGCTAACTATCAATTAATAGTAGAAATGACTGTCTCAAGATGCATTTTAGTTTGAATGTCCACCAGATAAAAGCAAAAACATGAATAAGCTGGTAGCTCATCACAGTAGTTTATTATT
Source organism: Oreotragus oreotragus (assembly GCA_006410675.1). NCBI lineage: Eukaryota > Metazoa > Chordata > Mammalia > Artiodactyla > Bovidae > Oreotragus > Oreotragus oreotragus. The sequence goes on from SJYX01020346.1 coordinate 68,139, forward strand.
AAATAAGTGAACAGTTAAGGCAACAAGTAATCATGACCCATTTAAATAATTTTAATAATAGATTCATTTCATTCGATGAAAACTATGGAATCTCTTGGTTAAAAAACCAAAAGCACGTGTATAAACACAAACATCAAATTTTACATAATGTTCCTGGATGTTTACCCACCTAAGGGCTGACACTCAAAGGCTTCAATGATTCTAGGTTAAGAATCTTTGCTCCAGGTCCCACAGCAAACACAGAGCATGGCATTATGCCTAAAACATTACTTATTTACTTACTTACTTACTTGGGAATTAGTTACTTCTTGCTTCATTTCCTGAGATAGAAGTCCTAGCCTCAGTAGAAAGTTATCAGGAAACAAAGTTAAAACCATTTCCAAAATCTTAGGACTTTCTCATTATACAGTCTTTTTGTTAAATCGATAAACATAAAGGACATTACACTCTAGTAATAACAGAGATGTGCACGCAAGCATGCTTAGTCGTGTCCGACTCTGCAACTCCAGGGAGTATAGCCTGCCAGGTTCCTCTGTCCATGGAATTTTCCAGGCAAGAATACTGAAGCGGGTTGCCATTTCCCCCTCCAGGGGATCTTCCAACCCAGGGATCAAACCTGCATTTCTTATGTCTCCTGTATTGGCAGGTGGATTCTTTACCACTAGCTCCACACGCGAAGCTTAATAATGGAGATGATGTCAATCAAATGTATTTTTTACTCAACACCCATAATTATCTTAAATATTAATTAGCATGTGGCACATTACCATCTGCAGGATATTTTAGTTCAAAATTGGCACTAAGATCTGATGACTGAATTAATTTATTCTAAATCTGCATATGTTTCAATTTTCTCTTTTTAATTAGGTCTTATTAAAAATTAGCATGAGACCACAACCTTCCAGATACTCACCCTCTCCACCACCACCTGTTTTTCATAAATAGGCAGTTAATGGGCACTGAATTGTCAACAAATGAATGAAAGAATACTTGAAAATCAGCTGTCTCCAAAATATCTTAGGAAACACCCTTATTTTAAATTGATATCAGGATTCCCAATTGATAGAATCCCAACTGGTTTCTACACCCGTCAGAATCCTTGCCTTGTTTCTCATTCCATTTTTCTAAACAGAAGTAGAATGGAGGAATTTTTTTTCTACTTCATTACACCTCTAAACTCTATTCTGGTTTTGCCTTTGGCAAGAAATAAGTTCCAATGCAACACTAGGTCTCCACGTACAAGTGAGACAGACAGGTATCTATGTGACGTTTTCCGGTCGGACTCTTCGGCTCACAGAACTCAGACTGTCCTCTGGTTAGTCAACCTTCCTCCACCTCAGGACAATGCCCAGGCCTGCCCTAAACCTTCTCATTCACAATGAGAACTGAGATTTCCCGGGAAGAGCTCAACAGGAAAGGAAGAATGTGAAAACAAATGCTTAAAAGTATCAGTTATTTACTGTCTGACATGCACAGATGTCAAATATTTTACATGAATTTAATCGTTCACTATACATTAACAGGGGTTTCTCTGGTGGCTCAGTAGTAAAGAATCCGCCTGCCAATGCAGAAGACTCATGTTCAGTCCTTGGGTGGGGAAGATCCTCTGGAGAGGAAATGGCAACCACTCCAGTATTCTTGCCTGGGAATTCCCATGGACAGAGGAGCCTGTAGCTCGCCAGGCTCCTCTGTCCATGGGATTGTAAAAGAGTCAGTCACGACTTAGTAACTGAACAACAATACATTAAAAGACTTCATACTAGATGCACAACCCAGCTAGGATATATGCACTTTTACTAAGGTGTGTGTTAACTCTCTACTCGTTTCAGGGACCCACCCCTCAACAAAAACCCACCAATGCAAACAATCTTAGCCACACATCCAAACACAATCACACAGACCTAAGAAACTTTCGTCCCTATTTCAAAATGTTATTTGGTCCTTCTTAAATATAATTTAATACAAAATTAGATTTATAATACTCATTTGTAATACAAAATAAAAGGCAACTAAAGCACCTTGTTTATTACAGAATATACTCCAGGTACGGAGAGTTTAAAAAAAAAAAAACAGAGAGAGTGGTTTTGCAATGAAGATTAAGAATAATGAAAATACCACAATTAAAAAATAATTATTCTAAACTCTACAGCTGAATTTTAGACACCAAATTCTCTCTGCTCTCAATAATATAGGCAAATAATAAACCTAACCAGCAGATGACAAGTGATGGAGTATTTTATCTAATACCTGTTAATCCCTCCTAGAAGACATCTCTGTATTAGAGATACTAAAGTATATTTCATATTTAATTTAATTTTTGAATATTTAGTATCTACTTTGAAAGCTTTCACATAAATGTACAACCTTGCAGTTAAATTTCCATGCCAACATCAAGGTCTCCAGTGAGAAATATTAGCATATGTGGATCTACTTTTAGTTAAGGAATTTATATTATTCAATATAGTAGTCTATCAATGAAGCTATTTTGATGTTCTTTACAGCCAAAGATGGAGAAGCTCTATACAGTCAACAAAAACAAGACCAGGAGCTGACTGTGGCTCAGATCATGAACTCTTATTACCAAATTCAGACTNGTTTCCAAGGCAAACCATTCAATATCATGGTAATCCAAGCCTATGCCCCAAACAGTAACACTGAAGAAGCTGCAGTTGAACAGTTCTATGAAGACCTACAAGACCTTTTAGGACTAACACCCAAAACAGATGTCGTTTTCATTATAGGGGACTGGAATGCAAAAGTAGGAAATCAAGAAACACCTGCAGTAACCAGCAAATTAGGCCTTGGAGTATGATGAAGCAGGGCAAAGGCTAATAGAGTTTTTCCAAGAGAACACACAGGTCACAGTAAACACCCTCTTCCAACAACAAAAGAGAAAACTCCCCATGTGGACATCACCAGATGGTCAACACCAAAATCAGATCGATTATATTCTTTGCAGCCAAAGATGGAGAAGCTCTATACAGTCAGCAGAAACAAGACCAGGAGCTGACTGTGGCTCAGATCATGAGCTCCTTATTGCCAAATTCAGACTTAAATTGAAGAAAGTAAGGAAAACCATTAGACATTTCAGGTATGACCTAAATCAAATCCCTTATGATTATACAGTGGAAGTGAGAAATAGATTTAAGGGACTAGACCTGACAGACTGCCTGATGAACTATGGATGGAGGTTCATGACATTGTACGGGAAACAGGGATCAAGATCATTCCCAAGAAAAAGAAATGCAAAAATTCAAAATGGCTGCCTGAGGAGGCCTTACAAATAACTGTGAAGGGAAGAGAAGTGAAAAGCAAAGGAGAAAAGGAAAGAAATAAGCATCTGAATGCAGAGTTCCAAGGAATAGCAAGGAGAGATAAGAAAGCCTTCCTCAGCAATCAAGGCAAAGAAATAGAGGCAAACAACAGAATCTCAAAGACTAGAGATCACTTCAAGAAAATTAGAGATACCAAGGGAACATTTCATGCAAAGACGGGCTCAATAAAGGACAGAATTGGTATGGACCTAAAAGAAGCAGAAGAAATTAAGAAGAGGTGGCAAGAATACACAGAACTGTGCAAAAAATATCTTTACAACAAAGATAATCACAATGGTGTGATCACTCACCTAGAGCCAAACATCCTGGAATGTGAAGTCAAGTGGGCCTTAGAAAGCATCACTACGAACAAAGCTAGTGGAGGTGATGGAATTCCAGTTGAGCTATTTCAAATACTNTACACAGAACTGTGCAAAAAATATCTTTACAACAAAGATAATCACAATGGTGTGATCACTCACCTAGAGCCAAACATCCTGGAATGTGAAGTCAAGTGGGCCTTAGAAAGCATCACTACGAACAAAGCTAGTGGAGGTGATGGAATTCCAGTTGAGCTATTTCAAATACTGAAAGACGATGCTGTGAAAGTGCTACACTCAATATGCCAGCAAATTTGGAAAACTCAGCAGTGGCCACAAGTCTGGAAAAGGTCAGTTTTCATTCCAATCCCAAAGAAAGGCAATGCCAAAGAATACTCAAACTACCGCACAATTGCACTCATCTCACACACTAGAAAAGTAATGTTCAAAATTCTCCAAGCCAGGCTTCAGCAATATGGGAACTGTGAACTTCCAGATGTTTGAGCTGGTTTTAGAAAAGGAAGAGGAACCAGAGATCAAATTGCCAACATCTGCTGGATCATTGAAAAAAGCAAGACAGTTTCATAAAAAAAACATCTATTTCTGCTTTATTGACTATGCCAAAGCCATTTACTGTGTGGATCACAAGAAACTGGAAAATTCTGAAAGAGATGGGAATGCCAGACCACCTGACCTGCCTCTTAAGATACCTATATGCAGGTCAGGAAGCAATAGTTCGAAGTGGACATGGAACAACAGACTGGTTCCAAATAGGAAAAGGAGTATGTCAAGGCTGTATATTGTCACCCTGCTTATTTAAATTATATGCAGGGTACACCATGAGAAACGCTGGGCTGGAAGAAGTACAAGCTGGAATCAAGATTGCCAGGAGAAATATCAATATCCTCAGATATGCAGATGACACCATCCTTATGGCAGAAAGTGAAGAGGGAACTAAAAAGCCTCTTGTTGAAAGTGAAAGAGAAGAGTGAAAAAGTTGGCTTAAAACTCAACATTCAGAAAACGAAGATCATAGCATCTGGTCCCATCACTTCATGGGAAATAAATGGGGAAAAAGTGGAAACAGTGTCAGACTTTATTTTGGGGGGCTTCAAAATCACTGCAGATGGTGATTGCAGTCATGAAGTTAAAAGACGCTTACTCCTTGGAAGGAAAGTTATGACCAACCTAGATAGCATATTGAAAAGCAGAGATTACTTTATCAACAAAGGTCCATCTAGTCAAGGCTATGACTTTTCCAGTGGTCATGTATGGATGTGA
>SJYX01020346.1:74440-90541 GCA_006410675.1 Oreotragus oreotragus
ATTGATATTTCTCCCGGCAATCTTGATTCCAGCTTGTGTTTCTTCCATTCCAGCGTTTCTCATGTACTCTGCATATAAGTTAAATAAGCAGGGAGACAATATACAGCCTTGACGTACTCCTTTTCCTATTTGGAACCAGTCTGTTGTTCCATGTCCAGTTCTAGATTATAAAATTAATACTTGACTTAGCTACATTAAGTATTAACTGGCATTTTTCCCTCATCTCAGTTTTTGCAAGGAAGTTAGAATACTTTAACACTACTTATCACCCATGGTTTATATGTTTATTGTTATGTATTATAACTATATAATATGCAAGATATATGAAATATATACACACATATGACTCCACGGGTATTTTTACTTTTTATTTTATACCATTAGCATGCATTTATATGTACCTATATATTTACAATTTTTATTGCTCTTATCTCTTCATTCATATCCAACCATCCATCTGGGATTATTCTCAGCAACATTAAGGAATACCTTTATTTTAGTGCTGACAAGTTATGTTTTGCTTTGCATAAAAATGTCTTTTTTGTTTGTTTGTTTTTTAAATGTGAAGATAATTTCACTGTATCTATATATTGGGATTACTTTCCATTTCTCTCCACGGTTTCTTTTAAGAAGTCAACCATATTTCTTCTTCTTTTCAAATCTAACTTCTTCTAGGGATTTTAAAAAGATTTTCTATTTTTTTGCAACTATATGAGATGATGGATGCTCACTAAACTTACTGTGGTAGTCATTTTGCAATACATGTATTCAAGGCATTATGCCATACACCTTAAACTTATAAAGTGCTGTATGTCTTACATCACAATTGAAGTGAAAAAATAATATTCCAAAAGAAGTATGGTTCGGTCAAATCTAGTTTGGACAAAAACATGGATTTATTGGCTTATGGATTCAGAGTGGCATGGATAATCAATCCACAAGAATATAAAGATGATGCTAGGTTTCAGGAACAAGTAATGACAGGCATTTGAAGCCTACCACATGTTTCTGTCCATCTCTTATCTCCGCCATATGCTTTATCATTTGCATATGGTTTTCTCTACATCCTGGGAAACCTGATTCTTGATCATGCAGGACTTTGGTGTTACACAACCATACATACATAGCCAACCTACTTATCTCGTACATTTTAGACCAACAGACAGTAGCAAAATTTGAGTCTGAGAGTCCTAAGTATAAATATTTCCAGAAGACACAGAGCAGACATAGTGATCAGGTGTCCAACTGGAGCAATCTGACAACTAGAGTGGTAAGAACATGAAGAAAATTATAGCCTTGTTAATAGTCATATGAATGTTTGAATTAGTATTTATTGAAAGAAGAAGGTATTGTGGTCAAATGATATCACTGATGCCAACTAAACACAGCTTCAAAGAAGTGACGTGGGGAAGGCAATGGCACCCCACCCCAGTACTCTTGCCTGGAAAATCCAATGGACGGAGTAGCCTGGTGGGCTGCAGTCCATGGGTCGCTAACAGTCGGACAGACTGAGCGGCTTCACTTTCACTTTTCTCTTTCATGCATTGGAGAAGGAAATGGCAACCCACTCCAGTATTCTTGTCTGGAGAATCCCAGGGATGGGGGAGCCTGGTGGGCTGCCGTCTATGGGGTCACACAGAGTTGGACACGACTGAAGTGACTTAGCAGCAAAGAAGTGACCATCATAATAGGAACCACATGGAATTTTTTTTTTAATGGCTCTGAAAAAATAAAAAAAGACTCTGATTAGGCCCAGAGTTAGTTAGGCATAGTCAGTGTTTGAATAATAGTATGAATATAATCCTGCACAACACTCATGCCACTGTATTAAATTATGTGTTTACCAGTTCAGTTCTCTGTGGGGTTCTTGAGGTCGGGAAACATGTCTTAGACATCTTTGTTTCCCAAGATCAAAGAACAGTTCCTTGTACATGTGCTAAGGGAAAGAATGAATAAATGAATAAATTAAGTAAATAACTTTACAAAAAACCTTCTTTAGCTGCATTATTATCTACCAAAAATATCTGCCCCCAAAACAAACAAACTCCACATGCTTCCCTTCATAGCATTCAAAGCTACCTAAAACTGGTCCCCAATTGGCAGTTTCATCTCTTATGATAATATGTTCTAGATTCTACAGATAGCAAAAGTTCCCTTGATATATCCTTCACTTCCATATTACATATTTATAGTAGACTCTTTTTTCAGAATAGACAAGACTGGCATGGTCCAGGAATTAGGGAGCTTATTCTTTGGAAGAGTTAGTCAATAAACAAATAACAAAGACAATAAGTAAAATATGGGCTTCCCTGATGGCTCAGATGGCAAAAAAAACCTACCTGCAATGCAGGAAACCAGGTTCAGTCCCTGAGTCGGGAAGATCCCCTGGAGAAGGATATGGCAACCCACTCCAGTACTCTTGCCTGGAAAATTCCATGGATGGAGGAGCCTGGTAGGCTACAGTCCATGGGGTCATGATGAGTCGGACACGACTGAGCGACTTCATTTTCACTTTTCTTACTCAAATATAAGTTAACTTTTAAAAGAGCTGTCAAATGTCAGCAAGGATGGAATAGTATGCTAGTTGAGGAGGGAGGCAGATGACAGAACTTGCAGATTTTTGTCAGTTAAGATATGTAGACAGAATATTACTTTAAATGGAGTGCAAAGCCAATGATAATTTTCATTAAGGAAATGAAATTGATTTGCCCTGTTAAAAGATGTGCTTAGACTATCCCAAGACTGCTGAACTATAGTGGTATTTTAAGTGAGGGTGCAAAGCAATGGCCTGACTTTACATATCAGTTCCTACCCAGAGCTGACCTGGGGAGGAGAGGGTCATATCAGCCTGAAGAACGAGTCACTCGGGTATTGAGTTTGAAAGAGTGGTGATGAGCTGACGTCACTGCCATTCACTATAAAACAAACCAGTGAACAAGGGATGATTCAGTGGTGGAAGACGGAGAATTCCAGCACAGGTGTGGGAAAGGAGCTGTCAACTACCCGAACAGAAGAGAGAGCGCTCACAGCAATTCTTCAATCAATATTTTTCAATGCTTCCTTTACGACAACAATTCTCTTTATTTGCACAACAGATATTTATAGGGCACTCACTGGGCTTCCCTGATGGCTCAGTGTAAAGAACCCGCCTGCCAACGCCGGAGACGTAAGAGACATGGGTTTGATCCTCGGGTCAGGAAGATTCCCTGGAAGAGGGCATGGCAACCCACTCCAGTATTCTTACCTGGAGAATCCCATGGCAAAGGGAGCCTGGTGGGCTACAGTCCATGGGGTCACAAAGAGTCGGACATAACTGAAGTGACTTAGCACTCACACACGCACTAGAAACTAAACCCTGTGTGTTGCAGATGGTTAGTGAACAAAACAGAAATGTGTGCTTTTTGGTTTTGGTCTGTGGGCTTCCTCTAATAATTGTCTGGATTATCCCAGTAAAGCAGGAAACAAGGTTAACAGCAGAAATAGAGGATGGGAGATGAACACTGGAAGTTTTGAGAAAAGGGAAACAAATGAAAAACAGTGACTCAGGACTGTAGGATTATTTGGCCACTTGAAATTTGTTGTTGCAAATTTAAAGTAAGACAATTTTGTGTGGCAGCATATTTTTCTCACAGTCATGTTCAGCTGCACACGTGGAGGCACAAAAGAGGCAAAAGTTTGTATTTAGGCAGGTTTATGGTTTAGTGAATTGCGTAGGAGGAGCTGAGAGAGAGACAAGGTATCAACATTTGAGAGTACGTGGAAGGAGCAATTATAATGACTGGCCACTGGCCCCCGAATTTCAGCTGAGTGAGGACATCAAAGAGGTAAGGGCAGATGAAAATGTGGTAGGATCAGTGAGTTGGACATCCACGGGAGGTCAAAGAAAAGCTGGAGTTGGGATACTAGAGGCAGTGAGCTAGAAGGAGAGGAGAAGATGGTCGGAGAGAAGGATGCTTGAAAGTGAGACTCCAGAGAACCACAGTCATTAGTAACACCACCAGGAGTGGCTAAGATAAGAAGTAAGAAATAAATCCCTGGGTGAAAGGAGTTCAACAAAGAGGCTAATGGAAAGGTGTGATGGAAAGGTCATCCACGTGTGCATGAAAATTGCAAGAATGAATCTTTCTAATGTACCATTAGAAAGTTTGGCAATATTTAGGAATTAAAGCTATTGAGAAATACAGGGAAATCACCCAGAAGTCTAGAGAGTTAAAACTATTGAGGAATATAGGGGAGCCACCCAAGGGTCTGTAAAAGTAACAACTAGGGTGGTAGGCAATGTACTCTGATGAAACAGAGTGGAAGGAATGAGTCTATTTTAAATTTTTCTTAAATCTACAACTTTAATTTTTCCTCTTTATTAGAAATATTTCATCAGCAAAAAATGTTTCAGTTAGGAAAAAACACCATACTATTTATTATTAAAATCCAAAACCATAAAACATTAAATAAACAAACAAATTTAACATGCTCGCAGAACACCAAGTCAATGTACAAAAAAAATGAAGTCAACTGATGAGGCATTTAATTCTAAACCAACATTAAAGTCATGGCATTAGCACAGACAAAAATTCTCTTTTACTTTTTTTGGCCATGCTGAGTGGCATGTGAGATCTTAGTTCCCTGAACAGGGATCAAACCCACACCCCCTGCACTGGAAGAAGAATTCCTAATCACTGGACCACCAGGAAAGTCCCTAGACAGGAATTCATAAATAAATTAATTTAGCAGCATGTTGACATCAATATTATCTATGGTTTATGAAAAGTAAAAGAGTACATTGACATCATTAGTAATTGCTGGTAATAAATTTCTATCTCACAGATACCTAATACCCCCCATTCACAGAAGGTATGCGTTGAAATAAATACACTCTTTGTAGGTTCTGTAGAGTTATATATGTTTTGATAAAAACAGACATCATGTGCTTAAGACTACATTCCTTAATGAATAATAAATAGCAATCATTTCAACAAACCCTCACTGAGTTTGACTAGGCTCACTGCAACTGATAAGCAACATGATGATTTAGAGAGATTTACAATCATTCAATAAAATCTATTTTCTGCTATAGCAATGAATAATCTTTCCAGCTGTTTTCAAGATTGTTTTACACAAGAAACATGCTATACATGCTTATATATTTTTGTCTGACCAAAAACATTTCCCCTCTACACTGACTCCAGACCACAAACACTATCAAAAGCCGTGTGGTCCTATAACATTTAACAGGTTAAATACAAGTTGGTTTCTTGTATAATACAGTGGAATGACCTTACAAGTTTACACAATGACTAGCCCTTCTCTCATTCCCCAAAGTTATACTAAAATAAGAAATGATGTTATGTGCACAATAGCACAGGAAAGTAAGAAAGACTGCTATTGATGCAGGAAAGTAAGGAAGACCACTATTGATGGACTGGGAATTTTAAGAAACTCTAAAGCATGAAGAACTAAGCAGATGGGTTAAGACGAGTGGTTATATTAGAACAGGTAAGACAATACAGCCCAAGACACCAGAAGGAAGTTCTCTTCTTCCCAGGAGAGCCAGGGAGAACATTCAAGCTAAACAAAGCTTGTGTTTAGCACCAAACACAAGCCAAAGAGAAGCCATCAGTGGACTGGGCCGGCTAAAACGTTCATTTACATACGTAAGATGTCAAGGAAACACCTGAGTGAACATTTTGGCCAAACCAATAATTCAGTAAAGAAGTACATTCTGATCAGCTAGGCTTGTGGGGACTCATCTCCCCCTTCTAAGGGCTGCTGTTTGCAGCAGGGGCTTTAACACGCAGAGTGAGATCAGAGAACTCTTTTCCAATGCCATCTAAGAAAGTCCCCAGTAACAGCAGTAGACTAGAGGAAGCCGCAGAGTAGAACCTGAAGTAGCCCTGGGCTTCACATCTCATGGAAGGTGAGGACAGAGGCTGGTGAGCTAACTTTGGGAAAGCAGTCTAGCCCGAGGCGAGGGCCCTCCTTTCTTGGGGATATTGGATCTCCACCTGCACACTGAACAAAGACATGTGACTGCTGAGCTCTCTAAGTCCATTCACCTGGTTCACTCACTCAAGGCAGAGGTTGAGTGGAGGAATCTACTCAAGTACAGAGAAACACATACAAGCTACCTCTAATAACCAATCTTATCTTTCATTCATATATATGAACTGACAATCAGAAATCAGCAGAAATTTTAGGAAGAATTGTGCAAGCATATAAGTAAGACAATTGGGACAAGAATAGAGCTATTTCAGGAAACCACTAGAAAGAGTGCTGCATTTATAAAACAGGACCTTGTGGCTGTGAAAAATAAGAAATCTAAGGAAAATAGTGTCAATGAGGATTAAAACAGTATTCCTAAATCAAAATATAAATGGAAGGACTAAATATATTCAAGGTAAAGTTAGTGACATATAAATTTAAAAAATAAAGTTGAATAAATCTAATGATAAGTGAAATAAAAATATAAAAATGGAAAAATATAAATTAAGAAAATCAAACTGAGATATGAAGGCCCACCATCTTTTAAAGAAACATTTCAGAAGAATATGCTGACAATCCAGATAAGCAAATGAAGAAAAGTACAACAATTCTCTAAGCTGAAGAAATATACACAAAGCAACAGACTGAAAGAGCTCAGAATTAATGAAAAGACCCATAACTAAAAACACCCTGATGAAATGTTACGAGTTCACGGGCAAAAGTAAAACAATAGTGGGATACAATGCTGCCTATAAAATAAAAACCTCAGTGATATCAACTTCTTATCAGTAAAACTCAAATGTTGAAAAACAAAAGGGCAGTACCTTTAAGATGCTCAACTAAGGTGAGTAGGGGATACAAACTTAGAATTCTATGAACAAGAGAGAATATAAATCAAATGTGTGGGGGGAAAAATAAGGTTATTTTTGACATGAAATTCAGAGCGTTTATTTCCTCTACTTCATGGGGAGAAAAAAAAAGTTATAGAGATGCTCTATAATGATAAAAAAGGGATCTAAGCAAAACTATAATAGGAATATAAAAGTTAAAGGCAGCCAGGTATTCAGAAGTATGGTGAAATGCACCCCCCCCATTTTTTTTTATTATAGAATCTGACATTTAGGGAGCTCTTCAGGTAATAATATTTTAGTCAAGGTGATTACTTTCCAATTTTTGTGGGCACGGTCACCCCACATGGCTTGGCAGCCACACAGCAGAGGCAGCAGGCCCCACCTCGTGCTCACCGTCCACAGTGTTGTATGTCTGGGGCAGGCTGGCTTTCTTCTCTCAGAGCCTCCCACACCCCAGCTCCACATGAAAGAAGATGCTCCCACAGCCCCCCGCACTCAGTCCACCCAAGGAAGCAATCTTCCAAGACATCTTCACTGGGATCTGCAGGGAGAACAGTCCTGTCCAGGAAGCTCCTGATTCCAGTGGAGGGGGGTGACCTGCCTTCATGCTCAGGGCTCTCAGGAGGATCCACCACATCTCACCTCTCCCAGCTGAGCCAACAGAAACACAAGCCTCCTGGCTGATCACCCAGATCATACCCGTGTGTGTGCGTGCTGTGTGCTCACTCAGTCATGTCTGCCTCTTTGCAAGCCCCTGGACTGTAGCCTGTCAGGCTCCTCTGTCCAGGGGATTTTCCAGGCAAGAATCCTAGAGCAGGTTGCCATTTCCTATTTCAAGAGATAGTCCCAACTCAGGATCATACCCACAGTCTTCTGTATGTTGTTGTTTGTTGTTCAACGGCTAAGTCATGTCCGATTCTTTGTGACACCATGGGATACAGAATGCCAGGCCTCCCTGTCCCTCACTATGTTCCACAGTTTGTCCAAGTTCAGTCCATTGAGCTGGTGATGCTACCCAACCATCTCACCCTCTGCTGCCCTATGCTCCTTTTGCCTTCAATCTTTCTTCTGCATCAGTCAGTCAGTTCAGTCACTCAGTCATGTCTGACTCCCTGCGACCCCATGAATCATAGCACACCAGGACTCCCTGTCCATCACCAACTCCTGGAGTTCACCCAGACTCATGTCCGTCGAGTCTGTGATGCCATCCAGCCATCTCATCCTCTGTCATCCCCTTCTCCTCCTGCCCAATCCCTCCCAGCATCAGGGTCTTTTCCAATGAGTCAACTCATCGCATGAGGTGGCCAAAGTATTGGAGTTTCATCTTCAGCATCAGGCCTTCCAATGAAAGCCCAGGACTGATCTCCTTTAGGATGGACTGGTTGCATCTCCTTCCAAGGGACTCTCAAGAGTCTTCTCCAACAACACAGTTCAAAAGCATCAATTCTTCAGCGCTCAGCTTTCTTCACAGTCCAACTCTCACATCCATACATGACCACTGGAAAAACCACAGCCTTGACTAGACGCGATCTTTGTTGGCAAAGTAATATCTCTGCTTTTCAATACACTATCTAGGTTGGTCATAACTTTCCTTCCAAGGAGTAAGCGTCTTTTAATTTCATGGCTGCAGTCACCATCTGCAGTGATTTTGGAGTTCCCAAAAATAAAGTCTGACACTGTTTCCACTGTTTCTATTCACAAATAAAACCTATATTTACCCCTCTCCAAGATTAAACACCCTTCCTCCAAGTTCTATGATAATACACAGCAAAAAGAGTGGAAACCATATTTAAATTTACTGAAACCAAAGATCAGCAGATCAGAAATTTACTGAAACCAAAAACCAGCAGATCAGCAGATCGAATTGATCATGTTACTCCTCCCATTCATTTCCTCACTGTGTCTACCTATGTAGGTGTTTAGCCCATGGTTGGGTCCTCAGCACCAACCTTTGCTTTATGTTTCAGGACCACACTCTCTCCCTCTCACATTCAGTTCTCCACCGCATAAATTAAAATACTTTTGGTCCATCTTATTCTGTACCTTTTACTTGGTAACATGGGTTTTATGTCCCCATACCTCTGATTCCTTCCTATAATAGCAAACATTTTTGTAACCTTTTTGGTATTTTTCATGGCCAAAGAAGTCAAAAAAGTTCAGGAAATCTGAAAGTTGAGACCCAACAGTACACCAACTCTATAATAGTTTTATTATAGCAGGAAGATGAGGGAGTTTATCTGCTTTGTGAATTTTAAAAGTAGTTGATTTGCCTTTATTTTAGTTTCTCATGGAATTATGGAAGAAGTGAAATCCAAAACAAAAATCAAACACTTATGTTCTTCCGAGTTAGTTTTCAGCAGTGGTAAATAACCAGATTTTGTCTTATATGCTTGTTTTGCCAATCCTCTATGTATCTGACACAGGTGGTTATAGACTGAAATACTGTCAGAGGTAAATAACCTCTTTGGAAAAAACATTACATGATGAACTGCAATCTGTCACACAACCTATCAGCCCCCTATACGTTCTCTCCCAGCCCAGAGTTGAATCCACCATCAAGTTCTCATGGCAAATCTATGATAGTCATCCTAATAGTAAGTCATGACTCAGACTGACTCACACTTTTGAATTTACACTATCTTAGGGAGATCAGGTTAGGTAACAGATTTAAAATATTTTATTTTTGGACCTGGGTGAACTCAGTGATCCTAGAATAAACCATATTCTTAGGCTGAAAGAAGTCCCAAGTTCTCCAGATTCAACTATCCTAAAAGGTCCAGTATTTCTTTGCTCTTTGTGAATATCCCATGTAGTATCCCTATGTGAAGATAAGCCCAATCTACGTGGCTGAGGCTTCCCTGATAGCTCAATTGTTAAAGAACCTGCCTTCAATGTGGGAGACCTGGGTTCAATCCCTGGGTTGGGAAGATCCCCTGGAGAAGGGAACAGCTACCCACTCCAATATTCTGGCCTAGATAATTCCATGGACTGTATAGTCCGTGGGGTTGCAAAGAGTCGGACACTACTGAGCAACTTTCACTTTCATTTTCATGTGGGTCAGATGGTAAAGAATCTGCCTGTGATACAGGAGACTCCAGTTCGATCCCTGGGTTGGGAGAGTCCCCTGGAGAATGGAATGGGAATCCACTCTAGTATTTTTGCCTGGAGAATTCCATGAACAGAGGAGCCTGGTGGGCTATAGTCTACGGGGTAGCAAAGAGTTGGACCCACTGAGTGGCTAAGACTAACTTTTGGAGAAGGAAATGGAAACCCACTCTAGTTTTCTTGCCTGAAAAATCCCGTGGATAAGGAAGCCAGGGGCGTTACAGTCCCTGGGACTGCAAAAGAGTCAGACATGACTTAGTGACTAAACAACAACAAGCTAACTGTGATGTCAGACTCTAATTGACAAATGATCCTTGAATCACCTTAAGAATACAGAGTCAAAAGACAAACTGATTCACTCAGTATGTAGTAACTCTGAGGCTTCTAAAAGATAGGGAAGTGAATGTGAATGTCATCCAGTCATGTCCGACTCTCTGCGACCCCATGGACTATACAGTCTATAGAATTCTCCAGGCCAGAATACTGGAGGGGGTAGCCATTCCCTTCTCCAGGGGATCTTTCCAACCCAGGGATCGAACCCAGGTCTCCCACACTGCAGGCAGATTCTTTACTGGCTTAGGCACCAGGGAAGCCCAAGAATACTGGAGTGAGTAAAGATAAGGGGGAAAAAAGCAAATTAAGAAAAAGAGCAGACAGTGGTGAGAATGAACAAGTCAACAAGGGATGGAACAAGAACTGATGGGCAGTTCTTGTTTTTTCCTGCCTTCCAGAGGCATAAAAGTACCTCATGGAGGAGGTGTCATCTCCACTACTACAAAGATAACATCACAAAGCTCCTTACTGATGTCTGTTCCTAGTTGAGTGAGGATCTTCAAAAAGTAATCTGAAACTAATGCAACACTGTTAATCACCTATACTCCAATATAAACTAAAACTTTAAGAAAAAAAAAGTAATCTGGCACTTGGAAACAGTGAACTGCATAGATCTGAAACTCCTGGAATAGCAAGAAATCATATCAAGAAGTTTCCAATGCCTGATGCTTCTCAGTGACCAGGAAAGGGAGATAGATAGGATTAGGGCAGCAGGGGTTAGTTCCATAGCCCCTGCAGGGATAAGGATTCCAACTGCAATCAGCATTCATTGGCCCCTGGTTTCCAATAGAACAGATACATTCATACAGATCTCATTCTAAAGTTTTTCTCTGTAATTAGGATTAACACTGACTCAAGGATACATGCTAATAAACACAGTTTCATCCTGAAAAATTTACTAAGGGTAGGACTGGCTGTAACATTTGTAGGGTCTAGTGCAAGTTCTTGCCTGGAGAATCCCAGGGATGGCAGCAACTTAGCAGCAGCAGTGCAAAATAAAAATGTGGAGCCTTCTGTTCAAAAATCATTTAAAATTTCAAGATATTGAAAGCAGATCATTAAACCGAGAGTGAGGACCTCCAAACGTAGGGCCCTGTGTGACTTCACACATCACATGCCCGTGAAGCTAGCCCTGGCTTCAGGAGTGCAAAGAGTTGCTGAGTCAGGCACTGCTGTGCTATAAACTGCTTTTTCAGAAAATTTCTCCAATGCTAAAACTGCATATTTAGCAAACCATTCAAATATAGCATGAACATCTCAAGAGTACTTGAAACTTTTTCAAACTGCTATAAAGTCCTTTCTTTCATAGGGATGTTAGATTACGTAAGTAAATTCTTCTGTGTCAAAACAAGAATTCTGTTTTGTGATAACACCACTGGATTTTCAAAATATTATCTCAGAATACTATGTTTTGCTCCTATTAACTGTTTGATTACATATTCCTTTCAGGCTTATGCAAACTAGCCTATGAGTATATATTTAAGATAAATAGGATACTGTTCACAGATACTAATCACTGGTTCATTTGCAAGTGAATTTTAATTAGCTGTGTTTAAACATACCTATTAGGATTTTAAATTAATTAAGAGGTCCTGCAGCTTTCTAATAGTTAAAGTGACTACAGAAAAATAACAGGCTATATTTTAATACCTTCATTTCTATAATCTATGTTTCAGGGTTGTAAATTGCTTTACTTTGCTTTTTTCTTTAGAAGAAAAGCCATGAATAAAAGAAACAATAGACTAAATTCAATTAAAACTATACTGAGACAATTAACAGGACAAAATGAACGGCTCTTAAATAGTGCAGCATGATTTCACAACACATTTCAAAAGTAAAAATGTACATCCTGATTTAGCAATTCAAAACTAACAAATATGCATGAATATTTCTTGAGCATTGTTTAAAACAACAAAGACAATAAACAACCTAAAAGTTTTGGATAAGACTTTGACTAAAGAAATTACTATATATCATACTTTGGAATTTATTACAATTATGAAACAGAAATAAAGCAGTTTATATGTACTCATATGTATCTTTCTACAAGTTAAATTACTAAATGGAAAAACCCACTTAAAGAGTTAGTTTATGGCTTTTAAAATAATCCAATAACCTGGAAGTGAAGTCGCTCAGTCGTGTCCGACTCTTTGCGACCCCGTGGACTGTAGCCCACCAGGCTCCTCCATCCATGGGATTCTCCAGGCAAGAATACTGGAGTGGGTTGCCATCTCCTTCTCCAAATAAACTGGAAGTTGGGAGTCTAATATAGGATAACATTTAGGAAAATAGGGGAATTGACAGGAGAATGGAGAAATATTTGGGGTGGGGGCTGGAGAAAAGAGACTGCCTCACTGTGAAAGCAACACAGGGGCACAGGTGAGATGAACAGTCTAGAAGGATGGATCTTCAGAACGATGGCAGAACCTCCTCACTTTACAAGACAGAACAGAGGACCACAGGGACGAGCTTGATACTGACTAGGGTTCTTGGCCTCCTTAATCAATAGAAATTGATCAAAGGCTTTGGTCTCTTTGTATCTTTTGTCCAGAATTTGTCCCACGTGCCCCATGTATGCAGTTAGCTTTAGTCCCATAGAGTTTCTTTGCATTTTGTTGATTGAAGAGCGGTGTGTCCAGGTGCAAGCACTGCAGCACAGAGTCCCAGGTCCCAGTCTGTCTCAAGATGACCTAAGTTTACAAAGTCACTCAGAGCTGCACCTTGCCCAGTCTCTCACTCAATAGACCATAAATTCGTAAACCCTAAGGATCTGGACTCCTTTCAGTTTCTAAATTTCTCATAGTTCATAGTAGAGATCTGCACCAGTTGAGCAGGATGGTTAATGTATGTATACATATATATATTTGTTTTGTTTTGCTTGCTCTACTGCGTGGCATGCAGGCTCTTAGTTCCCAAACAAGGGATTGGACCTATGCCCCCTGCAGATCCTATGCCCCCTGCAGTGGAATCTTGAAGTCTTAACCACTGGGCCCCCATGGAAGTCCCGGGACTGTTCATTTGTATTTTAATGTTTTGTTCATTTGTTTGACATGGTGAGGCATAAAGTATAAAAGAGAACGCACTGTTTGATATCAAGAAGTTCACAATTAGTAGTCGACCAACAAATTTTAGTAGGAACAGGAAGTAACTTCCAGATGTTCAGAACCTTGAATTATTGGTTGGAGAGAGAGAGAAAGCAGTAGTAGTAACTGGATTCAGAGAGGGGTGAAACAAACACAGTGTACTTTACTATACCTTCCCCCAGTAAAGTTATATGTCCAGGGAAAACCCCCATGTTCTACTCTTTGCTTGTGTCCCCCAGAGTATGATGGTGTTAACCCTGGGCACACTAAAGCTGTTCATTAGCATGTTGACTGTTATAAAAATTCCTTTGTACCTTTTCCACATATTTGCCATTGAGGTGTATCCTCTTACTTGATACAGAAGAATTCAAATTCTTGCTTTATATTTGCTAAATTCTCCCTAAAGCTGCTAAAATAAGTTGTTTCAAGTCCTACTCTAGAAAAACTGTAGAACTTAAACTAAAAACGTAACAGTATCTTCCTATGGGCTTCCCTGGTGGTGCAGTTGGTAAAGAATCCAACTGCCAATGCAGGAGACCCAGGTTCAGTCCCTGGGTCAGCAAGATTTCCTGGAGAAGGGAATGGCTACCCACCCCAGTATTCTTGCCTGGAGAATTCCATGGACAGAGGAGCCTGGCAGGCTACAGTCCATGGGGTTGCAAAGAGTCAGACACAACTGAGCTACTAACAGTTTCACTTACACTCATGTCACTAACATTCTACATGGTATAATTCATTCAAATATAAGGATCTCTACTGCATTTTCAAAGACACTGGTTCCCTAATATTTACTTTTTGCTCTGAGTAACATTCAAGAACTGAGATCCTGAACATAAAATAAAGGGACCATAACTAATAATGGCCACTAGATGGCAACAGCAGAAATGTCATTATTTTTAGAATTAAATAATTAAGATAACCGCCTTTACTTAAAATGAGAAATTATGAGTTTCCTGTAAAGAACATGAGTCCAAAACAAGATGGAATTCATCATTACAGCTGTAGGAAATGTTATAAATTGAGAAACAAAATTACATTGTACAACACTGCTGTGCTTAGTCACTCAGTCGTGTCTGACTCTTTGGGACCCCATGGACTGTAATATTTGGCACTTAAAATTCATGCATAATTGCCACGGATGTATGTTTCTTCCCTCAGAAACAGCATGACTACCTGCCTGATTCCATCACTACGGCATCATTCCTGAATCCTCCTTTACCTGCACCCCCACAGGTAAGTCAAACACTAAGTCTGACTGACAGTATCTCCCTAAACAGATCTCGAATCTCATCAGTCCTCTCCAGTCCAGATGCCATCCCCTAGCGTGGCCACCATCTTCTCTCCCCAAGGTCACTGTAATGGTCTCCTAACAGGTATCATCACCTTCAGCCTTGTTCTTCTCCAATCCATTTTTTTCAAACTGAAGCAAGAGCACATTTGCAATGCTCTCATCTGATCATTTCACTGACCTATTCAAAGCCCTCTGATGACTTGCTATGACCTTCAGAATCAAGTTCAAACTCCCAGAGATGGTTATAGGAACTGGCATGAAGTGATTCCGCCTGAATTCTCTAATTTCCTCTCTTGCCACTTCTGTTTTCTCAAACTCTACAGTGATATTCTTTCCTTTGGTAAATCTTCTAAAGGTGTCTTTTCTCTATTTCTTTGCCACAATGTTCATTTTCTTTCCCTATGCCATTTTTAGGAAGCCAAAGGAGGGGAAAGTCATGCTGAAATATGACTTTTATTTTAAAAACTTTTCTACTGCACTGAGTCTTCGTTGTGGCACATGGGCTCAAGGGCTCACAGGCTCAGTACTTGAGGCACTTGGGTTTACTTGCCCCATAGCATGCAGGATCTCAGTTCCCCCATCAGGGATAAACTTGTGTCCTCGCATTGGGTGGTGGATTCTTAACCACTGAGCCACCAGGGAAGTCTGTGAAACCTGACTTTCAGACTGTGATATAACTTCTGATTTGCCACTGCAAGCAAGTACTGTTGAATCACGGTAGGAAAGATGGTTCATTGCAAAAGTCACTGGTCTGCTCATATTTTCATGCCTTGTTCTATCAAAACTGTGAGATTATTACTATATTTCATTTTGCTTCAGGATATCCTACACTTAGTTCATGCAACAATGAACAAGTCTGCCTAACGGAATGTGTCCATTCTCCACATTTTTATATTAAAAAAATCACATTAACATAGCCAACATTCCTTGTCATGTAAGGAATGAGTCTGAACTATCCTGGATTTCAGATGGACTAGACTTGACCAGTCATCACTAATACCTGAATTCAACTCATGTTACTCACAAAAAGGCTATTCAGTTGTAGGAAATTCACTAAATACATAAATATACAAATGCTCAAACTACCACACAATTGCACTCATCTCACACACTAGTAAAGTAATGCTCAAAATTCTCCAAGCCAGGCTTCAGCAATACATGAACCGTGAACTCCCTGATGTTCAAGCTGGTTTTAGAAAAGGCAGAGGAACCAGAGATCAAATTGCCAACATCAGCTGGATCATCAAAAAAGCAAGAGAGTTCCAGAAAAACATCTGTTTTATTGACTATGCCAAAGCCTTTGACTGTGTGGATCACAATTAACTGTAGAAAATTCTCAAAGAGATGGGAATACCAGACCACCTAACCTGCCTCTTGAGAAATCTGTATGCAGGTCAGGAAGCAACAGTTAGAACTGGACATGGAACAACAGACTGGTTCCAAATAGGAAAAGGAGTAC
>SJYX01020346.1:96978-133329 GCA_006410675.1 Oreotragus oreotragus
ACTCTTAGTGACCTGATGGACTGCAGCCCACCAGGCTCCTCCATCCTTGGGATTTTCCAGGCAAGAGTACTGGAGTGGGGTGCCATTGCCTTCTCCTTCTCCAGTTTTTCTGGTTTTTCCCTTGCAGGCATGTGGTAGGATTACACTTTCCCAGTTCTTGGTGGGCTGTGTGGTCTGCTGTGGACACGCCACTGTGAGAAGTGATTTATGTCACAGTGGGCAGAAACGTTAACAGCTAGTCCGTGATCTTCCATATTCCTAGCCCTGCCATGGCAACCAGTCATGGCAAGTGGAGGTTCTCAAGCAAAGATGGCAGAGACCAGAACTTAGCACTGACTAAAGACAGACACTAAGTGTGAGTGAGAATTCAACACTTGTGATTTCAGCTCCTGAGGTCGTATGGCTCTTTGGTACCCATCGCTTGGAAAGCAATGTGACAGGATCATTGTCCAGGCTCCTCGGCCATGGGATTTCCCGGGCAAGAATACTAGAGTGGGTTGCCATTTCCTTCTGCAGGGGCTCTTCCCAACCCAAGGATGGAACTCGCATCTCCTGCACTGGCAGGCGGATTCTTTACTGCTGAGCCACCAGGAAAGTCTGGTGGCTGGACTCTTAAACAACAGGTAACAGAAACCCAACTCAGTTGCTTAAAGAAAGAAAAGCAGCAATTAGTTAACAAGGTCAAGTTGGAGAAGAGGAATGAAACATTCGTGGTTACTTTTCTCTGATCCTCATCATCTTCTCTAAGCATGTTGACCTCATGCTTTTTTAAACATGCCTCTTTCATGGCCAGAAGCATATCAGCTCAGGCTTTAGCTTTGAGAGAGTAAAGGAAAACATTCTCTTTTCTGATTTAGATTTGGGGGACAGGACTTTTGTGGACTCACACATGATCTGGCTCCCATGTTTATACAAGTTGCTGTGGGACACTGGCACATTTTATCCTAAGATTATAATAATAGGTCCTCCTGTGGGTTTTATCAAAACTAAATGAAATAATCTATGTGAACAGTTAGCTCGAACAGTAACCACATATTAACTATCATTAACATGACAACTGTGTGATAGTTTTATGTGTCACAAAACTCATCTAATCAGTTGAAAGCCTTAAGAACAAAACCTGAGCTTTCCTAAAGAAGAAATTTATCTCCAGACTGCAACATTAACTCCTGCCTGAGTTTCCAGCTTGCCAGCCTGCCCTTACAGATTTCAGACTTGCCAGCCTCTACAATTGTATGACTCAATTTCTTAAAATAAATCTCTGTTGGATCTGTTTTCTCTGGAACACTGATAGGAACTAGAACCACACTCCTGAGTAACCTGCATCTCTATCTTAAAGATAAAAAACTGAGCTGATAAGTGGTGGAGTTTAATTCAGATTCAGAAGCACTGATTCCAAAGCCCATGGCCTGAAGGAGATACCCAAGCTGGATTTTTAAAACTTGGTAAAATTCCCATAGCCAAAGAAGGAAAAAAAGAGACAGAGATGAAAAGAGTTTGCCCTACTTTTAAAGAATTCTACATGATACAGCCTCCATTCATAATCTTTTCTTATTTGTACTAACTTACACCAAGCATTTGCTTTGTACACATTATCTTATTGCTAGCTATTCCTTCTTGACTCATTGTGGTTTATGTAGAAAGTAACACACAGCCTTCATCTTTTAGTTCAACAAACTTCAGAGATGTGATCAGTGAAATCGAGCTAGTCCTCAGACTTATCTTTTCCAAAGAGAAGAAACTCAGTTCAGGATCCTCAACACACAGACACAGAACCCAAGATGTTAGTTAATACTTTAGGACACTGATCCAGGAGTCAGAACCCGCCACCCTCATCTCCAATCAAGTGCATTCTCTTTGAATCCTTATTCCTTCTCTTTCCTTCCATGAGAAACGACATCACACCAAAAGGAAAGATACAACAGTAAAGGAAAAGGGAAAACACACTCAAATTTGAAATGATGCTCAAATCTGGGGTAATGGAGAAGTCATCTTTTCACTAATAGTGATGGGGATAAGTTCAAGAGTAACTAGCTCACCAAAACACTTACTCAGGTGCTCAAATACATAAACACCTTACAACAGAGATTCAAAGAAAAGTAATCATCATTAGGATAATGTAAGCCAAAAATAATTTCCATCTAAAGAAACTGTCCTTGAACCAGATACTCTTATGTGAAAAGTAAATATATTTCTAGCCACATTAAGTTATCTAAGAGTTTAAATTAAAAAAGGAAAGAAATTGTTAAATCATCTCTTCTATGTATCAAAGATCACTGTATTTCCTTAATTCAGTCTCACTTTCAGATTTTTAATATATAACCCCTTGGATAGATAAGGTTCCAAGTACCTGATAAATTCTGATTCCTAGGTTCACCTTGTATTCTTGACTGAATTGGTTTATATACCTTCTACTAATATTTGCATTTTGAAAAGACTTTTAATGCCTTTCCTTCCATCAGTAGTTATCAATCAGTGGTGATTTTGCCCTTTGGGGCATGTTTGGTAATGTCGAGAGATATTTTTGATTGTGAGAGTTGGACTGTGAAGAAGGCTGAGCGCTGAAGAATTGATGCTTTTGAACTGTGGTGTTGGAGAAGACTCTTGAGAGTCCCTTAGACTGCAAGGAGATCCAACCAGTCCATTCTGAAGGAGATCAGCCCTGGGATTTCTTTGGAAGGAATGATGCTAAAGCTGAAACTCCAGTACTTTGGCCACCTCATGCGAAGAGTTGACTCACTGGAAAAGACTCTGATGCTGGGAGGGACTGGGGGCAGGAGGAGAAGGGGACGACCGAGGATGAGATGGCTGGATGGCATCACGGACTCGATGGCCGTGAGTCTGAGTGAACTCCGGGAGATGGTGATGGACAGGGAGGCCTGGCGTGCTGCAATTCATGGGGTCGCAAAGAGTCGGACACGACTGAGCGACTGAACTAAACTGAACAACTGGGGTAAGCATTACTAGCATCAAGTGGGTAGAGTTGCTAAACTTCCTACAACACATTCCCCCACAACAAAGAATTATCTGATCCAAAATGTCAACATTGCTGAGGCTGAGTAACCTTGCACTAATGCTATAAATAAGATGGAAGCTTAAAGGTCTATGGAAGTTCTAGTGGTAAAAGATGTTTCAGAAGGTGAAGGGACTCCCTTGTGCGTGCATGCTTGCTCAGTCGCTCAGCTGTGTCTGACTCTTTGCCCTGTGGACTGTCGCCCATGAGTCTCCTCTGTCCTTGGAAGTCTCCAGGCAAGAAGACGGGAGTCAGTAGCCACTCCCTTCTGCAGGGGATCTTCCTGACCCAGGAACTGAACCCAGGTCTCCAGCACAGCAGGCAGATTCTTTACTATTTGAGCCACCAAGGAAGTCCAGGCAATCCCTTACCACTTCTCAAATTATAACAGAAATCCAAGTAGAGTTAACAGTTACTTAAGACCAATCTCTTGTGTCATAAACATCGAGGAGCTTGTACAAGGAAAAATAAACCAAACAGTGTCATCAGGAAGTTGTCATGTTGTTCTTACCTATCGATTTCAGTTTTGTCTCCTGCACATATACAGAAAAATATTATGTTCCATACAACAATCTTTCCTGTATTTGAAGACATATGTGATGTTCCCAAGTTTTCTCTCTTAAATTTAATATTTCTAAATATTTCAAATATATCTCATTACCCTAGCCATGTTGTAGTGACCATCGCGTTTGGAATGCATATGTATGCATGCTCAGTGGTGTTTGTCCCTTTGCACACATAGAATGCAGCCTGCCAGGCTCCTCTCTCTATTGGATTTCCTAGGCAAGGATACTGGAGTGGATTGCCATTTCCTCCTCCAGCAGATCTTCCCAACCCAGAAATGGAACCCACATCTCCTGTGTCTCCTGCATTGGCAGGAAGATTCTTTACTACTGAGCCATTTGGGAAGCCCTGTGTTTAGAATATTTCCAACTAAATGTTCAACTTCATCTTTATTCCTACCAATGGTTATATTGTTCATTTTAAGGTACAGGCTCTGTTTTTCAAAATTCTGATTGTATCATCTATGAATTTTTAAAATATAGCTTGCCCTTCGTGATCTAAGTCACTGGTAAAAATATTACCAGCAAGTCACCGAGTACCTCCCTCCAGGCTCACATCAGTCATCAGTACATCCTCCTGGATAGGGTAGTCCAACAAGCTCTCAGTGACCATACCATCTCTCAGTCCGTATTTCTCCACCTTATATTTAACCATTTATGCTTAACCCACAAGGGCTTCCCTTGTGGCTAAGCTGGTAAAGAATCTGCCTGCAATGCAGGAGACCCAGGTTCGATCCCTGAGTTGGGAAGATCCCTGAAGAAGGGAAAGGCTACCCACTCCAGTATTCTGGCCTGGAGAATTCCATGGACTAGTCCACAGGTCGCAAAGAGTCGGACACGACTGAGCGACTTTCACTTCACTTATGCATATGGAAGACTTTTTAATTGCCTGGGGGAAAAAACTCACATGAACTATGTGTCCTAAATGTAAGTGGATCTTATCAAGGAGTCTAGTTATTTTATACCAGAAAGGAAGACTGAGCTAGTGTGAAATGATTTGTTTTCAATAAACTCATAATGGCTTCAGTGGTGTGTATTTGCCACTCTAAGTACACCCATCTTCATTATTCAACATTTAATAATAAATTCTATAATTTTACTATATAGATCAATTAATTCTGTCTTCCTCTGAATATACCTGATTTACTATCTTGAAAATTAAAAGTCTTTTTCCTCCCTCCCATATTTTAGCACTTTTGTGTTCCAGCTTGATAGGTCTGGGATGGGTATTTAGAGCATGGATGGACATTGATATAANGATCTTCCCAACCCAGAAATGGAACCCACATCTCCTGTGTCTCCTGCATTGGCAGGAAGATTCTTTACTACTGAGCCATTTGGGAAGCCCTGTGTTTAGAATATTTCCAACTAAATGTTCAACTTCATCTTTATTCCTACCAATGGTTATATTGTTCATTTTAAGGTACAGGCTCTGTTTTTCAAAATTCTGATTGTATCATCTATGAATTTTTAAAATATAGCTTGCCCTTCGTGATCTAAGTCACTGGTAAAAATATTACCAGCAAGTCACCGAGTACCTCCCTCCAGGCTCACATCAGTCATCAGTACATCCTCCTGGATAGGGTAGTCCAACAAGCTCTCAGTGACCATACCATCTCTCAGTCCGTATTTCTCCACCTTATATTTAACCATTTATGCTTAACCCACAAGGGCTTCCCTTGTGGCTAAGCTGGTAAAGAATCCGCCTGCAATGCAGGAGACCCAGGTTCGATCCCTGAGTTGGGAAGATCCCTGAAGAAGGGAAAGGCTACCCACTCCAGTATTCTGGCCTGGAGAATTCCATGGACTAGTCCACAGGTCGCAAAGAGTCGGACACGACTGAGCGACTTTCACTTCACTTATGCATATGGAAGACTTTTTAATTGCCTGGGGGAAAAAACTCACATGAACTATGTGTCCTAAATGTAAGTGGATCTTATCAAGGAGTCTAGTTATTTTATACCAGAAAGGAAGACTGAGCTAGTGTGAAATGATTTGTTTTCAATAAACTCATAATGGCTTCAGTGGTGTGTATTTGCCACTCTAAGTACACCCATCTTCATTATTCAACATTTAATAATAAATTCTATAATTTTACTATATAGATCAATTAATTCTGTCTTCCTCTGAATATACCTGATTTACTATCTTGAAAATTAAAAGTCTTTTTCCTCCCTCCCATATTTTAGCACTTTTGTGTTCCAGCTTGATAGGTCTGGGATGGGTATTTAGAGCATGGATGGACATTGATATAAAAATACCTGGGTATGCATCCCAGCTCCTCTACTTGATGGATTATGATGTTAAGCAAGTTCACTTCTCTCTGTTTCAATATCCTTATCATTAAAATGGAGCTGAAAAAATCACCACATAGAACTGTGAGAATCAAATAAGTTATGTAGGCATGCTCAGTCACTAAGTCGCGTCCGATCCTTTGCAACCCCATGGACTGTAGCCCACTAGGCTCCTCTGTCCATGAAATTTCTCAGGCAAGAATACTGGAATGGGTTGCCATTTCCTTCTCCAGGGGATCTTCCTGACTCAGAAATCAAGCCCATATCTCCTGTGTCTCCTGCACTGGCAGGCGAATTCTTTACCACTGAGCAATATCCTGGTGTTTAGAATAGTGACTGGCACATAGTAATTGTGGTTAGATGTCAGCTTATTAATTAAAGAAGGAACACCATGACTCTATGACCTCAATCCAAGTTGTTTAAATTCACAAGGATGTGAGTGCTCCCAATCCAAGTTGTTTAAATTCACAAGGATGTGAGTGCTCTGGACCAAGAGATCTTTAACTGATGAATAGTATAGTGCATTATGTCTTCTCATTTCTAGGTCTTCAGCTTCCTCTCAGTCAAGAACATCCTATTTTGTAGTATTTAATGACAACCATTTTTGATAGAAAATATAGCCACAAAATAAAGGTTGAATTATTCCACTTTTTCCATGTCATCTGCTAAAATCTCACCATCTGCTCCCACCATGAGCTTTGTTCCATCATGATATTATTAGAACCTACATTTCCAGTCTTCCAAAATGTATGCAGAGAGAGAAAACAATACTTTTGGCTGAGTGGAAATAAGTTATATCTACACATAATAACTGAGTTAATTTCCTTGTCAATGTATTTTTCTGTATTTCAACAACCAATTTTAGCCTATTAATCTTACAGTGACCAACAACAGTAGAGGGTAAACTGTACACAGTAAGCTCATACTGGCTTCTATTGAGCATCATTTTTCTTCCTAAGTACTCGATGTTTTTATTATATAACACAATAATAAATCTTAGAAGTTTAATATTAACCAATTAATATTGTCTTCCTCCATTTAACAAATAAAGTAGTATACTGACAACAAAAGCCTGGAGCTAGAAGAGATCAGTTCCATATACTACATTATCATTCCAAACATGATTTAGGGGCCACTCAGCAAATCTCCTAGAATTAATGCAAACAGCAATACATTTGTATGTAGAATATTAAACTGGCAAAAGTCACTGAACACATGATCTTCTGATCCACTGCTTTTGCTGCTGATGTCTGCTCCCTCTGTAATTAAGGAACCTATTAAAATTTTAAAGAAAAGTGTTAAGAAGTCTAACTTGATAATGACTTGAGATGCAAACAAAATTTTAAATCAATAGTTTTAGAAAACAATTTGAACAGGCTGAATTTCTATCTAAAAAGATTAAGTTTTACCTCAAATTATTAAAAAAGGGTAACATTTCCTATTTTATCTGCTGAGAAAGGGTAGAGAGGTTAAGTATCTCCTTATAAACAGTGTTTCCCTGCTGGCTCAGATGGTAAAGAATGTGCCTGCAATGCAGGAGACCCAGGTTCGATCCCTGGGTTTGGAAGATCCCCTGAAGAAGTAAATGGCAACCCAATCCACCCGTTGGGAGAATCCCATGGGCACAGTAGTCTGGCGGGCTCCAGTCCATATGGGGTCACAAAGAGTCAGACAGGACTGAACAACTAATACTTTCACTTTCACTATAAATAGACACATCTGAATGGCAGGCTACTTGAAATACACCCATATGTATCCCAAAGTGTTGTATGTTGCTTTTAGTTAAACAGAAATTGTCCTCCCACCCTACTGAAAAAGCTACTCAGCTTCACTGAGACCACCCAATGATACAGATCTGGATGCTTTCACTCAATATCCTTTCAGCACCTAGTAATTGTCAGAATGGGCTTTCCAGGTGGCACTAGTGGTAAATAACTCACCTGCCAATGCAGGAGACCCAGGTTCTATCCCCGAGTCAGGAAGATCCCCTGAAGGAGGGCATGGCAACCCACTCCAGTATTCTGGTCTGGAGAATCCCGACAGACAGAGGAGCCTCGTGGGGTACAGTCAATAAGGTCGCAAATGATCAGACATGACTGAAGTGACTGAACACGCATGCACGCAACTGCCAGAATATTCTCCTGGGCACACTGTTGCCAAATATTTATGGAGATACTGGTGGCCACAGAAAGGATATGACCCTAGAAAGAATCAGGATAGGCTCAGGGAATGGGGTAGAGAGAAGGAGAGGGAAGGGAGCTCTTTCCTAAATTTTTTTNAAATCTCCTAGAATTAATGCAAACAGCAATACATTTGTATGTAGAATATTAAACTGGCAAAAGTCACTGAACACATGATCTTCTGATCCACTGCTTTTGCTGCTGATGTCTGCTCCCTCTGTAATTAAGGAACCTATTAAAATTTTAAAGAAAAGTGTTAAGAAGTCTAACTTGATAATGACTTGAGATGCAAACAAAATTTTAAATCAATAGTTTTAGAAAACAATTTGAACAGGCTGAATTTCTATCTAAAAAGATTAAGTTTTACCTCAAATTATTAAAAAAGGGTAACATTTCCTATTTTATCTGCTGAGAAAGGGTAGAGAGGTTAAGTATCTCCTTATAAACAGTGTTTCCCTGCTGGCTCAGATGGTAAAGAATGTGCCTGCAATGCAGGAGACCCAGGTTCGATCCCTGGGTTTGGAAGATCCCCTGAAGAAGTAAATGGCAACCCAATCCACCCGTTGGGAGAATCCCATGGGCACAGTAGTCTGGCGGGCTCCAGTCCATATGGGGTCACAAAGAGTCAGACAGGACTGAACAACTAATACTTTCACTTTCACTATAAATAGACACATCTGAATGGCAGGCTACTTGAAATACACCCATATGTATCCCAAAGTGTTGTATGTTGCTTTTAGTTAAACAGAAATTGTCCTCCCACCCTACTGAAAAAGCTACTCAGCTTCACTGAGACCACCCAATGATACAAACCTGGATGCTTTCACTCAATATCCTTTCAGCACCTAGTAATTGTCAGAATGGGCTTTCCAGGTGGCACTAGTGGTAAATAACTCACCTGCCAATGCAGGAGACCCAGGTTCTATCCCCGAGTCAGGAAGATCCCCTGAAGGAGGGCATGGCAACCCACTCCAGTATTCTGGTCTGGAGAATCCCGACAGACAGAGGAGCCTCGTGGGGTACAGTCAATAAGGTCGCAAATGATCAGACATGACTGAAGTGACTGAACACGCATGCACGCAACTGCCAGAATATTCTCCTGGGCACACTGTTGCCAAATATTTATGGAGATACTGGTGGCCACAGAAAGGATATGACCCTAGAAAGAATCAGGATAGGCTCAGGGAATGGGGTAGAGAGAAGGAGAGGGAAGGGAGCTCTTTCCTAAATTTTTTTTCCTAGAAATTTCCTCCGTTGCCTACCCTGAAGCACAAAATTAAATGTGATGATACAGAAGCCTCTTCATCAACCTCACTTTGCAGGTGTAGATATATATATATAGATATAGATATATAGATATATATAGATATTAGATCTAAAATCTTAAAGAAATCTACTAGACCCAAACATATTTCCTCTCAGTAGGCAGCTTGAATATGCATTTTTAGTAACATAAAACTATAAACTTTAACCTTAACCCTGGAAGGAAAGTTTCATGATGGGGAAAGGTCTGAACCACAAAAGCATGACACAGACCTTTGGAATAGCTCATGAATCATCATGATCACTATCACATAGGTATGAAGCAGGCGATGAAAGGATGGGGGGATGGAGGACATAATTTCATGGTTAACTCTTATCCAAATTTAGTTAAAAGGTTCTCTCCTTAACGGGCTCCATACAGTACTGTTGATACAGGGTCAGTATCTTCAATAACATTTTTACTAAAGACTATGAACATAAATTCATGGTAATGATCTCAGATCATTTTACTTTGAAGTGTGCACTAGACCAAGGATGACAGTTACATCTTGCCTGTCTTCTGCATTTTTTTTTCCCCTGATTCTTGGCCCAATGCCATCTTTAACCTCTGCTGCACTGAACAGTCTCATAGATATCCAGACTCAATGTCTAGTCCAAAGGGGAAGATAATACTCTTCTTCTAGTTACTAGAGTCATCCTCTCAGTTTTTAATTCTTGTCTAATGAGCCCCCTCTTTCCCAGGAAGGTGGAACTGGAAATAAATACAAGTGGCAAGGATGTAGACATATCAGAAGACACGATATGAAGTGAAAATAGAAAATTCAAAAATTGTCAACAAACAGAAATTTGAATTCATAGAAGTGGATGATCTCTAGGACTGAGCCCTGAGAATACTTAACATTTAAACAGGAGGTGTAAGTGGAGGAGTTCCCAAAGGAGACAGAGAAGAGACGGCCTAAAGCGGCAGAAGGAAAACTAGGAGAGGATGGTGTTATAGGAGCGCAGAGAAAATAGCTTCTCACTGTGTGGAATAGACGGAAGGCCA
Organism: Oreotragus oreotragus; assembly: GCA_006410675.1. Taxonomy (NCBI): domain Eukaryota; kingdom Metazoa; phylum Chordata; class Mammalia; order Artiodactyla; family Bovidae; genus Oreotragus; species Oreotragus oreotragus. Next base: position 107,337 of record SJYX01020346.1, read on the forward strand.
GGGAGAACGGGAAGAGGAAAATCTCTGAAGTTGAGGCAGAGCTGTCCAATTACATGTTCTGCAGTGGTGGCAAAAACCCACGTCTGTGTATTCAGTTCAGCAGCCACGTGTTACTACTGAGCTCTTAACATGTGGCCAGTGAGAATGGGGACTGGATTTTTAATTTAATTTAGTTTAATCTAAACAGCCACAAGTAGGATTGGACAGTGTGGAAAATCGAAGCAGACAGAAAGCAAACTAGACTAGCAGATAAAAGTATGAGCTTTGATGGTCAAAGAGGCAAGAGATAACAAGTGATGGTGAAGATGTGAAGAAAAGAGAACCCTGTACACTGTTGGTGGGAATGTAAATTGGTAGAGAAAATAGTACGGACATTCCTCAAAAAATTAAATCTAGAACTACCAAATGATCTGGTGACCCTGCTTCTTGGTATTTTTAGAAAGAAAGCGGGATCTTGAAGAACTATCTGCACTCCCATGTTCCCTGCAACATTGTTAACAATAGTCAAAATATGGAAACAATCTAACTATCTGTCAATGAATGAATGGACAAAAAAGAGGCACTAAATGTGTGCACCCGTGCACACACACACACCAGAACAGAACGTTACTCAGCCATGAGGAAAGAAACCCTGCCCTTTGCAACAACACGGATGCACTGTGGAAGCACTATGCTAAATGAAATAAGTCAGAGAAAGACAATATATGTGGAATCTGAAAAAGCCAAACTCATAGAAACAGAGAGGAGGATGGTGGTTACCAGAAGAAGAGGGGTGGGGGATTGGGGAGATGTTGTTCAGAGTTATAAACTTCCAGTTATAAGGTGAAGCAAGATCTGGGTCTGATGTACGGTGAACAAAATCTGGATCTAACGTACAGCATGATGATCGTAGTCAATAACATTGTATTATATACTTGAAAGTTGTTCTCGTCCAACTTATATGTGTGTGTGTGGTATACACACACACATATACAACTTTCATCAAACCAACACTTTTATACCTTAAGCTGACACAATGTTATAATGATATATGTCAATTATACCTCAATAAAGTTGAAAATAATTTTAAATTAGAAAAATTTTAAAGTATAAGTTTTGTGGGTGGTGTGGGAGTTGGAAGGGAGGGTCAAGAGAGAGGGAACATATGTACTCCTATGGCAGATTTATGTTGATGTATGGCAGAAACCAACACAATATTGTGAAGCAACTATCATTCAATTAAAAATAAATAATTTTTTAAAAGTATAAGCTTTGGACTCAGACATATGCCAGGTCCCAGTCATATCCCCAATTTATGTTTTGCATATTTTGGAAAACTTATGACAATTCTATAGCACTAAGATTCTTCACAAGCATGATAAAACAAGAGCCTAGTAAAAGCATAAAGATACTGACTGCATATGACTGATTTGGTAGATTAATCAGAGCCTGGTCAGTTAAACTACAAAGGCTCTCTGAAAGATTTAAACTTAGAGCAGGGCTTTTGAATACAGATTCACAAAGTTTATCATTTTCCCTTCAGAAGAATCAATAGCCTAATCTTCCTCCTTCGGATAATGAGACAAAGTAGTCAAGCTTTTTTGTTGCATTTCTTATTATTCCGAAAAAAAAATGCATAAGTATTCTTTCATTGGTCTTCCCAGGATGCTCAGTGGTAAAGAATCTGCTTGACAAGGAGACACAGGTTCGATCCCTGGGTCGGGAAGATCCCCTGGAGTAGGAAATGGCAACCCACTCCAGTATTCTTGCCTGCAGAATTCCCATGGACAGGGGAGCCTGGTGGGCTACAGTCTGTGGGATCCCTGGTGGCTCACAGGTTAAAGTGTCTGCCTGCAATGTGGGAGACCTGGATTTGATCGCTGGGTGGGGAAGATCCCTTGGAGAAGGAAATGGCAACCCACTCCAGTAGTCTTGCCTGGAGAATACCATGGACGGAGGAGCCAGGTGGGCTACAGTCTGTGGGATCACAAAGAGTTAGACGTGACTTGGCAACTAAACAACAATGGACACAACGGTTTCATGAACCTATCCTTGTACTAAGTCACTGAAATCCTTCAACCTTTAGTTTATGATAACTTCTTTTAGAATTCTTCATTGTAATTCCCTCACCTCAAAGCTTTCTTTTCCCTGGAACAACTAATCTCACTAGCCTTCATCCTTCTGCTTACACTTTATTACCTAATTTATTAACAGGGACTCTCAGTTGGAATTTAGCCTCAAGGCATCACTTGACACTTAAAAAGGAGTCAAAGTTTTTCCCCTAAAATCTTCAGAAGCAAGTACATGTGTTGTAAATCTTGATTGCTTTGAATTGATCTCTTTCAATCCTGAGTTTCTTTCCAAATTGTCTGCACACACACGATATTTGCTGAGCTCATCAATGTCTTAAATATCTCTCTCCATCAAATTATACAACTGAATTCAGTTTGTGTAGCAGAAAATGTTTTTTGTTTTTTTTTTTTATGTTGATGAAATAGCAATGGTTACAACCAGCCCGGGTTAGAAGCAAGACATCCGGGATCTCATTCATCCGATCTAAAAAATCTATCAGCAGTTTTGCTGGCTTGACAGCCACAGAGCCAAACAAAGATAAAAACACACTAGCTTGGAGGCAGAAAATTATCCTAATCAAAATGTCACTTCTGGAAATATCTTTTTCTAAATGACAATACTGTAAACAGAAATTTCCACAGTGACAATTAAACATAATTAAATACTAGATTCCTCTTCAAGCTTCTTTCATTCTCTAAAACTTGTTTTTCTGAGCTGAACTCAATTTCTCTTTCAAGTACATCTTGTTCCCACTAGAGGAAAATGCAGCTCCCACTTTTAAAAAATTTGTCAAGTGAATTTAAAGACATATTGGACCATATTATAAATCTGACTCTGAAGGTATTTTATGTAACCATAAAGCCTCCAATTAATATACAACATACAAAGGATGGAGGTGTAGACACATGCACCCATGAGGGTCAGAAGGTGCCTGGCACATCATATCTCAGACAATAATTTGACGTTTCTTTGTTTCTAGAAAGTGGCCTATGCTGGAAAGGCTTCATCTCTAGATTTTTAGGATGTGTTTGTTTAAACAGGAATCAGTGATGTGTAGAAAGAAACAGATAATGCTTCAGGACGAAATGAAGGGAAGGTGCAAGCCATGGAAGTGATGGAAGGAAAGAGAAGAGGTGAATTTGTAGCAACAGAAAGAGAGGAGCAAAGCCAGAAAATAAAAAGCTAGAGTTGGCACAGTGGTTTAAATGATACATCAATAAAAGTTAAATCAGTGCTGCCATGAATGGGGGCAGGTAGAGATAAATGGAGATAAACTTCATGATTGGTTAATTTGCCTGTAGGATTGTGAAAACTACATTAGACGTTCTTCTTTTGTAGGGAAGGAAATAGTTCCTGGGTTTTGTTCAGAATCTAGTTGAATTCTAGCCCCTAGGAATGGACTGGGTTTGGGACTGACAGTTAAAGTAACACTGAAGTTTTTGAGAGATGCAAAGTCTCTCTGATTCTCTAATATCCATGAACAGCTGGATCAGGCCAGTGGCTTCTTCCTCTGTGGATGATGATCAATTATAAGCTGTTTCCAAATTAGTACAATATTCCACTTAATTAACTGATTCATATAGAGGTTTTGGTTTATTAATATAAATAACATAAATTTATCTAAGATTATTTTGTTCACACAGCAAGTCTTTCTTGGGAAATCCTAAGGAACAACTGTAAAAAGGCATTTCATAATATATAGGGAATTCATAGAAATGTCTGTGGTCTCATTTTCTCGCCTCATTTCAATGATAACTCTTCACTTTTTCAAATGTATAGCATTAGGTTTCTATTTTAATTGGATGTTCTTAATGCCAGCCTTGATATGTTGCCTGAGACTTTAAACTTCCAATGTTCCTCAAAACATAGACTAGACATCCCAAGCTCTCTATTATGTATCCTCCAACTTATCGATCATATATGCATATTGTTTAAGATGTCTGGAGTTGCATGTGACCGAAAACCCAATTCTAACTTGTTGAAAGAATAAAGGGGAGTCACTGGCTTGACAGACCTGAAAGTCCTCAGCTTGACAGACTTCAGACTGGTTGACTGAAGGCTCAACAACATTACCAAGGACCATGCAAGGCCCTGGTCATTTCTGCATTTCTGCTCTGCTGTGCATACCGTGGACTCCATCTTCAAAGGATCTCTCTCCATGGTTACCGAGGAAAATTAAATATCATCTTGGCCAACAAATCAAGGCATGGGGGAGTCAGAGAGCAAGGATTTATTCTGAAGACTACTGCCACTCCAGTACAGAAAACAGGGATTTCAACAAATATTTGTTAAACAAATAACTGAATTAACCAGAAAATAAATTAGTATGATTCCAATCTATCAGGTTTCTGATCACACCACCACGAATGATCCTGTACGGCAACTAAGACCTGGTGCAGAAAAATAAATAACCTTTAAAAAATTTGATTCAGACTAGACATGTCTGACTCTTAAAGCCTTGCTCTCTTCACTACTTGGCAATCTAGCCAAAGGCATCCACGTATTATCTAAAATATGAAGTGTCTTCAAGTACAATCACACTTGTACCAGTTAAAATCTAGCCCAGTGGTGGGCACTAATGGACGCTAATCCCTAGACTGTTGTTACTGTTTAGTCACTAAGTTGTGTCCAACCCTTTTGAGGTCTCATGGAGCCCACCAGGCTCCTCTGTCCATGGAATTCTCCAGGCAAGAATATTGGAGCAGGCTACCATTTCCTCCCTTAGGGGATCTGCCCGACCCACAGATTGAATCCACATCTCCTGCTTGGCAGGCAGATTCTTTACCCCTAATCCCTAGACTGTTGTTACTGTTTAGTCACTAAGTTGTGTCCAACCCTTTTGAGGTCTCATGGAGCCCACCAGGCTCCTCTGTCCATGGAATTCTCCAGGCAAGAATATTGGAGCAGGCTACCATTTCCTCCCTTAGGGGATCTGCCCGACCCACAGATTGAATCCACATCTCCTGCTTGGCAGGCAGATTCTTTACCCCTGATCCACCAGGGAAGCCCAATTCCTAGATTACAATACAGCAAAACATGTATTTTAAGTAGTATGTGTTGTTGTTTTTTTTAAGAAAATAATATTCCCAGGGATCCACTCTAGGGCAAATGCTTCATAAATCATTTTCATGATTGAAAGATCACCTTATCTTGGGTCATCCCATTTCTTTTCTGGGGTTTGACCAAATTGTGAAAGGCACCAGAAAACTAACAGAAGCAGAAATAAACACATGAACATACTATATAATGAGTTTGTATCACAATAATGCTGCACATGCCCACTTCTTGGCTGGAGCAGTAGTTTCCTAAAAGGGTGGACATGACAATATTAGGAAATGGAGAGAGAGCATGAGAATTTCTACTTTGACTTATTACTTTAGAAAATGTCCTAGTTTACATGTGTTTTATTATGTATAAAATGTACTGATACAACTGTACATGCCTGCAGTTTATGCATGAACATAAATATCATGGATGCATAAAGAAACCATTTTATGAATAGGGTTGCACAATCAAAACATTCTGAAACCACTGAGTTAGAACGTGATGGAGACAAGGTCTATGCCAAAAATTCAATTTCCTATGTCACATTATTTCACATAAATAAAATCTCACTCCTAGAGGACATGAAATTAAGTCCAATTAAGAGGACACAAATGAGTCATCACAGAACAATTTCTGCTAAAGAGTCAGGAAAACATCTCAAAGAATCTTACTGATGTTGATTCTATAACATGCTTTTCTAAATGGAGAGAAAAAAGAAAACTACTGTTTATTGATGCTTTATTTTGCACTAGTCACTAGGTCAAAGTATATATTCTTTTTTAATCCCTGTAACAACCCATTAAGATAGAGAATATTTACCCTGACTGAACTGAAAGTCCCTTCGTCCTGTCCAGCTCTTTGCAACCCCATGGATTATATAGTCCAAGGAATTCTACAGACCGGAACACTAGAGTGGGTAGCTGTTCCTTTCTCCAAGGGATCTTCCCAACCCAGGGATAGAACCCAGGTCTCCCACATTACAGCCAGATTCCTTGCCAGGTTAATTCAATAGATGTTAAGAGAGTTAAGTAACTTCCCAATGTCACACTCCTAGTGAAAGGAGAATTGGTATTTGAACAATTTTTAATGAAAGTCCAAGTATTTTTCCCCTAAAGAAGAATTCCAATTTTAGCGCTTAGATGTGATCTTTGGAAAATTATTTAAATTCTTTAATCCTAGATCATTTATTTTTTTTAAGTGAATGATAAAGATAACTACCTTTACTTAATTAGTGTGTTTCACATATGGGATCTTTGAAGAACTGAGAGAGATATGCTAATATTTTAGGAGTTACATGGTGTCCTTGAGGCTTCACTCTCAACCTCAAAGCTCAAGTCAAATAATTACAAGGAAGTTCAAATATTTTTATCTGTGTTTGGTGAATAGCTGGACGTGCAAAGAATATCTATATCTGGTCAGTTTTGAACTATAATAAATCTTGTCTAATATGAATAATAAAATAGATTCACAGCTGCTGTGCCAGAGTCAGAAATGGGGAAAAATTTTTATTTTTCATTAGATTTCATGAGAAGAGAAGCTGACTATTAAGGAATAAGAGTTCCTATTCAGTAGTTGCTATTAATTTATATACAACATACCAGAAGAGACATATATTTCTAAAAGAAGCATCACATTGAAAAGTATAATATCTAAAGTATAATCATTATTTAAGAAAGAATTACATAACTTTGGATTTGCTAATAATAACAATGTCTTTGCTAATAATAACAATGCCATATTTATTTTAACTATATACCAAGATTACTGATTGGATAATAAACTCCAAAATATATATTTACTGCAAAATAAACATATAGAGAAAATACACTGTAAATGTTGCCCATGTGCTGCTATAAATAAAATATCCTGTGACTTAAGAAAAGGAAATAAAGTCCATTATTAAATTAACCAGAGTAATTAGGCTGCAGAACAGACAGTCCCATCTGTCTCAGAAATCTTGGCTAAAACATTAAAGCTGAGAACCGTGAATAAGAAGGAAACCTTATAATACTGTGCTCTGCTGTGCTGTCCTAAGTCGCTTCAGTTGTGTCTGACTTTTGTGACCCCACGGACTGTAGCGTGCCAGGATCCTTTGTCCATGGGGTTCTCCCGGCAAGAATACTGAGTGGGTTGCCATGCCCTCCTCCAGGGGATCTTCTCAACCCAGGAGTCAAACCCAAGTCTTTCATATCTACTGCACTGGCAGGCTGGTTCTTTACCTTTAGCACAAGCTGGGAAGCCCTACTGAAAACTGCGATGGCTACTTGTATGTGTCAGCTTGACTGGGCTAAGGGATGCCCAGATAGCTGGTATATAACACTGTTTCAGAGTGTGTCTGTGAGGGTGTCTCCACAGGAGATTAGGATGTGGATTAGTAGACTGAGCAAAAAAGACTGTCCTCACCAAGGTGGATGGACAGCATCCAGTCCCTTGAAGGTTTGAACAGACAAAAAAGGCAGAATGAGGGAAACGTTTCCATGCTAAAGCTGGGACATCCAACTTCACCCAACTTTGAATACTGGCATTCCTCTGGTTCTCAAGTCTCTGGACTCAGAATGACTCACACCCTTGATTGCCCTGCGTTTCCAGCTTCCACACAGCACAGTAGACCATGGGACTTCGTGGCCTCCAGAGTCACGTGAGTCCATTTCTATAATAAATATCCTATTTATGTGTGCATGTATGTACACAGGCTTCCCAGGTGGCATTAGTGGTAAAGAACTCACCTGCCAATGCAAGAGCCATAAGAGATATGAGTTCGATCCCTGGGTCAGGAAAATCCTCTGGAGGAAATGGCAACCCACTCCGGTATTCTTGCCTAGAGAATCCGGTGCACAGAGGAGCCTGGTGGGCTACAGTCCATGGGGTCACAGAGAGTCAGGCACCACTGAAGCGACTTAGCACTCACATATGTACATATGTATTGTGTTTATTTGGAGAACACTACAATGGCACCCTAGTACTCTTGCCTGGAAAATCCCATGGACAGAGGAGCCTGGTGGGCTGCAGTCCATGGGGTCACACAAGAGTCGGACTCGACTGAGCAACTTCACTTTCACTTTTCACTTTCATGCATTCGAGAAGGAAATGGCAACCCACTCCAGTGTTCTTGCCTGGAGAATCCCAGGGACGGGGGAGCCTGGTGGGCTGTCGTCTATGGGGTCNGCCTGGTGGGCTGCAGTCCATGGGGTCACACAAGAGTCGGACTCGACTGAGCAAGTTCACTTTCACTTTTCACTTTCATGCATTGGAGAAGGAAATGGCAACCCACTCCAGTGTTCTTGCCTGGAGAATCCCAGGGACGGGGGAGCCTGGTGGGCTGTCGTCTATGGGGTCACACAGAGTCGGACACGACTGAAGCGACTTAGCAGCAGCAGCAATACAGTATGAAGCTATACCTACATCTGTTTAGGACTTGTTAAGGGTCAAACTGATTCAACCTCCAGTAGTACAATAGCTAATGTAAGATCAAGCTAGGGAGAAAAACTCTTTGAAGAGAATTCCTATGACTCGAGAGTGCCAGGTTGTTTCAACTCCTCTCTTTCCCTTCTTCCATAGTATCAGGCCCCCCTACACCAAGCCAAGAGGCAGTATCTTTATGCCAATTATGAAATTATTATTTCTTAACAAATCCATATGTCTACATTCTGTTCAATAACATAGAAGCTGGGACTCTGAAAATTTCACTTCCTTTGTCAGCTGGCTTCCCATTAAAGTTATACCAAAAGCAGGAAGTCTCTGAGGAACCCTTCAACCCTCAGGATATTCTCTCCAAAGATGCTGCACCCACACCAGCTAACAGGACCGACGGGCATGCCCTCTTTGGACTTTGGTATGTGTGTGTGAGCCCAGTAGTGTCCAATTCTTTGCAACCCCGTGGACTACAGCCCGCTAAACTCCTCTGTTCATAGGATTTCCCAGGTAAGTATACCACAGTGGGTTGCCATTTCCCTCTCCAGGGGATCCTCTCAGCCCTGGGATCGAACTTGCATCTCCTGTGTTGGCAGGCGAATTCTTTACCACTGAGCCACCTGGGAAGGAGGCATTGTATGCCACAGTATACTGAGCAATCCATTAGATGCCCCTCCATTTTTTAAAGATATGTTTGCTGTGGACCCTTTTTAAAGTCTTTATTGAATTTGTTACAGTATTGCTTCCGTTTTATCTTTTTGTTTTTTGGCTGCCAGGCATGTGCAATTTTAGCTCCCTGATTAGGGACTGAACCTGTATCCCTTGCATTGGAAAGCAAAGGTTTTTTTAACCACTGGACCACCAAGGAACTCCCAACATGCCCTTTGTGACTGGAGTCCAGAGCAAGATCAGACCCTGCAGCAGGTCCAGCTTCAGTGCAAGCGGCTCCAGCACCACATCCTCACACTCTGGTAGACCCAACAATACTTGCCTGTGCCTGGTGAGATGCTGCTTTGAGTGGCTGGCAAGCCTACATAGGAGAATCACAGCAGATTCCTAGGCATTCTTAGTAAAGCCCTGTCTGCTTCTCCAGGTAGCCAGTTTCCTTTTGAGATATACCTCCTGGTTTTTTATTGAATCCTGGAAGAACACCTGACTCTGGGACATGAATTGGCCATAAGACTTAAGCTGCCCATCATGAACTGGGTATTCTTTGACTTGTCAAACCATAGGATTTTCTTTTAAGTCTTTATTGAATTTGTTACAGCATTGCTTCTGTTGTTTATGTTCTGATTTTTTGTACACAAGGTATACAGGATTCTTAGGTTCCTAACCAGGGATTTGAACCTGCATTCCCTGCATTGAAAAGTGGAGTCTTAACCACTGCACCTCCCTCAAGGGAAGTCCCAGACAAGAAGATTGAATGTGCACAACAGCAACCCAGAAGGCACAAGCAAGTTACATGTTCAGGTAGCCCAGATTCTTCCAGCACACACTTGGGCCACATTCCTGCTTTCCTTCAGTTTACACATGTCTTCATGGAGAGCCCTTCACTAAACAAAACAAAAACCCTTGAGACTGATTTAGAACTAGTCCTGCATGATATAGTGGCATACATCAGTAGGCATTATATGTCCACTCAGAAGTATCCTAGAAAGGCAGGCAGAAGGACTCCCAAACTTTCATAATATTTACTTGTCCACTTAACTGATCCATTGCCAGAAGTCAGGCACCACTGATTTATGGACAGTGGATAACAGCATGGCTCAGAACAGAATTGAAATATTGGTTTCAAAAATGTCGAGGGAGAGCTATGTAAAAGAACATCTTTAAATGTGTACAAAAACTTAAGGTATTTGTTACCTACATCTTTTGAGTCTGAAGCAAATTTAAAAAAAGAAGAATTGAAATAATGAACGATAGTATACAAGGTGAGGAAAGTGGTGGCTAGAGGCAAAGCATTATTCAGGAACTTCTTGCATTATTCAGGAAGAACGTAATGATACTGCTCAATTTCAAATTTTAAGATAAACATGCATCCTATTATCTCTGAGATAACAGCAAAGAAAAGAAATTGAGCTCAAAACTTCTAAAAGTGAAAGGAAAAAATGTTAAGCAACATATTAGCAACTGAAATTAAGCAATACAAAAAACAGATTGTGTCTTTTGATCAGAATCATTTTCTCCCAGAAATGCAAAATTGGTTTAACATTATAAAATCTAGTAATACGATTCTCCCCATTAATATGTCAAAGCTGTATATTGTCACCCTGCTTATTTAACTTTATGCAGAATATATCATGCAAAATGTAGAAAAATCATATGCTAATCTCAATATAAACAAAGAAAGACTTTTAAATATAATCGAACTCAACTTTTAATTTAAAAATCCTAGTAATCTATTAAGAAAAGGAAACTTCCCTAAGATCATTAAAGGTTTTTAAAAAAAAATTTACTAATGTTGCAATGATCTTTCTTCTTAAATCAGTTCATTTCAATCGCTCAGTTGTGTCCAACTCTTTGTGACCCCATGGAATACAGCATGCCAGGCTTCCTTGTCCATCATCAACTCCTGGAGCTTGCTCAGACTTACGTCCATCAAGTCAGTGATGCCATCCACCATCTCATCCTCTGTCATCCCCTTCTCCTGCCTTCAATCTTTCCCAGCATCAGGGTCTTTTTCAATGAGTCAGTTCTTCACATCAGGAAGCCAAAGTATTGGAGTTACAGCTTCAGCACCAGTCCTTCCAATGAATATTCAGGACTGATTTCTTTTAGGATTGACTGGCTTGATCTCCTTCCTGTCCAAGGGATTCTTAAGAGTCTCCAACACCACAGTTCAAAAGCATCGATTCTTCAGCACTCAGCTTTCTTTATAGTCCAACTCTCACATCTATACAGGACTACTAGAAAAACCATAGCTTTGACTAGACAGAACTTTGTTGGGAAAGTGAAGTCTCTGCTTTTTAATATGCTGTCTAGGTTGGTCGTACCGTTTCTTCCAAGGAACAAGTGTCTTTTAATTTCATGGCTGCATAACCATCTGCAGTGATTTTGGAGCCTAAGAAAATAAAGTCTGTCACTGTTTCCACTTTTTTACCCACCATTTTCCACTTTTTTCCCCATCTATTTGCCATGAAGTGATGGGACTAGATGCCATGATCTTTGTTTTTTGAATGTTGAGTTTTAAACTAACTTTTTCACTCTCCTCTTTCGTTTTCATCAAGAGGCTCTTCAGTTCTTCTTTGCTTTCTGCCATAGAGTGGTGTCATCTGTGTATCTGGGGTTATTGATATTTCTCCTGGCAATCTTGATTCCAGCTTGTGCTTCATCCAGCCCAGCATTTTGCATGATGTATTCTGCATAAAGTTAAATAAGCAGGGAGACAATATACAGCCTTGACATATTCCTTTCCCAATTTGGAACCAGTCCTCTGTTCCATGTCTGGTTCTAACCTGCTTCTTGATCTGCATACAGATTTCTCAGGAGGCAGGTAAGGTGGGCTGGTATTCCCATCTCTTTAAGAATTTTCCACACTTTGTTGTGATCCACATAGTCAAAGGCTTTGGCATAATCAGTAAAGCAGAAGTAGGTGTTTTTCTGGAACTCTCTTGGCTTTTTCAAAGATCCAGTGGTTGTTGGCAATTTTATCCCTGCTCCCTTTGCCTTTTCTAACCAGCTTGAACATCTGGAAATTCACGGTTCATGTACTGTTAAAGCATGGCTTGGAGAATTTTGAGCATTCCTTTGCTAGTGTGTGAGATGAGCGCAATTGCGTGGTAATCTCAACATTCTTTGGCATTGCCTTTCTTTGGGGTTGGAATGAAAACTGACCTTTTCCAGTCCTGTGGCCACTGCTGAGTCTTCCAAATTTGCTGGCATTTTGAGTGTTTCACTTTCACAGTATCATCTTTTAGGATTTGAAATAGCTCCACTGGAATTCCATCACTTCCACTAGCTTTGTTCGTAGTGATGCTTCCTAAGGCCCACTTGACATCACATTCCAGATGTCTGACTATCTCAACATTCTTTGGCATTGCCTTTCTTTGGGGTTGGAATGAAAACTGACCTTTTCCAGTCCTGTGGCCACTGCTGAGTCTTCCAAATTTGCTGGCATTTTGAGTGTTTCACTTTCACAGTATCATCTTTTAGGATTTGAAATAGCTCCACTGGAATTCCATCACTTCCACTAGCTTTGTTCGTAGTGATGCTTCCTAAGGCCCACTTGACATCACATTCCAGATGTCTGACTCTAGGTGAGTGATCACACCGTCACGTGGTTATCTGGATCATGAAGATCTTTTTTGTATAGTCCTTCTGTGTATTCTTCTTAATATTTTCTGCTTCTGTTAGGGCCATACCATTTCTGTCCTTTATTGTGCCCATCTTTGCATGAAATGTTCCCTTGGTATCTCTAATTTTCTTGAAGAGATCTCTAGTCTTTCCCAGAGCTTTTTTCTTCTTAGATCAGGACACAGTCAAACAACATAAAGTATTACCACTTCTATTCAACACTGTATTAAGGATCTTAGTCAAGAGAATAAGACACAGAAAAAAAAAAAAGACAAAAACTATTGAGACTGAAAAGAAAAAAATGGTCATTTTTCTTTTTTTCACTAATAACAGCCATCATATGAAGACTGAGAAAAAGAGAAAACTTAAAATGACTAGAAAGAAACAAATGACACTATCATTTTCACAAGCAGTACAGCTGGCTACAAAGGAAAATTCAAAATAATTTCAGGCTACTGCTAAGTCACTTCAGTCGTGTCCGACTCTGTTCGACCCCATAGACGGCAGGCAGCCCACCAGCCTCCCCCGTCCCTGGGATTCTCCAGGCAAGAACGCTAGAGTGGGTTGCCATTTCCTTCTTCAATGCATGAAAGTGAAAAGTGAAAGGGAAGTCACTCAGTCGTGTCCGACTCTTCACGACCCGATGGACTGCAGTCTACCAGGCTCCTTTGTCCATGGGAATTTGGCATGTTCCTAGATGCACATTTAAAATAAAAATTAAAACCTTCCTTCACCATAATGAAATCCACTTTCTAGTTCAATCTCAGAAAATTAGCAGTGGTAATACCTCCTTGTGCTTCTTTCACAGAACAGGTTGGACCTGAAACCCTCTGTGTCAGGTCTTCACTAAGCTCAACAGTTTTCCCAAATCGCACCTTCAAATATATACTAAAATACAGAAGAAAGCACACCAATCAATATAGATTTGCTAGCATCTTCACTGGTCCAGCATAAAGATTAATTTATCTGTCTGTAGTTCACTGATGCATTTGTTCTACATTAACGAAAAGCAAATGTGGACTCCACTGGATATTCAGTGATAAAATTTCAGGGTTAATGAAGAAAACTTCAAGTTGAGAATTAAACCATAGTACATATGCTATGGTTTTAATGAATAATCTTCATTATTTAGTTGATATGAGACATTGTGAGAGAAAAAAGAAAAAGAGAAAAACACCCTCCATTTAAGAAACTCCAGTGTAAACCCTTTGGGAGTGTACTTAGTCACTTAGTCGTGCCCAACCCTTTGCAACCCCGTGGACTGTAGCCTGCCAGGCTTCTCTGTCCAAGGGATTCTCCAGGCAAGAATACTGGCGTGGGTAGCCATTCCCTTCTCTAGGGGATCATCCCAACCCAGTGATAGAACTCCATTCTCCTGCATTGGCAGGAGGATTCTTTACCATCTGAGCCACCAGGGAAGTCCCTTTGAGAGACAGAAGGCAATCAATTCACCAAACAGAAAACGATGCCCTTTATTTCTGCCTCATCTTCCTCATGCTCGCATAGTTTGAATGGAGTCATATAAACAGACATGTTTTAACTTTACACCAATTACAATATTTGTACCTACAAGGATAACTTAGGACTCTTCTGTTATAAACAACAGAAAATCCAAATCAGTCTGTCACACACACAAATAAGGGGATCAGTTGACTCACACAGCTGATTACACAGATTTTAATTCCTTTTATTCCTGTAGATCTTTTAACCTTCTTTGAGGTCTTCCCATATTTTTCATTGTGAAGCTTAGAAAGAGTCGAAAGGTTTTGCCTGCTTTGTGTATAAAGACTACTTTCTGTTTCTGAAGACCATGCAGTTTTTACGCATTTATTCATTCAACAAGCATTCAATTAACTTCTATGATGCCTATACTACAAGTTAGATACTCTGGAAAAAAAACTGGAGGAAAAAGCCAACAATATGTTTAGAAAGACAAACCATAATCCAGAAAGTAGTGAAGTAACAACATGGTTAACCACAAAAATGAGTGGCTTGGCCCCTAAATGCAAATGGAGTTCACAGAAATGGAAAAATCTAGGAAAGTTAGAAGAGTACAAACATATTTAATGAAAGAGGCTTAGCTTAACTATACCCTGGTGAGCGGCACATGTTGAAAAGGGAAGGTACAGTAAATTCCCTACACTCAGACCTTCAAGTCGCAAACTTTGAAAGATGCAAACGTGTTCCATCAAAGTCAGGTGTGAATGAAATTGCAGCCTGCCCTTCGTCTCCTACTGCTGGATCCTTCAGGTCTACCAAGTTCAACCTCCTCTCTCTTCTCCAGTCAGTAACTCTTCTTGCCTGGTTACTAGATGCCAGCCCCTGTGTGCCAGCTGTTATAATGTACTACTGTAGTTTTCAAGGTACTGAACTGTAAGATTGGAGCTTCCCAGGTGGTGCTAGTGATAAAGAATCCACCTCTGTTCCAGAGGAGACTTAAGAGACATGGGTTTGACCTCTGGATCAGGAAGATCCCCTGGAGTCTGGCATGGCAAGCCACTCCAATATTCTTGCCTGGAAAATCCCCATGGACAAAGGAGCCTGGTGAGCTACAGTCCACAGGGTCTCAAAGAGTCAGACACAAATGAAGCACTTGGTGTGTACTATAAGATTAAAAATGCTTTATTTTTGTGTTTGTTTATGTATCATTTGTGTTAAAAGTATTATAAACCTATTACAGTAAAGTAATACTATACTTTTGAGTAATTGAGTAACTTTGAGTAATTGAGTAATACTATATACTCAATTGCATTAGTTGGGTACCTAGGCCAACTTTGCTGAACTTAAAGCAAAACAGAACTCATTCGTATGTAGGGGACTTGCTGCAATAGACATTGGGGTATGTGTCCAGATCCTTCCTTCAAAAACAAAAGCTCATTCTGCCAGCTGCCAGGAGTGTTGACTCTGAAAGGCTCTCACCTGAGGCCTTGCCAGAACTGTCCTTGCACAGAAGGCAGCTGCCTCATCCAAGGTCACATTCTCTCTCTGTTGGAAGCCTGCTTTTAATGACTAGAATACAAAAGGCTGACCCTTAGGCTTTTATTGGAACAACCCTGAAGGGTCTCCCAGTTCTAGGACTCCTGAGGTAATCCTCCCTACATGCTCAGCTGAGGACTCTGTTGTCACTGCCTTGGAGTATATTCTTCCTCTGTGTGTGCCCTTTGCAACCCCATGGACTGTAGCCCACCAGGATCCTCTATCCATGGAATTTTCCAGGCAAGAATACTGGAGTGTGTTGCCATGCCCTTCTCCAGGGGATCTTCCCCACCCGGGGATTGAACCCAGGTCTCCTGCATTGCAGGCAGATTCTTTACCATTTGAGCTACCATAAAGCCCGACTTTTCTCCTACTTCCTCCTCTACTCAAACTCGCTTCCCTCACTCCCTTCAAGCTGCTGCTCCCATAAGCATCCCACAATTAAACCTCTGCTTGCAAATCTCCACTTCAGAGTATGCTTCCCAAGGAACCTAGTCTACGACATTAGAGAAGAAAGGGAAAATATTCCATGTAGAAAGAATGTCAAGCAAAGACTTGGTATTACATGTATTAGGGCAACTGGACAAACTAGCCTGGCTACCACTGAAGGGACAATGAAAACCATGATTAAGTAGATGTTGGAGGACTCTGAATGCCACCCTGGTTTGGAATTTATCCCATAATTCAGTGTTTCAGAATCTTTGCATCTTCAGAGGCCCAGCCCTGTGATTTTATCATCTGGATGCAGTGCCAAACTTGACACAATGTAAGCTTGAAAATTCTCTAAAGTTTGAATACTTTGAAAATTTACATGAGCCTTACATTCTCTTCATGGTTATAGGCATCTGTCATAATGAGTGCATGCTCTTGTTTAAGAGGCATGACCACAGTGAGTGGCTGCTGCTGCTGCTAAGTCACTTCAGTCGTGTCCGACTCTGTGTGACCCCATAGACGGCAGCCCACCAGGCTCCCCCATCCCTGGGATTCTCCAGGCAAGAATACTGGAGTGGGTTGCCATTTCCTTCTCCAGTGCATGAAAGAGAAAAGTGAAAGTGAAGTCGCTCAGTCTGTCCGACTGTTAGCGACCCCATGGACTGCAGCCCACCAGTCTTCTCTGTCCATGGGACTCTCCAGGCAAGAATGCTGGAGTGGGCTGCAATTTCCTTTTCAGGATACCTTCCTGACTCCTGGATCACACCTGCATTTCTTCTATTGTAGATTCTTTACTGCTGAACCATCAGAGAGCCCATATATTTATTTGTTAGTAGAGAAATACATGATGAATATCACTGTTTGGATGGTCAGTGTTAGCCACATGTAGAATGGATCAGGACAGGGCAATACAATGGACTTGTGCAGGTGCCAGGATTATGTTGGCGATGATTCAAAGAGAAAGGGCAGTGTTTTACATAAGAGTCTTTTCATAAGACCTAACTGAAAGGATTTGATAATTCACCTCACTGTTTGGATGGTCAGTGTTAGCCACATGTAGAATGGATCAGGACAGGGCAATACAATGGACTTGTGCAGGTGCCAGGATTATGTTGGCGATGATTCAAAGAGAAAGGGCAGTGTTTTACATAAGAGTCTTTTCATAAGACCTAACTGAAAGGATTTGATAATTCACCGGATTTATTTGTGGAAAGAAAGGGAGGAGATAAAGATATCTGGGTCTTGGGAATAATTCTTAAACCACCACTGAAACAAAGATGCAAGGAGAGCAGGGCTTCTTGTGATGTTCCGTCTCCTTTTTTGTCACTTCGAGTTTAAGGCACCTAAAAGATGTTCTACATAGAAAAGCCTTTCAAATAGTACCCACTCAAAAATATCTGTAGGGTGGGCCATGTATCAACCCATTGATGTTACAGCAGATTTCAGTCTGGCCTTATAAGTAACTAAGTTAGTTTCAGACGCTCAGTCATGTCCAACTGCTTGCAACCCTGTGGACTGTAGCACACCAGGCTCTTCTGTCCATGGGATTTCCCAGGCAAGCATACTGGAGTGGGCTGCCATTCCCTTCTCCAGGGGGTCTTCCTGATCCAGGAACCGACCCGGGTCTCCTGCATTGCAGGCAGATTCTTTACCATCTGAGCCACCAGGGAAGACCAGTCTGGCCTTTCATGTCCAAATGAAATGCAGTGTATNGGCTCTTCTGTCCATGGGATTTCCCAGGCAAGCATACTGGAGTGGGCTGCCATTCCCTTCTCCAGGGGGTCTTCCTGATCCAGGAACCGACCCGGGTCTCCTGCATTGCAGGCAGATTCTTTACCATCTGAGCCACCAGGGAAGACCAGTCTGGCCTTTCATGTCCAAATGAAATGCAGTGTATTTCCTTTACAAAGCTTTTGGTCACCTTCTTGAGGCTATCTCAGTTTTAAAGCCTCTTCATGCTTAGGGCAATTGATTCCTGAGTATTCTGACAAGGATCTGGTGCACAGGATGAAATAAAGAGTTTTGTGAAGCCAGTGAGCAGGTAAAATCCATAGTTCTGTGTTAATGAAGTGCTTAAAAGAGAAGCTAAAGGAGTGAGTACGGCATGATTCAAGGGCTGTTTCTGAAAATGTTTGACTCACTCCTTTCCACCTCCCCGCCTGGCACCATTTCTATCCACCTGGTCCTCATTTTCCCTCTACCTGCTCCCGTCCTCTCAACATCATCATTTCTTATTTCATCAACTCTATTAGTGTTTTCCTCCCAACCTCTGCCAAAACTCTCCGTGAAGGATCTAACTGGCAAGAAAAGTACCATTAACATGCAAACAGAGTACTCACATGGGCCTCAGTAAGGGCCTCTAGAAGATGAAATGATATTAAATAAAGAACTTCATACTAAAAGAAATAAGAAACAGTGCAATAATACAGAGAGCTTGAAAAATTGGATGGTTTGTGAGAGCAAAAAGTGCCTATCAACTTGGTACCTTATATAAAAACTATAAACCATTATTATTTCCATTCTTTTTGTATGTCAAATACAATTATAAAAATATTGCAAATGTAATCTTGAACTCATTTCTTCTACATTTTTAATGGCTCTAAAATATCCTACCTGGGGAGAGGTCTTTTTTAAATGTTTGGTAAGAGGAATAAGAATGAAAGCCAGCTGCAAGAAATGGGCTACTGTGTATCACTGGGATAAGTCAGAACAAAGGAGACCAAGTCCCTTTCCTCGTGGAGGATATATTTATAAGGGAGAGTCAAATATTGAACAAATGAATAAGAAAAATTGCCAGAGATTGATGAGTATGGAAATAAAACAGTGTTGCATGATGGAGACTAACTGGGAAGCTGTTAGACTGAGTGGTCCATGGGAAATCTCTAGTAGTCCTGTGGCTAGGACTCTGCACTTTCAATTCGAAGGGACTAAGATCCCACCAGCCGAGCAGTGTGGCCAAAAAAGAAAAAAACGTTATCTGTGAGAGCCTCTTTGATGAGATATTTAAACTTCTGAATGGAAGAGAAGCCAGCACAGGAGATGAGAGGAAAACTTTCAAGCAGAGAAAACAGACCAAGCAAAGACCCTAAGTCTCAGATCTTGCCTTTTAGGAAGCTTCATCTCTGCTCCTCAATAGACTCATCCCAGGAGACATCATCCTGCAAATAAATTCTCCCTAAACAATCTAGAAGAAGCCAAAGAAATATTTCCAAAAAGAAAGTCAGTGAGAGTGTGTATCAATAGGAAACATCATTCAAATATATCCTGTAATGCACCTAATTTATTCAGATTATCGGTGGGCCACTTTATGATTTATATCAAACTTGTATTCAGCCTTATTTCAGAAAGAATTGAAGCAGAAGCAGAAATTATGATCAAATGGCATTAACAAAAAGTGGGAGGGAAAAGATAAAGTAAAACAAACGAAGACAATATGGGAAAAGGAATGAGTGCATGAGTCATCACGATAATGGCCTACATTCTATCATCAGGCTATGAGTTTTCCAGAAACCTATGACAAAAAAAAAAAAGGAGGGAGGAAATACTTATAGGCACACAATTCAGAATATTTATATACTATTTTTGACATTATTAAAATGTGTCATAGTTCTTACAAAAGATGCTGCCTAATGTTATGAGCATGCCACTCCACACATCCCATAGTAGACAAATATGCATTTTCATAGTCTAATTTGAAAAATTACTCTCAGTGGCAGTTTCTGAAATCACTCCACAGTTCAGCTCAGCAAAAGTAATTCTTTCACGGGGCAACTTTATGCAGACTGGGTATCCAAATCATTGCTCAACTAAATGTATCCTAAAATATACTTTTAATAACTTGAGAACTTCATGCACTTCAGGAATTCTTCTCTAAATATTATTTCTCAAAACTGAACTATTCACAAACCGAGTGACTCTGATCTCTGTCTTGGATTCCTGACCAATCTCCAGATCATAGCAATGAGATGCAGCCAAGTGTACACAGACCTCAATGTCTTAACTTAATGTTAAGTGAAGGTTAGACTGAAAATAATTCTGCAAAAGCTAAGACTTTTTGTGAGCTTCCAAAAAACAGAGTATTTGTCACCTGTGCAGCAGACGATGAGATGGTTAGATAGCATCACTGACTCAATGGACATGAATTTAAGCAGTCTCTGGGAGACAGTGAAGGACAGGCATGCTGCAGTTCACGGGACCACAAAGAAGCAAACATGACTTCACAACTGAACAACAACAACATATAGATATAGATATATATGCAGGGCTTCCCTGGTGGCTCAGGGGTTAAACGTCTGCCTCCAATGCGGGAGACCTGGGTTCGATCCCTGGGTTGGGAAGATCCCCTGGAGAAGGAAATGGTAACCCACTCCAGTATTCTTGCCTGGAGAATCCCATGGACGGAGAAGCCTGGTAGGCTACAGTCTACAGGGTCGCAAAGAGTTGGACACGACTGAGTGACTTCACACTCACACACACATATATATTTTAGTATTTATTTATTCACTTGGCTGTCCAGGGTCTTAGTTGTGGCATATGGACTTTTTAGTTGCAGCATGTAAACTCCCAGTTGTGGCCCATGGGACTCAATTCCCTGCCCAGCGATAGAACCAGGGTCTTTTGCACTGCAAGTGCGGAGTCTTAGCCACTGGACCACCGAAGAAATCTCCATCTGCGTATTTTAACAGTGTTGTTTCTCATATCATTGTTATATCACTAAGAGGAAAGATACTAGGGAATGTTTCCAGAAATATTTCCGGTCAGAATAATACTCTGATTAATTGTAGCTTTTGAAATTATAATTTTATACAATGTTAAGATGATTATTATATTTGGGAAATAAAAAATGTATTGGGAAAAGGTGAAATAACCAAAACAACACTAGATCCTACAGAGAGAATTCTTAGGAGTACAAGAGTAGTGAATTAATGTCTCAAAAACATGCACCTACAATGTCTTATACAATGGAGTTCACTCCATACAAACAGAAATGTTATTTCAATGTATAGGCAAATCAAATGCATTCTCAATTCAATACATCTTGATCACTATGAATTTAGATCAATATGTTCAAACAGTGAGGGAATATACTCCTGTATGCTGCAGGTTACAATTCAAAAAGAAACTGATCTTTTTATGTTAAAGGAACAACTTACAACCTAAAACTATCAATGTATATTTCACATAGAGCACTATCCAACTATCAGATAATTCAGATACTGATACTAATTCATGTTTAGATGTCTTTCTGTTGCTAAGAACTTTCAGGAACAAAAATAATAACACCAGAAGCTATTCTATTAACAAATTTGCCCTTAACCTTATTCGATTTACATACTTGATTTCAAGGCTAAATTTCTTAAAACTAATCTCTAAATGAATTTTAAATATGAATTTTTTACTTCTTATAGTATAATGATGGAATATATTGACGAGCATGAAGTGGACCAAGCACCAAGAAAATCAAGGTGTGCTTCTGCAAAATCATCAGAACAGAATGGTTCAGAGTGTCCCAAGTGTATCAGTCTTTTCTATTAATAAATATACAGGAATTTTTGAGGACNTCTTATAGTATAATGATGGAATATATTGACGAGCATGAAGTGGACCAAGCACCAAGAAAATCAAGGTGTGCTTCTGCAAAATCATCAGAACAGAATGGTTCAGAGTGTCCCAAGTGTATCAGTCTTTTCTATTAATAAATATACAGGAATTTTTGAGGACAGGAAAACTTTTATATAAATTTATACTTTTGTAATACAGCATCCAATAAGTACCAAATGAGTGGAAATGAAGTTCCAAACATGATGCACTTAAGAATTTAATAGCTGTTGAAAAGACAAACTTGTGATGAATTTTCAAGACAGTGAAATCTCCCATAAACTGCTGAGAATATTTCCAGATTCCTACTACAAAATATAACTCATACACAAACCATAATTTTGAGATGTGACAGGTTGGTCCTGATTGTCTTCATTCATAAATGTACTGACAACTATTTAGTAGAATACCTACTACGCACCCTCTTCACGGATCACAGCCTTGTCATGGTGAAAGGGCTTGCATAACTCAATGAAGCTATGAGACATGTCCTGCAGGGCCACTCAAGACAGATGGGTGATAGTGGAGAGTTCTGACAAAACATGATCCACTGGAGTATGGGATGGCAAACCACTCCAGTATTCTTGCTGTATATTGTCACCCTGCTTATTTAACTTATATGCAGAGTACATCATGCAAAATGCCAGGCTAGATGAATCACNGAGACATGTCCTGCAGGGCCACTCAAGACAGATGGGTGATAGTGGAGAGTTCTGACAAAACATGATCCACTGGAGTATGGGATGGCAAACCACTCCAGTATTCTTGCTGTATATTGTCACCCTGCTTATTTAACTTATATGCAGAGTACATCATGCAAAATGCCAGGCTAGATGAATCACAAGCTAGAACAAGATTGCCGTGAGAATTATCAACAACCTCAGAAATGCAGTTGTGACCACTCTAATGGCAGAAAGCAAAGAGGAACTAAAGAACCTCTTGATGAAGGTGGGAGAGGAAAGTGAAAAAGCTGGCTTAAAACTCAGCATTCAAAAAACAAAGACCATGGTCCAGTCCCATAACTTCATGGCAAATGTAGGAAGAAAAAGTGGAAACAGAGACAGATTTTATTTTCTTGGGCTCTAAAATCACTGTAGATAGTGACTGCAGCCACAAAATTAAAGGACACTTGCTCCCTTGAAGAAAAGCTATGACAAACCCATACAGCATATTAAAAACAGGGATATCTCTTTGCTCACAAAGGTCCATATAGTCAAAGCTGTGGTTTTTCCAGTAGTCATGTACTGGTGTGAGAGCTGGACCCTAAAGAAGGCTGAGCGCCGAAGAACTGATACTTTTGAATTGTGGTACTGGAGAAGACGACTCTTGAGAGTCCCTTGGACAGGAAGGAGATCAAACTAGTCAATCCTAAAGGAAATCAACCCTGAAAATTAATTTGAAGGACTGATGCTGAAGCAGAAGCTCTGATACTTTGGCCATCTGATGCGAAGAGCTGACTCATTGGAAAAGACCTTGATGCTGGGAAAGACTGAAGGCAAGAGGAGAAGGGGGCAACGCAGGATGAGATGGTTAGACAGCATCACTGACTCAATGGTCATGAGTTTGAGCAAGCTCCAGGAGATAGTGAAGGACAGGGAAAGCATGGCATGCTACAATTCATGGGGTCACAAAGAGTCAGATACAACTGAGAGATTGAACAACAACATAACATTGTCATGTATCTTCCTCCATGTTAAATGCAAATGTACTTGAGAGAGGGCGGAGTTATGCACTAAGCCTTGCAGAGTGGTGTGAATTAATTTATCAGGCCCTCTCTAAGGAAGCAGATACTAAAAAGCGGAAAATATGGCTGAAAGTGAATTAGGTAATGTACATAATTATATGTTATTCACTGTACATAAAGGTTAATTAATGGGATGTGGGATATTTTGCTCTAGGTCTTAAAGGAATATACATCAAGATAGTATTTGCTAGCTGGTTCTATCTTCAATGTTTTTTCTCCATAGAAAGGAAAAATATACACAACTCAATGTTTTGTTTAATTCAATTAAACAAACTGAACAAAATTTTGTTTAACATCGGCTGAGCACCTGATTTATAGTCTGGACTCCACTAGACGCTAGAGTAGATACACAATAAAGCAGGAGGCACTTCTTTCCCACCTTCAAGAACTTAAGATCTACTTCTAGACACAAGACATGATATATGAACAAATGCTTATTTTTATCACCTTACTGATGTTCACATATCCTTCACTGCAGAAGAAGGGCCCTCTCTCTCATTGGATAGACTGTCCTCTATGGCATAGAAAGAGCAGTCCTATTTAGGTCAGTCACATCATCCACTTTTTTATCATATGCATTTTAGTGTTATAAAATTCCCTCTCCACCCTGCTTGAGCTGCATCTCACAAATTTTAACATATCTTCCATTTCATGGTTTGATGTATCTTTATTTTCTTGTGAGTTCTTCTTTGACCAGTACATTAGGTAGAAGTGTGATGTACAGCTTCCCAGTGTTGGGGGAATTTTCCTCTTTTCTGTCTATTGCTGGCTTCTAGTTTTATCCCACTGTGATGGAGAAAACATTTGTATGACTTCAACTAAGGTTTGTTTTGTGGTTCAGGGAATGGTCTGTCTCTATATCCATGCAACTTGAAAAGAATGTGTTTTCTGCTGATGTTGCATAGAGCAGTCTAAAAATGTCAACTAGATCCTGTTGTCGATGTGCTGTTGCTTTCTCCTGTAGTGTTTCTGATTTGCTGTCAAGTTGTTCTTTCAATTGTCAAGAGAGGGGTTTGGAAATCTTGAACTATAATTACAGATTTGTTTATTTCTCTTTTTTGTTCTATCAGGTTCTATGCATTCCATGCAACTTGAAAAGAATGTGTTTTCTGCTGATGTTGCATAGAGCAGTCTAAAAATGTCAACTAGATCCTGTTGTCGATGTGCTGTTGCTTTCTCCTGTAGCGTTTCTGATTTGCTGTCAAGTTGTTCTTTCAATTGTCAAGAGAGGGGTTTGGAAATCTTGAACTATAATTACAGATTTGTTTATTTCTCTTTTTTGTTCTATCAGGTTCTGCTTCATACATTTTGTAACTCTGCTGCTCAGTACATACACACTCAGGACTGCTCTTTCTCTTGGTGGGTTAACCCTTCTATTATTATGCAATGACAATTCCTGCCTCTGGTAATTTTATATTCCCCAAGTCTACTTTATCTAACATTAATATAGCCATGCCTGCTTTTTCTGGATGTCTGCATATTTTTTCCATCCTTTTACTTGTATCCTGCTTATATCTTTATATTTGAAATGAGTTTCTTAGAGATAGCATTTAGTTGGATCATGTTTTTAATCCATTCTGATAATCTATCTTTTAACTGGTGTATTTAGACCATTTGCATTCAATTATTGACATATTAGGACTAAAGCCTGCCCTGTTTTTTTTGTTTTCCTGTTTGTTCTCTTTTTTTTCTCCATTTTCCTGTTCCTGTGGGTTATTTTCACATTTTTTTAAAATTTCTTTTTTATTTACCTATTTTTTTGAGGGCATCTTATTGTATAGATTTTTTACTTGCCCTAGTATTTCCATTCCTAAAAGATGATGCTGTGAAAGTGCTGCACTCAATACGTCAGCAAATTTGGAAAACTCAGCAGTGGCCACAGGACTGGAAAAGGTCAGTTTTCATTCCAATCCCAAAGAAAGGAAATGCCAAAGAATGCTCAAACTACTGCAGAATTGCACTCATCTCACACACTGGTAAAGTAATGCTCAAAATTCCCCAAGCCAGGCTTCAGCAATATGTGAACTGTGAACTTCCACATGTTCAACCTGGCTTTAGAGGAACCAGAGATCAAATTGCCAACATCCGCTGGATCATCAAAAAAGGAAGAGAGTTCCAGAAAACATCTATTTCTGCTTTATTGACTATGCCAAAGCCTTTGACTGTGTGGATCACAATAAACTGTGGAAAATTCTGAAAGAGATGGGAATACCAGACCACCTAACCTGCCTCTTGAGAAATCTGTATGCAGGTCAGGAGGCAACAGTTAGAACTGGACATGGAACAACAGGCTGGTTCCAAATAGGAAAAGGAATATGTCAAGGCTGTATATTGTCACCCTGCTTATTTAACTTACTTGCAGAGTACATCATAAGAAACGCTGGGCTGGAGGAAGCACAAGCTGGAATCAAGACTGCCAGGAGAAATATCAGTAACTTCAGA
>SJYX01020346.1:134726-163466 GCA_006410675.1 Oreotragus oreotragus
AGTGAAAAACCTGGCTTAAAGCTCAACATTCAGAAAATGAAGATCATGGCATCTGGTCCCATCATTTCATGGCAATTAGATGGGGAAACAGTGGAAACAGAGGCTGACTTTATTTTGGGGGGCTCCAAAATCATTGCAGATGGTGATTGCAGCCATGGAATTAAAAGACACTTACTCCTTGGAAGAAAAGTTATGACCAACCTAGACAGCATATTCAAAAGCAAAAAAGGTCCGTCTAGTCAAGGCTATGGTTTTTCTAGTAGTCATGTATGGATGTGAGAGTTGGACTATAAAGAAAGCTGAGCACCGAAGAACTGATGCTTATGAACTGTGGTGTTGGAGAAGACTCTTGAGAGTCCCTTGGACTGCAAGGAGATCCAACCAGTCCATCCTAAAGGAGATCAGTCCTGGGTTTTCATTGGAAGGACTGATGTTGAAGCTGAAACTCCAATACTTTGGCCACCTCGTGAAGAGCTGACTCATTTGAAAAGACCCTGATGCTGGGAAAGATTGAGGGCAGGAGAAGGGGTGACAGAGGATGAGATGGTTGGATGGCATCACCGACTCAGTGGAGTTTGGGTAGGCTCCAGGAGTTGGTGATGGACAAGGAGGCCTGGTGTGCTGCAGTTAATGGGGTTGCAAAGAGCCGGACATGACTGAGTGACTGAACTGAACTGAACTGAGGCTTCCCAGGAGGCACACTGTTACATAAAGAATCTGCCTGTCTATATGGGAGACACAAGAGACTCGGGTTCAATCCCTGGGTTGAGAAGATCCCCTGGAGGAGGAATTGGCAACCCACTCCCATATTCTTGCATGGACAATCTCCACAGACAGAGGAGCCTGGTGGGCTACAGTCCATGTGGTCACAAAGAGTCAGACACAACTAAGAAACTGAGCATGCATGTACATACTACATATTATATTATACATGCAGAATTAATCAACAGGTGTTGTCATTTTACTAGCTCAAGTAAAGAACAGAAACCTTACCTCCTTTGTACCCTTTTTCTCTTCCCTGATTATATTAATAATATAATTTTCTTAAGTATTTCTTCTATATACATTTAGAACCACATCTGGCATTGTCATAATTAGAACTTCAATCATACATAATTTAGTAAATTCAAGAGGAGAAGGAAAATGTATTACCTGCACTCATTTTTGTATTATCTGTACTCATTTGTATTTTTGCTCTCTCCATGTTCTTTCTCTTTCCTAATGTTCTAAACTTCCTTATCGTTGCCTTTCTGTTTAGAGAAATTCCTTTAGCCGTACTTTTCAGGAAGGACTGCTGATGACAAATTCTCTTGGTCTCCCTTTTATTTCTGAAGGATATTTTCTCTATAGAATTCTAGATTCTTTTTTATATTTTTTCAGCACTTGAAAAATACTGTTCCATTGCCTCCTGACCTCCATGGGTATGATGACAAATCTGGTGTCATTCTAATTGTTTTTCCTCTATAGGGACAGTGTTGGCATTTCTCTGGCTGCTTTCAAGATTTTAATTTCTTCTTTTTTCCCTAGAAATTTCATTATGATGTCTCTTGGCATGGATTTTATTACAGGGATGGCCTTGTTACCACTGTTTTCTTAAACTGAAGTATAGTTGATTACAATGTACACAGGTATACAGCAAAGTGATTCATATACATATATGACTATGTGCATATATATATGAATATATAATCTTTTTCAAATTCTTTTCCATTGTGGGTTGTTACAAGATATTGAGTAGAGTTCTCTGTGCTATATAGCTTGTTATTTCTTTTATATACATTGGTGTGTATCTGTTGACTGCAAACTTCTAATTAATCCTTCCCTCCCCCTCTCCCCCTTTGGTAACCATGCATTTGTTTTCTACATCTGTGGATCTGATAAGTTCATTTGTATCATTTTTATTTTTTAGATTCCACATACAAGTGATTTTACATGGTGTAGGATTTCCAACACTTGTGCGTGTCAGTCACACACAAGAGTGAGTGTGACCTTCTGAGTGTGACCATGCTTGAACCAAGATATACGACTGCCCTGAGCACCATCCCAACCAATAATTTTCAGTGACAAAATGTTAGAAATAAGTAAAATAAGAAATTAACTAAGTAAATAACCTGTACAGGTTTAAAAAAAGATAAAAGTGTTCTCACAACCAGTATATGTTACCCTTGCTATTGTTTTAAGTAACATTCATGTGCTCTTTAAAGTGTCTCACTCAAACGTGTTTTCTTAAAACAGTCCTAACAAGATCTGTAAAGGGAAGGTACTGTCTGGTTCTGTATATTTTCAAAAGTAAAGTAAGCCTATGTCACCAACTCCAGTGTCTCAACACACACACACACACAAATCACAACAAAGCACAGATAATAAAACCTGGCATCATCTAATGATTTCAATTTGTGATTGGTAAATGGAGATTTTAGCTCATATCATTGTTTCTTACAATGTGGCCCAAGAATTAAATATGTGACAGTCCTTTGTTCTACTTTCTACTAAATTCAGATGCCTCAGCTCCTGTTCTGATCTCTTGAAGCAGTTTTTATGAGCACCATTAACTAAAGTCCTGAGAGCTTTGAGAAGAATGATAGATCAATATGTCCATTTTACACTAGTTTCTCTAATTTTCTAGCATGAGGACATTTTCCAATTTTGTAAAGTATATGTAATTCTACTCTCAAAAACTAAGCTCTCTCATGATTTAAAAAAAAAAAAAAACTGTTGCATAAGGAACTCTTCTTCAAATAGAAGAGAACTTATCCATTTTCTCCCTTTAATCACTTAGAGTGCAAATCAACCTTAAAAAATTAACTACTCAAACTGTAATCCAAGCTAATAGAGGAATATATGTAATATGTTACTCCCCCAAATCAATAAAATACAAAGTGTATAATTCTGTCCTTGTTTGTTTTTCAGTGAGGAGGTCTAACACTTCATGACACAATTTTACCATCACTTACAATTCATCAGTGGAATTAGCTAGTCAGCACCTGAAAATGTGAACATTTAATAAAAACCAAGTTGAATCTATTTTCTAATTATGTAGAATGTTTACATATATTCCAAACTCTATTATTATCACTTGGAGAGAATCTGGGGAATTTTAAAAGTTAACAAACACCAACAGCATCTATTAAGAACTATACTTTATATTCTAGAGAACACTCCAAATGTATTTATGTTTCTTTTGATGTAATCAACTGTGCCCCAGAGGGTTATTATGTTTCTCCTTTAAATATATGTAGGTATATTTAGTATATGTGTATACATAATATATATATACAAAATTGTATATAGTCTCTAATCTTTAGACTAAAGGCAAAGAAAGGAATTCAAGTAGCTCCAGCAGTTCTGTTAATATTCTATTAATACTCTGCTTTTGCGGACTTCCTTTGTTCACACTTTTGGCAAAAACAAGAATCAATACATATACTGTAGGACTTTATGAATACTCTACAACAATGAGTTTGGGCTGAAATAATGGTTGCATATCTCAAGACAGTACATCGTTAACTTAAAAGTTGGTCAGAAAAATAAGAGATCTTGAAAATCTTGGTAATGTGAAACCCGTTATGATCTTGTCTGCTCCCTTTTTGTGATGGGACATTAATTTGCATCCTTATTTTTCCTGCAGTAGTCATTCTCCTTTCAACTGTCCTGGCCAAGGTGCTCCATCCTCCGCTTCGCTCTTCCTCTTGCCGCCTTTCAGTCTTAAAACACCGCGGTCATGTAAAATTCAAAAATGACCACAATGTTTTGGGGTTTATTGTGGGGAGTGGGGAATCTCGACCCCCTCCCCACATCGTCTCACAGCAGGTCGGTGCCCGACTGGCCGGCTGAACCAGAGAGCACGGGGGCCGTGGAGACCCCCTCCCGGCCGGTCTCTGCAGCTGCCCAGAGCCCTGGCCACCGGCGGGACTGGTGCCCCAGTCGGCTTTCAGTCCTCATTCTCTCCTGTTCTCCCGCTCTACAGTATTTTGTCATCAATTCTCTGATGGCGAGAAAAAAACAGCTCAGAGTTGCACGTCTCTTTCCCATAAATATGCGTGTGCTCTTCCCGAACCTTTCTCCGCCCCCTTTTCTCTCCCCTACCTCCACCCCAGCACAGGTAGGGGCTGCAATGCAAAGGGTTGTTTTTTTTGTTTTTTTTTTTTTTTTCCCATCCAGAGACCAATGTCAGCGCCTCAGCTGGACAATTTCATTCAACACGCCCGCACCTGCTGAAACCTACTCCCTATCAATTCCGTTTTCTCCCAGTTAACCTTATTCCATCCCAGTGCTAAGCACCTCCTCCACCTTTTTCGGGTTCTACTACTGCCCACATTTGGAAGAGGGAAAAAAAGAAAGAAAGCAACGCGCAAGACAGTGTGAATTCCAGGGAAAAAGTGAGCGTGTGTAAGACTGAGTGTGTGCATCCATCCGTCTCAGCCTGTCAGGGGCCCTGTGCATGTGGTGAGCGGTACAGGACAGTCGGACACCTCAAACTATCCCTGCCTGGGTCAGGCTGGCCCTCCCAGAGTTCACCTGTCCGCGCCCAGGTAACCGAAAAGGTGACCGCGCGGCCGCGTTCCAGGACACCTGGCCTGGGCAGAGCGAATGCCAGAGAACCGGGGCCACGAGGGCGCCCCTCCGGTGTCTCCCTTCTCTCCCCGTACTTCCCTCCGGGGTGTTCTGCACCCCTTCTTCCTAAGACAAACGGGACCGCCCGCACCCCAGAGCCTCACCTCAAACAGCGGACCGATCCTGTTCTTCTCCAGGTAAGCCTGGATCCGGGATTGCTGATGCGAGGCCATGGAGAGACCGAAGGGCCACGGAGGTAGCGGGAGAGAGTGCGACCTGCGCCTCTGCCGGGGGACACCCCTGCTTTCCGCTGGACTGGGGCCGGGCCGGGAGCTCGGGAGCCTCGGCTCCCTCGGAGCGGTGAGCTGGGGCTCCGGGCGCGGGCGTGGGCTGCAGCCGCGGGAGCAGCGAGCGCGTGGGGCTCCGAGAGCCGGAAGCCAGGGCGCGGCGCCGCCAACTCACACAACTCGGAAGCGAGGAGGGCACTCATTCACCGCGTTCTCCTCCTCCTCCCCAAGCCCGCAGCTCTCCGCAGCGCCCGCGCCGGGGGACCTGGAGCGGAGGCTCCCGCTTCCTTTCTCCTCCGGGCGGCGGCGGCGGGAATCAGGGGGCGGGCGGCAAGCTGAGAGGTGCGGCTCTGCTTAAAGCACGCGCCCGGGGGCGCCCTCGGGCGGACCGGGGCTGCGGGGCTCGAACCCGCGGGGAGCGCGCGTGTGCGTGCGTGTCCGCGCCCGCCCGCGGCGGCGCTCTGGCCCAAGTGACGGGAATACCCGCCCGGGCTGCTCCCGGGTCTCGGCTCGCCCTGCCCGCCCGCCGCTCCCTAGCGACAGCGCCGCTCGGAAAGCCAATGGTGGAGATGCTTCTTTCAAAGTGCACGTAAATCTGGCGCTTGTTGGCTACTCTCTGGCAGCTGCAAAGGCATTCGGAAAGGGGTCGTCCCCACCGCCTCTTCCGAGCCTCTCCTCGCACCTCTACCAGCTCAGGGTCCGAGGTGGATAGAGTTTTGAGAAGGAGCGTGGGTGTGAGGGTGTACCACGAACATGAGGTAGCCGTCCATCAGGCCGTCTGGCTTAGCTTAGAGCAGGTCGATGGGCTGAGAATCCCGCTGAAAACTCCCAAAGTATAGACACCCAAAGGTTGGGAGCAAACCTTCAGGTTTTGACAGAAGGAAAGCGATGAAAGCAAGCTAGCCCCTCCTTTCAGCGTGCCTTCCTAATCCTCATGTGGATTACCACCCTCATATAATTATGGCTATATATCTATAGCTGCATCTCCAGTACTACAGGATTGCACTCAACGATGTTTCCTTTAGATGCTTCCTGTGTGTGTG
This sequence comes from Oreotragus oreotragus, assembly GCA_006410675.1. Taxonomy (NCBI): domain Eukaryota; kingdom Metazoa; phylum Chordata; class Mammalia; order Artiodactyla; family Bovidae; genus Oreotragus; species Oreotragus oreotragus. Next base: position 140,611 of record SJYX01020346.1, read on the forward strand.
CCTATGTGCTCAGTCGCTCAGTGGTGTCTGACTCTTTGCGACCTTTTGGACTGTAGTCGGCCAGGCTCCTCTGTCCATGGGGCTTTTCGGGCAAAAATACTGAGCTCCTTTGCTGAGCTCCTCGAATTTAGCCAATAACTTTATTATGCAGGGGTTTATAAGGGAAGATCTCCAGGCAGCGGAGGTTCCTTCATAAGTTCTCTTTCTTGTGGAAAAAAGAAAACGAAGCCTCCAAAGCCTTCTCTGTCTCCTAACCATGACGTGCTGCCAAAATAGTAAGATTTGTTTTAGAAAACGTGGTTTAAAATGAAGGGAATCGTTATCCTAAAGTAGACTGCAAGAGTCTACTTGATTTGCTTGTCTTTTGCCAGCCACTATGTTCTGGGTTTCTGAATAAAGATATTCATATGAATATGATATTCATATGATATGAATAAAGATATTCATAATCTTTTGGTGTCAGTGGTTTTTCATCTGTACATTTTAAAATTTTTGTTTTAATTAATTTTTTAAGATTGTTTCTATATGGACCATTTTTAAAGTCTTTATTGAACCTGTTACAATATTGCTTCTGTTTTATGTTTTTGCTGTTTGGATTCCAGGCGTGTGTGGTCTTAGTTCCCCAACCAGGGATCAAACCCACACCCTCTGCATTGGAAGGGGAAGTCTTAACCACTAGACCACCAGGAAAGTCCCTTATCTGTATTTTAAAGGAACTACTTAAGTAGAAGCATGCACTAGTAAGGAATGGAATATCTCACAGAAGGTATTTTTAATTATATTTCAAAATTCAGATAAGAAACCTGCCAGAATACCTAAGAGCATAACCATCATTGATAACCTGAAATAGACATGATTTGCATTGGAAAGATGCCCAAGTTAATACTTTTACAGCCAGACTCAGGTTATCTGCCCAGGGAGAGCTAAACTGAATAGCAGTCAGGTACCCAGGGTTATCACATATATTCCACTGATGATCAAAAGCCTACTTTCTTACATATTTTTTAGCATGTTCAGGAGAAATTAAATATATAGAGTGAATGTCAGCATTTTATTTGATATTAGGTATAGTATAGTATACCTAATATGACTCAGCTAAAAAGTCAGGCATTTTCAATACCACATAGTACTGGAGAATCAGAATGGTACCTTTTTTAAAGAGACATGAGGAAAATGCTTCTTTAAATCAGACTATTAACCTACTTAATAAGTCTTCACCATGCTCAGAATACTGCATCCAGGGCCTTGAATGGAAAAGACAGTTTTTCTGGCAAAATACTTAAGCAGTAAAGGGAAGATGATGAAGATATATATAGTATTTATGTGTATATGTATGTTAAAATACTAGACATCCCAAAATTATATTTTTTTTAATTCATGAACTATTTCAGAAGTTTTTCAAGGCCTTAAATACCATCTCTTCCACAAGGCACTTGGTTCTTTCCACTTGTTCCCAAACTTCATTACTAAAATAAATATTCATTGCACAACCTCTCTTGGCAGACATTACATTAGAAGTGAGAATTCAGAGGTGACGGGGCTTGTCTTTTTCTCAGTTGTTCAGTCTTTTTGAGACAATTGGTATATACAAGGATAACGACATTATAATGTATTGTGCCAACATATGCATTATACATAAAATATGTATTTATGTACATAAAACATAGATACATACAATATGCTGTGTGAGTACTAAATAATGAAAATATTACCTGGGCCCACATCATCAAGGAATGCTCTGTAAAGAAGATTGCATTTGAGTAAAGGGTCAAAGGAACAATAAAATTTTAAAGTTTTCTAGATACGATTGGTGAAGTGAGAATGAGGATGAAATTTCAAACTTTGGCATTTAAAAAAAAACAAAAAATTGCTTTGGTTGTGACTCCACACTCCCAATGCAGGGGACAGGGTACCAGTTCAGTCCCTGGGGAACTAAGATCCCACGTGTGGTGCAGCCAAGAAAACAACAACAACAACAAAATAGTGTGAGCAAAGGCACACAGGCATAAAGCACGCTGGTGGTTAGAGAAACATAGGGCGGATATGGAGGAAGATTGGCATGTGTGGTTAAAAATGTAAGCAGAGTTCAGCTCACTAAAGGTCTTCCTAAGAAATACAGACTTGCATTTCCTGGGTGATGAGACAAGACTGAAGAGTTTTGAAGAGAGGACTGTTATACTCGGGGGAAAGGTTTAAAAAGATTGCTTTGGTTACAACATGCGTGATAGATTGAAGAAAAATGATATGGAAAGAGCAAAACTAATTTAGAATCTGTAAACAAAACTAATCCAAACCTAATTTAAGGTATGGAATCCATAAACAAATCATGAGGGCGAGCCTTTGGACCGGGGATAAAAACGTGGGGAAGATGGAAAACATTCAAGGAACAGTGAAAGATTGATTTGTTGATTACCTTTATTTAGGATGAAATTAGAAGAGGGAATCAAAGATGACCCTCTAATTTCTGCAATAAAGCTAAAAGGATTATAAATTATTTGCTTAAGTCACCCAATAAATAATTGATAGGGCCAGGTTTTGATTCGGTATTTTCAAACTCCAAAGCTAAAGCTACTTCCATTTTTTACCCTGTATCCTGAAAATTAGTCAAGAATTTCACTTCCAAAAATCAGCATCCCTTGGTAGCAAGGACTATTTCTCCAGACCTGGCACATAGTAGGCACTGAATAAATAGCAGTTAAATGAATGAATTAAATTTTAGTAGATAAATTCAATCCAGCTATGTTCTTTTAGGCTAAACTGTGCCTCTGACAAAGGGCATTGATACTCTGTCTTCTATTTAATTAATTGCATGCATATCTTTAGTCTCTCTTTTAAATTACAAACTCTTTAAAATCATGAACTGTATCTTAATATTTCTCTGTGCTTTATAGCATGTAACATTGTATATTTTCATACAATATGTTTTTCATAAATATATCTTTAATTAAATTCTGTACCTTTTGAGAATTTATTTCATTTAGTCGCTTTAAGATTGGCTGAAAGTAACCACTGTCAAAAAATAACCACTGTCCTGCACTGAATTTCTTTTGCAAACATAACATAGTACCTTTATGATCTTTTCCCTTTTTCTGGCTTGAATACAGCACGAAAAGGCCATTTTCGATGAGACTGTCTTGACCTCATTGTGCTACAAAAGTGCTTATCAGCATAATTTACAAATATACAGAATCCAATTTATAGAATGTTCTAAAAGCCCTCGTCTAACTCCACTCTGCATAGCTCCTGAAACAAATGATTTCTGATTAGAGACAAGAGAACAATGGTGAAGGCCAGTAGCCCTAATTAGGAATTATAAACAATGTAATCCCCTGAAATTAATTAAAAATTGAAATAAGAAAACAGAGAAGTTCTATACCAGTACACTGAAATAGGCTGCTAGTCTGAAACATACTTGCCCCCTTCCTGTATCTTGCTCACCTTGCCACTTTAAAACAAACTCAGACAACTGTTTTTCCAAAGAACTCAGTGTATCATGCAGGATTTTAATTTTTGAGTAATTAAGTGGAGAGGCAGCATCAGAGACTGAAATGGAAGAGATAAAGCAGAGACCTGGAGACATAAATACAGTCCTGAATGAGGAACTTTCCAAATATCCTTTGATTTCAAAGTCAGAATTGTTAGAAAATGACTGATAATTATGGCTTATACCACATGATGGGATATTCCATAGATGGAAACTTTCAAAATACACATTTCAGGAAACAATTCCAAAGATGCCTGGGTATATTTTGATGCTAACGCATCAAAATACTATCATTTCACATAGTCCCATATACTTTCAGTTATAAAGACTGATTTCAACATACTGTTAGGCTTTTAATTAGCCTAAGGACCCATATCTGTGTTAGTATGTGTGAAGGATCATTTAGGTCTCCCTTGAATTTGATTCTCTCTTTAATATCACCTCAGAAAAATGTAGAGAGTGTTTTCTTGTTTGCTCTTAGTTGGTGGTTCAAATGCAGCTGAAAGCGGGGGGTGAAGAGGCAGCATTATTTCAGAATCTATCAGCATCATCACTGAGAACACTGACCTTGGAGTTCTAGCTCAGGATAGAATCTAGGTTTTGCCATTTATTACCTGTGTGATGTCGAGCAAGTTACTTAACCTCTCTATTCACAAAATCCTCATGTATAAACCGAAGATAAACAGTACCTAGTTCATGAGTTTATTATTAGTATTTCATGAACTAATATAGGAAGCATTAATATGAAGCCAGGTACACAGCAAAGGTTCAATAAAAGATAGTGCTAATATTGTTATTGTCATCATGTCATCATCATTATCACCACTAGCATTATCAAATCCCTAAGACATGGACTTGCAAAATTCACATAAGCTGTATTAAACCAGTTATCTGAAGAATTCCTAAGTAGAAAGAATGTCTTGCAAATCAAAGCCATAAGGCAGGATATGAAAGTCTCTTAACTAAAGAAAATAAGAAAAGTACATCTAAATTCAAAAAGAGAGCTGTAAAATAATAATAAAGGGAGCTATAAGGTGAAATGGCAACCCACTCCAGTATTCGTGCCTGGGAAATCCCATGGACAGAGAAGCCTGGCGGGCTACCATCCAAAGAATCAGACACAACTTAGCAACTAAACAACAACAAAGGTGAGTATAGAGTGTAATATAAAATTATCTACTCAATTGGATTACTCTACATAAGAAATTACTTATAAGGGATGAAAGGTTTCCACATGAAGCCTGGGAAAAGGAGAACCAAGAGAAACATTTTGGTAATTTCCACACCTATCAAGCAGGACAAAAAGCCACAGGACCCAGCACAAACGAAACATTAAAAGAGGGTGGTCACAGAGAGCTAGCTGCTGCCGCTAAGTTGCTTCAGTCGTGTCCGACTCTGTGCGACCCCATAGATGGCAGCCCACCAGGCTCCCCTGTCCCTGGGATTCTCCAGGCAAGAACACTGGAGTGGGTTGCCATTTCCTTCTCCAAAGAGCTAGCTAGTTTTCTTCATTTCTGCCTGAAGTGCTTCTCAGAATGAATTCAAATGATAAGCACATATACAGTATGGTTTATGTACCAGGTAATGTTATAAGCACTTTCTACACTGCACTAGGTCTTTTCATCCTCAAAACAACATCCTGAAGTAGTTACCACTATTATCCCGTTTTATTCAGATGAGGCAACTGAGACATACAGAGGATAAGCAACTTGCCCAGGGTCCCAGCTGGTTAGTAGCAAAGTCCATATCTGAACTGAGGTAGTATCTTAAACATCACTATATTTTCTCCCAAAGCTCTGACCACTTGCGTCATTTCCTTCGTAGTGAATTTGTTTGGACCAAGAGGTATCTTGATGGCTGCTTTGACCTCACTGCTATGTTTATATGAGGAAGGAGGTAACCAGGGTGGCAGATACCCATGTAATTTCTGGTCCCATACTAAATGAAAACTTTGGCAAAACTCTTGAGAGTTCGCATAGTGCTAATCAGTCACAATGACACTGATTGAACTGATAATGTTGACTCACTGGACCTCCTAAAATGGGAACTCAAATGATACTGGCAGCTTGTGAAATCCTGCCATCCAGCCTTCTCAGGGAACATCTCTACCACTTTAGTTTTCTCATTTAAATATTCTCAGGTAACATTTCTATCTCTTTAATTTCCCCATTTAGTTTTTAATATGTGGCATGTTTACAAGCAATCAGCATCTAAAATGCTTTGTATCAATAACTTTTTATATATTTGTATTACATCATAAATCATGGAAAGGAAATCTACAGATATCAAACTGCAGATATATTTGATATACTCATTTTCAATAAACTTTAACCCTGACATGCTTTCTGCTTATAATTTCCAAAATGATTTCCAAATGCTTTTTCATCGCAGTGAGAGCCTTTGTTAAGAAACATAGCTTAAACAATGAAAACTGCTACAGAATACTGTAACATGACACTGAATTTATTGAAATGGAGGAGGAATAGGAGCAGATTGAGCAAATAAAAGATGACTTAGAAAGGAAAGCAGTTCTGCTTGGTGTACACCCTGGGGAGCCAGGCACTCTGCCTAGGACTGGATGTGCTATTGCACCAATCTAGCTATCAAGGAATAAGTAACATGGGACCTATTTCTCAAGCACACATACTGTAACATGACACTGAATTTATTGAAATGGAGGAGGAATAGGAGCAGATTGAGCAAATAAAAGATGACTTAGAAAGGAAAGCAGTTCTGCTTGGTGTACACCCTGGGGAGCCAGGCACTCTGCCTAGGACTGGATGTGCTATTGCACCAATCTAGCTATCAAGGAATAAGTAACACGGGACCTATTTCTCAAGCACACATCCCTGTAAATGCCACTAATGCTCAGCCATAACGTGGCACATCACAACTGCCATAGCACTAAAGGCTAAAGGTACATTTTAGCAGAATTAGTGGACCCACCATTGCCTAGGGGGAATTTAAATTTAAAAGAGTTTGGCAGCTCTCTGCAAAAACACTCTGCAAGCCATGGTACCCAAAGCATCAGCAACTTTTCTCCTTCCCAAGCAAATATGGGTCCATTTCCTATGGAAAATACCCACCTCACCTCCAGCCCTCTGGTGGTTTTAGTCCTGAGAGTCAGAGATGTCTCTTTTGTGAGATCTAAGGGTTTTTTGGCTAAGTTCCATATATGTGAGAGACTCACACTGAGTTATTGTATATCTACCATGAAATATTTCTGATGAGGTCATGAAGGTTAGCAGCTAAACTTACTTTGTCTGGGAGGATTAGAAAGCCAAAAGCTAAATGAACAAATGAATGAGTTCATGGATGGGTGGGCAGACAGACGGAAGAACGGAGGAAGGAAAGAATGAATTAAATGCTGATAATTTATTAGGTAATCATGTGTATGTGTCTGTGTTAGTTGCTCTGTAATGCCCAACTCTTTGCAGCCCCATGGACTGTAGCCTGCCAGGCTCCTCTGTCCATGGGATTCTCCAGGTAAGAATACTGGAGTGGGTAGCCATTTCCTTCTCCAGGGGTTAGTCTCGATCCAGGTATGGAACCCAGGTCTCCTTAATTGCAGGCAGATTCTTTACCATTTAAATCACAAAGGAAGCCCAGGTAACCGTGTTGCATATCTAATAATCAGGTCCTCAGTCATTTATGTCTGAATCCTCCTTTTCATGCATAATAAAGTTCATTGATTTTGTTCAATACACAATTCTTCTAAATATTTATGAAGTATTTAAACATAGCATTCCAATAAGATGACAGCATTAACTTGCCTTTGTGTGTTTTACTTGAGCCTCTGCTCTTCAATTTGCCATTTCTTAACTTTTCTTCTTTTCATTTTTAAAGGAGAGTTTTCATCTTGAACCCTGAGCCTGAAACAGGAGTACAGAATTGTTGATCAGTAAAAACCAATTGACTAGAATTGATGACAAATGTTTTCTGCAACATCTGTCTTCCAACATGTATTTTAAGATCCTTTTGTCTGTAAATGCTTGCCCCTGACATTTGTATACCTAGGCGTATTTTAGTATCAAATTTCTGACACTGAACCCAAGATTTCATTTATTTTAGGATGGCCATTCCTTACTCTCAGCATATACTGACTCATATGAACTGTTCTGCCAAAAATATTATCCAAAAAACTCATTTATTTATTCCTTTTCACTTCATTATCTTTAATAAAGTTGCAGTATGTAAAAACTTGCCTTAAAAAAGCAATGACACCAAGGCTATTTTGGAATTTAAGCTGGGAACAAAGAAATAGGGTTAACCTTTTACATTTCCTAATATTTAATTTCAAAATAGTCTCCTTCCAGTGAAAAATTAAAACCAGGCACTCACAGACTAACACCTTAGGAAATAAAAAAATGCAAGACTGAATTTTTCGAGCATGTGTCTTGTCTGCTTCTAAGCAAAAATAAATGGTCTCTGTATTTGTTCAGTATTTTAGCCACTTGCCGCAGCTTAAGTGTCCACTGACATTTCTATCTCCCTCAGAGTGTAACTTTCTCAAAGGTGGTTAACCTGGCTTTTGTGTCAAACTTGAGATTGAATTATTGGTCAGCTGTACACACAGCTACAGTTTTGTGGCCACGATTACTCTTTTCTTTTTGCCCTGCCAGGCGGGTCATGCTGGATCTTAGTTCCTGACCAGGAATCCAACCTATGCCCCTGGGAGTGGAAGAGTGGCATCCTAACCGCCGGACTGCCAGAAAATCCCTCACCCACTGTTATCACTGCATTTTACAGAGGATAGAACCACAGCCCAGAGCAGTTTAATAACATACCCAACTAGCTGGTGGGAAAAACAAAATCCAAATTCAAGTCTATCTTATGTGGATGCATGTGTTCTTTCATTTCATTACATAAGAACAATTTCTGTTTTAATTGCTTTGATTACCTATCAACATTTCAATTGCTTCTCTCTTTATTTTTTTTGGTAATGTTCTGACTTTCATAGCTACTTCTCTTTGGAACAATATTCAGTTATGCCATTGAATACACTTATAATGGAACTGATCAATCTCATATTTTTCAAGAGTAGGAAGAGGTATGTGTTTGTAATACCTCTTACAATATTTTAATATATTTTTTTGGGAATTCCTGACTAATTGTAGAATAAAAGAGGTAATATTGGAGAATGTTTAGAAGTACCGGCTCTAAAGTTAGACTTTGTATTGTTCACATTTTACATTTTCTGTATATTATGATGTTTGACATCTTCTCATTATTTTTTTTTTGGAAGTATAGATGATTTACAATATTATGTTTGTTTTAGGTATACAACATAGTGATTCAGTATTTTTGTAGATTATATGGGATTATAAATTATTATAAGATAAGGGTAAAATTCTCTGTGCTATACAGTATATTGCTAATTTATTTATATATAGTAGTTTATATCTATTAATCCCATAGCCCTAATTTGTTCCTCTCCACTTCCCTCTCCCCTTTGGTAACTACAAGTCTGTTCTCTAGACATATGACTTTCTTTCTGTTCTGCATATACATTCATTTGTATTATTTTTTACCTTCCACATGTAACTGACATCAAACAGTTTTTGTCTTTGATGTTTAACATCTTGAGAACATTTCTGACTGGGGAGAGATGGTACTCCCTCAGACTAGCCAGTACTTAGAAGTACATTGTTAAAACAAGTAAAATAAAATCTAAATAAAATGAACAATACCCTATATTCATAAATTGTTAAGATGGCAATACTCACCATCTGATCTACAGATTCAACACAATTCCCATCAGAATTCCAACTGGCTTACTTAAAAAAATTGGCAAGTTCATCTTAAAATCATATGGAAATGTGAGAGATCCAGAATAACCAAAATGGTCTTGAAAAAGAGTGAAGTTGGAAGACTCACACTTCCTTATTTCAAAACTTACTAAAAAGCTATAACCAAAACAGTGTGGTACTGGCATAAGAACAGACATACATATGAATGAACCAAATCTAGAGTCCAGAAATAAAGCCTCACATTTACGTTGACTTGATTTTAGACAGAATGTCAAAGTAATTCAAAATTTTCATCAAATTGTGTTGATCAATATTTTCATCAATATTTCTATCAAATGGTGTTGAGGTAACTGAATATCTACATGCAAAGGAATGAAGTTGGACTTCTACCATACTATATTCAAAAACTAAGTCAAAATGATCTCAAAGTTAAGATCTAACACTATAAAATGTTATGAAAAAACAAAGGTGTATGTCTTGAGGATACTGGATTAAAGTTTCCTTAGATATGTTGTCAAAAGCACACACACACACACACAAATAAATTGTATGTCATCAAAAATAAACACTTTTTTTGATGCAAAGGTTACCATCAAGAAAGTTAAGACAACCCAAAGAATGGGAGAAAATATTTTTAAATCATACATCTGATGACACATACTTAGAATATATGATTAACTCTTACAATTCAGTAATAAAAATACCAATATTCCAATTAAAAATGGACAAAGGAGCTGCACAGACATTTCTCCCAAGAATATATACAGATGTCCAATAAGTACATGAAGACATGCCTAATGCCTTTATTCATTAGGAAAATACAGATCAAAACCACAATGAGATACCATTTAAAAGATAAGGATGGCCATGATACAGTTCCAAAGATAAACAATAAGAAGTGTTGGCAAAGTTGTGTAAAACTTGGAACCCTCACACATTACTGCTGTGTATGTAAAATGGTGCAGCCAATTTGAAAAATAGTCTGGCAGGCCCTTAAAGGGTTAAATATCAAGTTCTATTACCCAGCAATTCCACTCCTAGATATAAACTTAGGTATGAAAACACATGACATCAAAGGAACTTATACATGAATGTTGTAGCAGCAATATTCATGAAAGCAAAAAAAGTGAAAATAATCCAAATACTCAATGTTCATTACCAGATGAAAGATTAAGCGAAATGTGATATGTGCATACAATGGGCTTCCCTGGTGGCTCAGTGGTAAAGAATCCGCCTGCCCCTGCAGGAGACGCAGAAGATTTGGACTCAATCCCGGGGTCAGGAAGATCCTCTGAAGGAGGAAATGGCAACCAACTCCAGTATTCTTGCCTGGGAGATCCCATGGACGGAGGAGCCTGGCAGGCTACAGACCATGGGGTTGCAAGAGTCAGATACAACCGAGTGGCTGAGCACACACACGCTCATACCATACCTTATATGTCCATATATTATCTTATGATTTGGTAATGCAAAGGAATGCAATACTACTCCATGCTACAGCATGGATGAACCTTGTGAAAGAAATCAATCACAAAGCACCACATGTTGTGTGCTTCCACTGATATGAAATATCCAGATTAAGCAAATCTACAGGGACAGAAAGTAGGTTAGTGGTCTCCTAGGGCTGGTGGGAAGTAGGTGGCAGGTAATGAGGGAAAGAGCTTGGAGAGGGGAAGATGCAGGCAGAAACAGGGTGGATGAATGATGAGTGACTGCTGATGGGATTTCTCTTAGGGATGATAAAAATGTTCTAAAATTCATTGTGCTGATGGTTGCCCACTCTGTTGAATGTTCTAAAAAACATTCAGTCATACACTTTAAATTGGTGAATTGTTTTATGTGAATATTGAATTTCTTTCAATAAAGATGTTTTTAAAGAATTAACAGTAATTGTTGTATTATGTCCTGGGGTCTTCTTGGATTCTTGTTTTTGTTCGTTTAATTGTGTGTGATGGAAAAAAAGGTGATTATAAAGCACACACTCACAGTTGTCAATAGATCCTTAAAACCATCCTTTATTTGGTGAGCAACATGATGGGCTAAAACTGCAGGTTTAAAAAACAAAGGGAATTAAATGACTTTGTATGAAGTTTGTGAGTACAAGCATCTGTGTGGACTCAGGAGAGAGGAGACACTCGGCCAGGCCAGAGAGAGGCAAAGAGGCAGCGTGGGGAGAAAGAAGAATTACAGCTCTATTGAGCTTCTTTGCTTTTTGATGCAACAGATGAGAATATGCATATATTCATTTAAGTAGAAAGCATCCAGCAAAACCATGTCTTTCTCACTGGGCTCTGGGATCTGTTTTGAGATTCTCTCTGGAGGGTAGCTGCCACCTCATCTGAAACACTGATGGAGCTTTCCTATTGGAGAGACAGTTAGAAGTCCTTTTTGGTTTCTTTCCTTCTGGAGGTTAAGAATTGCAATATTTAGGGAGTTTCTTGGTGGTTTAGTGACTAAGACTCCATGCTCCCAGTTCAGGCGGCCTGGGATCTATCTCTGGTCAGGGAACTAGATCCCACAAGCCACAGCTAAGAGTTTGCATGCCACTAAAGATCTCACATGCTGCAACAGAGACCAACACAGCCAAATAAATAACATATTAAAAAAAAAGAATTATTACTTTTAAAATTCTGATTTTCTACCTTTCAGCACTTAGTCTTAATGCTGCAAATACTCTGCAACTTGTCTTTCTTTTTCACCAGAGTGAAGCTATTGAGAATTATCCCTGATGATACGTGTCTACAGGACATTGATTTTCACTGCTCTGTGTATTCCATAGTATGAATATAACATAGTTCATTTATCTACTCTCCCATTCTAAGTTTTTACTGATACAAACAATGTTACAATAAAATTCTTGTCCATGTCTGATTTTTTTCCATAACCTAGAATTTCTCCAGGGCATAAACCTAGGAAAGAAATTGCTTGGTCATAAGGATACACATATTTGAATTCATGGGACATGGTTACATTACTTTCCAAAGTGGCTGTATAAATTTATAGTCCTTCCCACAACTTTTGAGAGTTCCTTTCCCTGAATTCTCACTCATGCTGCAGGGGTAATCCTATAAAAGGTGTGGGTCTCCATTCCAACTCTCCCTACATTGGTATTAAATTCAAGCCCCTATATTAAGAGTGATAAATACCTCCAGGCAGTCAGTGTCAGCTTGCCAGTTCACTGTCCTGATTTTCAGTTCCTTCTTCATTTCTGGCCCAAGGCAATTTCCCTTTCTTAGCAGTTCAGCCATGCATTTATAAGGATGTTAGTTATAATTTATTGAGCAATCCTTGGTGTTTGTAGCTGGAGGGTTTTCAAGTTATCTGTACTTCTAGACCTTTAAATGCCTGACAGCATTTTCAGCACCTGAGCAATCTTTAAACACACCCCAGATGTTGGATACCATAAAGGAAGTAAGTGCAATCAAATTAGCCACTACAATGAGCTATTAAGCTCTCTCCACATGTATTCATTAGTCACCATGCTGCCACATATGGGAATCTGCAGCTTACCTGAGGTTGAATCTCAACTAGTTTCTTACTAGCTGTGTGACCTTGGGCAATGTATTTCACCTTTCTGAACTGTAATTTCTTCATCTATAGAGCAAGGATGTGAATCATAGAATCTGACTTGTATGACTGGTATAAAAAGTCAATCAGTTACTATTTATAAAAATACTTAGAACTGTATCTGATGTACAGTATGTGCTATGTAATTGTGTGATAAATGGAGGAATAAATATTAGACATTTATTTTTGTACTACCTCTGAATATTTTTTTAAAAATGAGCTCCCCTAAACTTGCTAGCATGGACAATCTAATGTTGGCAGCATGATAGCACTACTTCTCAACTTTAATGATACTAATGATAAATGGATTTTACCTAGAAGCCTCTCTGCGCTACACAATACAAGCAAAATAATTGTTGCCCATTGTGGGCCAGCCAAGTGGTTATACAGATTGGGAGCAAGGATATTAAATAGGCCCCTCAGCTTAGGACTAAAGAGGCATTCTTAGCAAAAACAAAAAACTTCCAAAAGCTTTTTCTTTGTCTAGAGTAGTCACTTTTAGTGTATGAAGATGTTCAGGGTATGAGAAACGATGTCTCAGGATTTGACTCTGCACAGGAATGGAAAATTAGGACCAAGTCTGTATGTAACATACCTTTTATTCTGCTCTTACGTCACGTGTGGTCTTTATCCTCTGACCACACTTTTCAGGCCATACACAAGTCACAGCATGTTTATTGCACTTAGTAGTCATACCATATTCTGCTGTGCTCAGTCATGTCCAACTCTTTGCAATCCCATGAACTGTAGCCAACTAAGTTCCTCTGTCCATGAGAGTCTCAGGCAAAACTACTGAATGGGTTGCCATTTCCTTCTCCAGAGGATCTTCCTAACCCAGGGACTGAACCTGCATCTCCCGCATTGGCAGGAAGATTCTTTACCACTGCAGCACCAGTGAAGCCTACTATCATAATTTACATTAGATTCTCAGACTTTATCTTTCACCAACTTCTATTTGCCCCACACCTCTGACTCTGGCAACCACGTTTATACTTCTGTTTCTATGAGTTTGACTAATTTTTTAACATTCCACATATAGGTGACATCAAGCAGTATTTATCTTTAAGAGATATTTATCTTTCTGTGTCTGGCTTACTTCACTTAGCATAATGCCCTTAAGGTCCATTCACGTAGTTGCAAAGAGCAGAATTTCCTTCTCTTTCATAATATATTAGTATATTAGGGAGTATATATAAATTCAAAAAAATGTTTGCTAACAACTAGCCTACAAAGATCTCCATTTGCTTTCTCTGATTTCTTACTTCCTTCCATGAGATATATCTATAGTGATCTTTGTAACTTTCCAGAACTCCACTGACATTGCTTTGGTGGGCTTTCCCATTTGCTCAGCGATGAAAGAATTTACCTGCAGTACAGGAGACATTCAGGAGACCCAGGTTTGATTCCAGAGTCAGAAAGATTCCTTGTAGAAGGAAATGGCAAATCACTGCAGTACTCTTGCCTAGGCAATCCCATGGACAGAGCGGCGGGTGGGCTCCAATCCAGAGAGTCGCAAAAGATTCAGACATGACTGAGTGACTCAACAACAGCAGCAGCAAAGAAGTCAAAGACCTAATGAAACCTAAAATACATCTTTAAGCCCTTCCAAGAAACATAGCTGTCAAAGACAGAATGTAGATCAGATAACAGCCAGAAAAAAAAAGATGCAAGGTTAACGAAGACTTCATTGTTCAGGTAGAAGAATGTTCAAGATAAATAATTGCAAACATATATTTACACCAAATTAAACCATCCAAATTTAAATAGATAAATAATTTTAAAGTAAATCGAATTTTAGAAATGAGGTAAGAGGTTGCTAAGCAGTCAACAGCAAACAAAAAAACAAACAAGTCATGGAGACAATAAATAAATATGAAGAACTGTTGGAATCTCATTTGACTCTACTGAAGGGTACACAAAGGAGAACAGCAGTAAATTACCTAGAAAATATGTTTTATGGGTAGAGCACAGAAAACATTAAATGTCAAGGTAAGGAATTCAGGCTTTATTTTGTAGGTGATAAGGCAGAAGTGATGTTTTTGAGCTTCGGGTGACCTGCTCAAAGCTGTGTTTGATGGAAATCAATCCAGTAATGGCTTATGTCCATGACACATTTTGTTAGCTCTATACAGAACACAATAAAGGAAGTTTTACAATCATGTCTTCTAAGTAAATTCAATATTCCCCCCAAATTTCTCTTATTTTTGTATTATTCATATTTCCAGTACTCTTGGTAAATTTCTTGGGTGCAGAGAGCTCTAGAAAACATCACTGAGTTTTCTTATACACCAAAAAATAAATACATAAATTCATTGGAAAATGTTCATTGCCTCACTAAAGTTTATACTCATAAATTTCTGGTTAATAAGTTTAACATTTCCATAGCCAGTTCCCAGGGAGAGAAATATTAAGATTCTTATATTTTATAATAAGAATTTGAGCTACAGGGATGAATTTTCTCAGCAAAGAGTCATTGGAGCATTCTATAACGTCACTACAAATTAAATTTTATTTTCTCATCTGTTTATCAGAAAGTCAAATAACTTTACATGACTTACAATAAATTGTTTAAAAAGCTGTCTTCTGATCTCTTCTTCACCTCTGACTTGTGTTTCCAAGAGAAAAGATGTTCAAGTCACTTTCTTCTGATATTTACTATTGTATTCCTAAATTATAATGCATATTATTGCTTTTTGATTTGAGGACTTCATTTTCTTCTGTACCCATTCCTCCATTCACCTAATCACTTTTGCTTAATAATAATTCAATTTGATATTAATACTGTCATGTAATAATCACAGATGAACCATGTAGTCATTGATGAAGGAAAAATTTCCTTATATAACTTTTTGCTTCCCTGGCTTCAATCAATGCCTTATATATATTTATTTCTGATGTACCTTCCACTCATTTGTGTAGTGTAGGCAAGCTGAATTAAGGTTCTGAATGGAGCCCATCCTTTTTCAAAATGACATATTTTTACAATGTATTAACAGAGCCAGTTGTCAATGGAAGATTGCAAATATCCCATTGAACAGCACCTTTGGGCAAGCCCCAGGGTAGTTTGCATTCTTCTTTTTATTTTTGTTTTTTCACTCTGCCTTATTTAATTTGGCTCTTGATCTCCAAAACGAAATGTATGGAGACCTGGGTTCCATCCCTGGGTTGGGAAGATCCCCTGGAGAAGGGAAAGGCTACTCACTCCAGTATTCTGGCCTGGAGAATTCCATGGACTATACAGTCCATGGAGTCACAAAGAGTCGGACACAACTGAGCAACTTTCACTCACTCACAGGCTGCTCTCATCACAGCCATTGAACTACTGTTTATTATTATGAACAGTATAATAACACTGAGATCATTCAGTAGCTCTCTCTCTTGTTTCCGCCCCTCTTCCACATATTGGATAAACTATTTTATCAGGAGGGTATAGGGAACACAGCCTGAGCATCCACTGGCAAGAGAAGAGCTGAGAGCTGTAGATTCAAAATGTGTGATATTTCTTTGGTGGAGACTCCTCTCAATGCAAAACTCATGATGATTTCATTATCATGAATATTCAGAAGAACTTCCACAGCAAAATCGATTATGTCAGCCTTTCACTTAAAATAATCTTTTTTTTTATTTTTAAAAACCAAAAACATTTTGTATTGGGGTATAGCCAATTAACAATGTTGTGATAGTTTCACGTGAACAGTAAAGGGAATCAGCCATACATATAAATGTATCCATTCTCCCCTAGTCAATCCTAAAGGAAATCAACATTGAATATTCACTGGAAGAACTGATGCTGAAGCTGCAATTATTTTTGCCACCTGATGCGAAGAGCCTACTCACCGAAAAAGCCCCTGATGCTGGTAAAGATTGAGGGCAGGACGAGAAGGGGATAACAGAGGACTAGATGCTTGAATGGTTTCACTGCCTCAATGGACGTGAGTTTCAGCAAATTCCAGGAAATGGTGAAGCAGAGGGAAGCCTGTCCATCACCAGCTCCTGCAGTTCACTCAAACTCACATCCATCAAGTCAGTAATGGCATCCATCCAACCATCTCATCCTCTGTCATCCCCTTCTCCTCCTGCCCCCAATCCCTCCCAGCATTACGGTCTTTTCCAATGAGTCAGCTCTTCGCATGAGGTGGCCAAAGTATTGGAATTTCAGCTTCAACATCAGTGTCTTTCCCATTCTGTTGTTTTCCTCTATTTCTTTGCACTGATCACTGAGGAAGGTTTTCTTATCTCTCATTGCTATTGGCTCTAATAGTGACTTGGAGAGACTCACACTCATTTCTGAAACCATTTTCTGTTGCTTGAATATATCTCTGATTTTCATGAAAGTTCACATCCAGGAGTTGGTTAGTGGCTTTTTGAATGTCATACCTGTTGGCAATGTTTCTAAGATCCCTAGATAGTCTTAGCCACCAGCACAGGCCCCTCAGGCCCTGGCATTCCTGCAGGCCTAGAGTACCCAAATGCTATGCTTTCTCTTTTCTCTAAAGATGTTGACTATAGCACTTGAGATTTTGAAAAAAAATTAATCAAACTTTTGAAATAAATAGCAAAACTGAGTTTTAGAGTAAAATGCCAATATATCCACCACAGAGATTTTTGGATTAACATTAACCCTTGCTTCTTCACATATTTATTCTTACTTTGATAAATCATGTTTTTATACAGTTTACAGTAATTTGCAAACAAGTGTATACAATTCAAGTACCCCAGGTACTTCAGCATTCTTGCCCTGTTGTTATTGTTCAGTTGCTCAGTCATGCCTGACTCTGAGACCCCATGGACTGCAGCATGCCAGGCTTCCCTGTCCTTCACCATCTTCCAGAGCTTCCTCAAACTCATGTCCATCAAGTCGGTGATGCCACCCAACCATCTTGTCCTCTGTTGTCCCCTTCTCCTCCTGCCCTCAATTTTTCCCAGCATCAGGGTCTCTTCAGATGAGTCAGGTCTTCGTATCAGGTGGCCAAAGTATTGGAGTTTCAGCTTTAGCATCAGTCCTTCCAATGAATATTCAGGACTGATTTCCTTTAGGATGGACTGGTCAGATCTCCTTGCAGTCCAAGGGAATCTCAAGAGTCTTCTCCAACACCACAGTTCAAAAGCATCAATTCTTTGCTACTCAGCTTTATGGCCCAACTCTCACATCCATACATGACTACTGGAAAAACCATAGCTTTAACTATATGGACTTTTGTTGGCAAAGTAATATCTCTGCTTTTAAATATCCTAAGTTAGTCATGGCTTTTCTTCCAATGAGCAAGCATCTTTTAATTTCATGGCTGCATTTACCATCTGCAGTGATTCTGGACCCCAAGAAAATAAAGTCTGTCATTGTTTCCTTTGTTTCCCCATCTATTTTCCATGAAGTGTTGTGACCAGATACAATTTAATATCCTAAGTTAGTCATGGCTTTTCTTCCAATGAGCAAGCATCTTTTAATTTCATGGCTGCATTTACCATCTGCAGTGATTCTGGACCCCAAGAAAATAAAGTCTGTCATTGTTTCCTTTGTTTCCCCATCTATTTTCCATGAAGTGTTGGGACCAGATACAATTATCTTAGTTTTTTGAATGTTGAGTTTTAAGCCAGCTTTTTCACCCTCCTCTTTCACTTTCATCAAGAGGCTCTTTAGTTCCTCTTTGCTTTCTGCCATATGAGTGGTGTCCTCGACATATCTGAGGTTATTGATATTTCTCCCTTGATTCCAGCTTGTGCTTCATCCAGCCTGGCATTTCACATGATGTACTAAGCAGGGTGACAATATACAGCTGTGACGTTCTCCTTTCCCATTTGGAACCAGTCTGTTGTTCCATGTCTGGTTCTAACTTTTGCTTCTTGACCCGCATACAGATTTCTCAGGAGGCATGTAAGGTGGACTGGTATTCCCATCACTTGAAGAATATTCCACAATTTATTGTGATCCACACAGTCAAAGGCTTTAGAGTACTCAATGAAACAGAAGTAGGTCTTTTTCTGTAATTCTCTTCCTTTTTCTATGATCCAGTGGATGTTGGCAGTTTGATCTCTGCTTCCTCTGCCTTTTCTACATCCAGCTTGAACATCTAGAAGTTCTTGGTTCACGTACTGCTGTTGCCCTAGAGTATTCTTGACCTAGAGTTCAATGTTTGTGGGTTTTTTTTTTTCTCTTGATGTAAAATTTACATATAGTCAAATGCACAAGTGTTGCTGAGTTCTAAAATATTTGTATAATCCAAAGCCCTTTATGACAACATCACTCTCATCCCAGAAAGACCCTTTATGTCCCTTCCTCATTTCAGGAAGACCATTGTTCAATTTTTTTCCATTACTGATTATTATTTTAGAACTTCATAAAAATAAAATAGCATAGTATACACATTGTTTTGGTCTGGATCATAGGTTAATATATGTGTAGTTTTACCAAAAAAAGTGCTGGATCCTTTGTCAAAATAGTTGCTATATTTTACATTCCCACCAACAATACATGTTTTCTAGCTGCGCACATACTTACCTAAATTTGGTACTGACAATCTTATTCCCTCTGATGTGTGTTGTGGTATGTCCACGTAGTAGTAATTTGACAACTAATGATGTTGAACATTTTTATGTGCTCATTTTACATGTGTGTTCATATGTCTGTTCAATTCTTTGCTCAATTTTGTTGAGCTGCTCTTTTATCATTGAGTTGGAGGAGCTTTTACTATACCCAGCATCCCAGTCCTTTTTCAGGTATGTGTTTTGCAATATATATTTTTGTCAGATCTGTGGTAGTCCTGTTCAGTTTATTAATGCTGCCTTTTGTTAATTAGTTTTTGATTCTGACAAGCTTAACTTATCAGTTTTTTTCTATTATGGTTATTGCTTCCAATTTTAGAACTTTGCTTCCTCACAAATCACAATGATACTACCCTGTATTTCTCTTCAAAAGCTTTATGATTTTTGCTGCAGTATTGTTCAGTTTCAAAATATTTTATATTTTCTCTGGTGATTTCTTTGCTATAGACAGTAGAGGAGTTTTCTGTTTTTTTCCGTGATTTTTCCCAGATGTTGTATTGTTCTTGATTTCTAGTTTAATCGTTATACTCAGAAAACATATCTTGAATGCTCTTTTTTCATTTATTAAGACATGTTGCACATTCTGGTGTATGATCTATCGCAGTGAACATATCATGTGCTCTTGAAAAGAATGTTTATTCTGTAGATGTTGAGAATAATGTTCTAAAAATAACATTTATGTCAAGGTGGTGGTAGCTTGTTCATATCCATCTATGTCTTCACTGATTTTCTTTATATAGTTCTATCAACTGCTGAAAAAGTGTTAAAAATTCTTCAAGTATGATTGTAGAATCATTTATTGCTCTTTTTGATTCCATCACTATTATTTTATGAATTTTGAAGCTGTTCTGAGGGAAAAACACTTATATTGTCCTTCCGAGGAACTGATCCTTCTAGTCTTATGAAAAGCCTCTCTTTCTTTTCAGTGCACTTAATTCCTTCCTGAAGTTTGAATTTTGATGTGGTATCATTTCTTTTCAGCCTGAAGAATTCCCATTAAAATTTCTCCAAGGGCATATCTGTTGACAATGAATTCTCTTTTCCTTATCTAAAGTTGCCTTTATTTAGCCTTTGTCATTTTTGCTGAATATAGAAATTTGAGTTGTCAATTTTTTTTCTTTTCTATCAGAACTCTAAATACATTGTACCATGGCCTTGTTCACCTATTAGAATGTTACTTTTCTCTAGATGTTTTCAAGATTTTCCCCTTCATTTCCAGGACTCAGTAATTTTACTGTGATGAACCAAAGTTTGGTTTTATTTTACTTCTTCACATTTGGAGTTCTCTTATTATTTTCAAGCAGCCTAGTGAAGTATAATTGGCATGCCCTTATCAGCATGTATTTATTATAATAACGGTATACTTTACATATACACCTTTATATATATATATACACACACACTCAGGAAAACACCACATAATCAAAATAATGAACATATTCATTACCCTAGAAAGTTTTTTCTGTCTAATTTTCCATTTTTCATCTCATTCACAAATTCTTTGATCTCCTTTCCAACACTATATGTTACCTTGCATTTCCTAGAATTTCATGCAAATGAATTTCTGCAATGTATCCACCTTTTTGTCTAGCCACTTTCAGTCAAGGTAATTATTCTGAAATTCATGTTATGGTGTATGTTAACAGCTTAATCTTTTACAGTGCTGAATGGTGCTTTATTTTATGAATGTACTGCATTATGTTTATATATTCACCTGTTGATGAACATTTAGATTGTTTCCTCTTTGGGACCCTTACAAAAAAGGTGTAACATTCATGTTCAGGATGGGAGGGGGGAACATATGTATACCTGTGACTGATTCATGTTGATGTATGGCAAAAAACACCACAATAATGTAATTACTTTCCAATTAACAAAAATTAATTTTAAAAATTCATGTACAATCTTTTCATCTTTCTTGGGTAAATACCTAGGAGTGGAAAGGCTGGGCCATTTGTATGAGCCAGAAGCAGAAGTCACAGTCATTTTTCACATTTTCTTTTCTCAGTCTGTTCTCCTGGGACTCAGTTACACATGCCTGTTAGACATTTCATTCATGTCTCACAGATCCCTAAGGTGCCCATCCTTTTTTCTCCTCTCTTTTCCTCCCACTTCTTCATATTAGACAAATTCTACTGCTGTATCTTCAAGATTACTTATCTTTTCTTTTGCTATATTATTTGGCAAAATCTATTCAGTAACTCTAAACTTCAAACATTTCATTTTAAATTCTAAAATTTTCATTGAATTTTATCTTTTCACTCTTTATGAGTACACTTTTCTTTACTTATTCAGCACAGTTATAAAAATCCATTTAAAAATCCTGTATACTATTAACAACATCTGGGTCATTTATGGGTTGAATCTCTATTTGCTTTGGAGACTGGGTCATATTTTCCTGTTCTTCTTTGCTAATGAATTTCATATTGTATCATATTATGACCTCTATGATTTTGAAAATCTAGGTATTGCCTTATTCCATCAAATAGTGTCAAATTTTGATTTGTAGGTAGTAACTTGGTTGATCTCATATTGGACTCTGTGCTCCTTGGATTGAGTTTCAGCTGTATACATAAGGATCAACCAGGTACCTTTTGCAAAGCACGAACATAACACTTGGAGATCATGCCCTCTTGCTCTCACTATTTTAGGATTTTCCCCTCACTCTCCAATGTCTCTGATAGCTCTGGACCCTGTCCTTTCTTTCTTCTGGCCAGAAAGACTACATGTTTCCTTGCTTGGTAATAGTCACTCAGGGTGGCATCAGCCTCAGGCTGCTGTTAACCTACGTTCAATTCAGTTCAGTCACTCTTTCGTGTCTGACTCTATGAGAGCCGATGAATCGCAGCACGCCAGGCCTCCCTGTCCATCACCAACTCCCGGGGTTCACTCAGACTCGTGTCCATCGAGTTGGTGATGCCATCCAGCCATTTCATCCTCGGTCGTCCCCTTCTCCTCCTGCCCCCAATCCTTCCCTGCATCCGGGACTTTTCCAAAGAGTCAACTCCTCACATAAGGTGGTCAAAGTTTTGGAGTTTCAGCTTTAGCATCAGTCCTTCCAATGAACACCCAGGACTGATCCTCTTTAGAATGGACTGATTGGATCTCCTTGCAGTCCAAGGGACAGTCAAGAGTCTTCTCCAACACCACAGTTCAAAAGCATCAATTCTTCGGTGTTCAGCTTTCTTCATAGTCCAAATCTCACATCCATACAAGACCACTGGAAAAACCATAGCCCTGACTTTTGTTGCCAAAGTAATGTCTCTGCTTTTGAATATGCTATCTAGGTTGGTCATAACTTTCCTTCCAAGGAGTAAGCATCTTTTAATTTCATGGTTGCAATCACCATCTGCAGTGATTTTGGAGCCCAAAAAATAAAGTCTGACACTGTTTCCCCATCTATTTCCCATGAAGTGATGGGACTGGATGCCATGATCTTATAAGCCAACTTTTTCACTCTCTTCTTTTACTTTCATCAAGTGGCTCTTTAGTTCCTCTTCACTTTCTGCCATAAG
>SJYX01020346.1:165341-177911 GCA_006410675.1 Oreotragus oreotragus
TGGACATTTATATATTTTTCTCATACTTATAGCTGGTTTGTGTTAGTACTGATAGATGAACATAATTACTGCTGCAAAAGTAAATTAAAAAAAAAAAACTTAAAAATCTAAAAGTGTCATTATCAGTGAAAATGCTATTAAATTCTAGGTTATATGTGAGACATTTTACAATTGATACTTCCATGTGCTTATAACAATATAGATAAATTTAGTTATTGGATATTCCCCCATAACTAGGATATAAAGTTATTTCATTTTATCTAACACATGCGTATGTTTAACTTCACAAAAAATTTTTTAAATTTCATTTTATGTAAATTTTATAAATATTAGTACCACTAATATAAATGCTTGTTTCCTTAGACTCATTTTGAGTTTGAGTATTCATTTTCAAATAGTCAAATATTTATAGAGTACCTACAATGCAAAAAGTGGCATGCTAGATTTTTGCTAGGACATTGGGATTAACCTGACTTCAGATACAAAAAGTTCAATGTGTATACATAATAAGACATGCCATTTGTTTACAAAACTGTAGAGGTCTATTATAGAATGATCAATGATATCTATTTTTTTTATTACCACAAACAATTCTGATGATTATATATAAAAATATCTGAGTACTTCTGAGTACTGACAAAGTTTGTTCTTGACAAGGTTTATTCTTTTGGATTTCTGTTCTCTTATTTCATTAAACTCTGTTCTATTTTGCTATTGTATTCCCTTGAACTTGGCAGGATGCATTATGCAAATAAGTACCTGGTTCTTATCTATCAGCATGTGAGATCTCCAAAATGTCTGCTTTAACATGCTGATTAAAGTTAACCCCATGCAAATAGGAGAGCACACTAACTCAGTGCAAGATAAATGTCAAGGGTGTTCTGTATTCTTTCATATAAACTTTCCATTATAAATGTGACAGAATTAAGATGTTTTCAGTATATTATGATAAAACACTGAAAGAATGAATCTGTGTTTTCCAACAAAAAGCTTCTTAAATTAATCCATTGATCTCATTAAGATTAACCAAGGAGAAGGCATTTATTGCCACTGATGTAAGTCATGAATGTATAGGGACAGTTTTAAATAATCATGAAGTTAATATATCTTCAGAATACACATATAGGCAAAAAATTCTATTGAGTAGTATAATTAATAGGATCCCTGGTGACTCAGATGATAAAGAACTGTCTCTTATACACATCTAGATGTGTATAAGAGACAGCTCCAATTCTCTTGAAGAGATCTTTAGTCTTTCCCATTCTGTTGTTTTCCTCTATTTCTTTGCATTGATCACTGAGGAAGGCTTTCTTATCTCTCCTTGCTCTTCTTTGGAACTCTGCATTCAGATGCTTATATCTTTCCTTTTCTCCTTGGCTTTTCACCTCTCTTCTTTTTCCAGCTATTTGTAAGGCCTCCGCTTTTTTGCATTTCTTTTCCATGGGGATGGTCTTGATCCCTGTCTCCTGTACAATGTCACGAACCTCATTCCATAGTTCATCAGGCACTCTATCTATCAGATCTAGGCCCTTAAATCTATTTCTCACTTCCATTGTATAATCATAAGGGATTTGATTTAGGTCATACCTGAATGGTCTAGTGGTTTTCCCTACTTTCTTCAATTTAAGTCTGAATTTGGCAATAAAGAGTTCATGATCTGAGCCACAGTCAGCTCCTGGTCTTGTTTTGGCTGATTGTATACAGCTTCTCCATCTTTGGCTGCAAAGAATATAATCAATCTGATTTTGGTGTTGACCATCCGGTGATGTCCATGTGTAGAGTCTTTTCTTGTGTTGTTAGAAGAGAGTATTTGCTGTGACCAGTGCATTCTCTTGGCAAAACTCTATTAGCCTTTGCCTGCTTCATTCTGTACTCCAAGGCAAATTTGCCTGTTATTCCAGGTGTTTCTTGACTTCCTACTTTAGCATTCCAGTCCCCTATAATGAAAAGGACATCTTTTTTGGGTGTTAGTTCTAAAAGGTCTTATAGGTCTTCATGAGTGAGTGAGTGAAGTCGCTCAGTCATGTCCGACTCTTTGCGACCCCATGGACTGTAGCCTATTAGGCCCTTCTGTCCATGGGATTTTCCAGGCAATAGTCCTGGAGTGGATTGCCATTTCCTTCTCCAGGGGATCTTCCCAACCCAGGGATCGAACCCGGGTCTCCTGCATTGTAGACAGATGCTTTACCATCTGAGCCACCAGTCTTCATAGAACCATTCAAATTCAGCTTCTTTAGCATTACTGTTTGGGGCATAGGTTTGGATTACCATGATATTGTCTGGTTTGCCTTGGAAATGAACAGAGAGCATTCTGTCATTTTTGAGATTGCATCCAAATACTGCATTTCAGACTCTTTTGTTGACCATGGTGGCTATTCTACTTCTCCTAAGGGATTCCTGTCCACAGTAGTAGATATAATGGTCATCTGAGTTAAATTCACCCATTTCAGTCCATTTTAGTTTGCTGATTCCTAGAATGTCGGCGTTCACTCTTGCCATCTCCTGTTTGACCACTTCGAATTTGCCTTGATTCATGGACCTGACATTCCAGGTTCCTATGCAATATTGTTCTTTACAGCATCGGACCTTGTTTATATCACCAGTCACATGCACAACTGGGTATTGCTTTTGCTTTGGCTCCATCCATCCCTTCATTCTTTCTGGAGTTATTTCTCCACTGATCTCTGGTAGCATAAAGGGCACTTACGAACCTGGGGATTTCCTCTTTCAGTATCCTATCATTTTGGCTTTTCATACTGTTCATGGGGTTAAAAGCCATTTTAAAAAGGGGAACAGGGGAGTCTTTTTCCAAATGTAAACTCCCTTCTAGAATCTACTTTTCTTCTTGAGGTGTTTTGAGGTAGTTGTTTGTCATATTTCATCCAGGGTTTATGGTTCTAATTTACTGGAAGTTCAATCAATTAGGAAATTACTTGGACACCACACAGGAAGTGGTACCCTCAGTAATTCATTTTTGAAGTTTTCTACTACTCTCTGAATTCTGTTTCCTCTGAAGATTTTCTCCTACCTATTTGTTTGGACCCCTTTCATGTTAAGACCTTTCCTGAATGTCTGGTGATCCTTGGTTGTGCATCCTTGATTGATGCAATATCAGGCAGATTAAAAGATCCACCCTGCTGGCTGTAGCTTACTGAGCAGCAAATTTTTCTTACTTTTTAGCTTTTCTAAATGTTTTCTTTTTTTTAATAATTAAATATTGAAAATTTTACAAAAATGTTAAATGATTGAGGTTCTTTTCAATTTTTTCCCCCTCAAAGGGTCTGAACATAAATGGATCTTTTCTTAAGGGCATGTTGATATTTCCTCAGTATTTTGATGCAGCTCCCTCAGATGTGCAGCTCTTCTCTTTGGAGTTGCTCTGTTACAGACAGATAACCTCTGAAATCAATTTCATACTGATGATATATTAGTTAAGATGGTTGTCAATAATATAGATAAAAATCATGAATTAAATTCCTTTTTCAGGTATGTTGCATATATTATTCATACTGTCTTTGGTTTTTCTCAAAGAACACTTCCCTATTGACTAAATTAGATATTTCTGTTCAAATAGTAAAACCCAAAACAAGCAGAAACTCAAAATCTTGAATTTTTAAAATTGCTGAATGGTATGATATCCCCATTACTTTTATTTTCATTGGAATTTTATTTCATCCTCTGTAAGGGAGGCTTCTTCCTCACATGAATTCTATGTCATGACTGTACCGAACTCCTTGAATGCATGCATGCTAGGTTGCTTCTGTTCTGTTGGACTCTGCAACCCCATGGACTGTAGCTCACCAGGCTCCTCTGTCCAGGGGATTCTCCAGGCAAGAATACTGGAGAGGGTTGCCATGCCTTCCTCCAGGGGATCTTCCTGACCCAGGGATAGAACCCACGTCTCTATGTCTCCCCCATTGGCAGATGGGTTCTTTACCACTAACACCATCTGGGAAGCCCCTAACAAACTTCTTACCTTCTGTCAAACAGAGCTTAAAGACTTGCATTTTTGTGACTTTCCACAGAATGTACTTTCTTCCTAAAATTCCCTCTTTCTTTCTACATTTAGCTACAGAGCTTCTACTTTCCTTCATTATTCAGCATAGTGATTTCTTCTGTGAGTGCCTCTGACTTTTCCAGACAGACTTGTTCTGACTCATTCATTCTATATTTAACTGAAACAGTGCACTTAACTCTATTGATAGACTTACTTTTTCTCTTCTAATAACTTTGTTCATATGTCTTTCTTACTGGTTTGTGAACTCCATAAAGGCAAGGACTCACATTACTTTTTGAAACCAATCTTACCAACTGACAGCATCTCCATTAATAACCACAGAGATCCACACCAATCACATTCCATACTCTCTTTGTAGTAAGAGTCAGATTACCCCAGTTCAATTCAGTTCACTTCAGTCCAGTCAGTCAGGTCAGACTCTTTGCAACCCCATGGATTGCAACACTCCAAGCTTCCCTGTTCATTACCAGCTCCTGGAGTTTGCTCAGTCTTGTGTCCATCAAGTCAGTGATGCCATCCAACCATCTCATCCCCTTTTCCTCCTGCCTTCAATCTTTCCCAGCATCGGGGTCTTTACCAATGAGTCAGTTCTTCACATCAGGTGGCCAAAGTATTGGAGTTTCAGCTTCAGCATCAGTCCTTCCAATGAATATTCAGGACTGATTTCCTTTAGGATGGACTGGTTTGATCTCCCTGCAGTCTAAGGGACTCTCAAGAGTCTTCTCCAACACTACAGTTCAAAAGCACCAATTCTTCAGTGCTCAGCTTTCTTGATAGCTCAGGTTGTAAAGAATTTGCCAGTAATGCAGGAGACCACGGTTCAATTCCTGGGTCAGGCAGATCTGCTGGAGAAGGGACAGGTTACCCACTCCAGTATTCTTGGGCTTCACTTGTGACTCAGCTGGTAAAGAACCCACCTGCAATGCAGGATACCTGGGTTCGATCCTAGGGTTGGGAAGAGCTAACCACTCCAGTATTCTGGCCTAGAGAATTCAGTCCATGGGGTCGCAAAGAATTTGATGCAGAGGAACAACTTTTACTTTCAGGTTACCCAAGAGAGACCTTATACTTTTATTATTATGGAATTATAATTTAGCTAAAAAATGAATATATATGTGTGTGTACATTGTATATGTATATAAGTGTCATAAACATTTTAAGTATTAGCTGAAGCTATTTTATATTCCAGTATTTAAAATTCCAAGTTATAATTTAGAGTCTCATTCAATAAGCTTGAATACATGCATTATAGGTAGTATACAGTCTGTTACCCTTTTACCCACTATGATTTCTGTTGTGGAATTTAATATGAGAAAGAAGATTGTTTCTGTAATGAATTTGCAAATGTGTTTCCATTTTGAAATACTGGGTATTCATGTGGGCAGGTGTCAGCTGGATAAATGTATAGAATAGCTTTTTAAGTAGTAGATTTTACACAGTGATGGAGATGGAATTAGTACTTATAAAATAATCTGTGGAGGCTTGTTTCAATTTTAAGTGACAAACTACAGACCTGGTATATAGAAGGAGCCCTGAGTAATACTTTTTCCAGATCTTCATGGTACTAAACTGTTTGAAGGAGAATCAACAGCTGTTGTGTGAATCTATTGAAGTATTAGGAAAAAAATATTCTCCAAGTAAATTTAGCTTAAAACTCTATAGACTCTTTTGAGGATTTCAAACAGATGCAATCCTTCATATCTTTAAGGAACTAGACATGAAATCCTAAAAATAAATAAAAGTGAAATTATAATGGAGTCTATCTATACTTTAAGCAAATCTAGTGTGATTTTTATTACACTCAAATGAAATGTGTCTCTGAAAATAAGTGTGCCACCAATTTCCTGTGAATTCTTATAAATTTCCTCACCCCAAGGTGAAGAAAACAAAATCTAAAATCATGAGAATGTTTCCTCTACCAGATGGAATCTAGAGACTTAAAGAAATAAGAAGAAAGGATGAAATGTGACCAAAGCAACTATAACATGTTAAAATTTTGCTTTGCTGAACAAATGCTCCTATGGTGAGTGCATGGGCCACCAGAAGGCAGGGCAGCGGGGTGTGGAGTTGAATGGAGGTGGGGTCCTTAACTGAAACTCCCTTTGGTGTGCACCACCTTCCCTAGTGGCTCAGATGGTAAAGAGTGTGCCTGCAATGCAGGAGACCTGGGTTCAATTCCTGGGTTGGGAAGATCTCCTGGAGGAGGAAAAGGCAACCCACTCTAGAATTCTTGCCTGAAGAATTCCATGGACAGAGGAGCCTGGTAGGCCCATGGGGGTCACAAAGAGTTGGACACAACTTAGTAACTAACATTTTACTTGGTGTGCACTGGCTTTGCACCCAGTCTGGTGTAGGGAACACAGTTTTCCTCCATGGGGTCTCAGCTAGGTAAATGCTTATGGTTGGACCTGAAAACACATGCAAAATTTTGGCCTGGAGCCAGGGTCCCCAAATGCCAATATAAATGACTGTTATTTTCCTTAAATTGAAGCATTTTCTTCAGGGCATAAATTAGTCTGACCTTAAGAGCTGACTCATTTGAAAAGACCCTGATGCTGGAAAAGATTGAACACAGGAGGAGAAGGGAATGACAGAGGATGAGATGGTTAGATGGCATCACCAACTCAATGGACATGGGTTTAAGTAGACTCCGAGAGTTGCTGATGGACAGGGAGGCCTGGCGTGGTGCAGTTCACCAGGTAGCAAAGAGTCAGACACAACTGAGTGACTGAATTAAACTGAACTGAATATCTATGAAAAAAAATTAAGATGGAGATAAATAATTCAATAAGCTATACAGATCAGTTCATAGTCTTAGAGTTAATATTGTGCTAGGTGGATCATTACCATGTTTGCAGATAATATTTAGACTTAAATTTTAATTCAAATTTGCTTATTTAAATATTAAAATAATAGTGCATGTGTGCATGCTAAGTAGCTTCAATTGTGTCCAACTCTTTGCAATCCTATGGACCATAGCCTGCCAAGCTCCTCTGTCAATGGGATTCTCCAGGCAAGAATACTAGAGTGGGCTGTCAAGTCTTCCTCCAGGGGATCTTACCCACCCAGGGATCCAAACCACTTTACCACTAGTGCCACCTGGGAAGCCCAAAATACCATACAAAAAATAGTCAATTGATCTTTGACATGGTGCAAGGGCAATTCAATAGAAAAAAGAATAGTTTTATCAACAATTGGTGTGGGTACAATTGTACAGTCATATTTTTTTGTTTTCTTTGCTTGTGCATGCACACAGTCATGTGTATCTCTGCAAACTCATGAACTGCAGTCTGCCAGGCTCCCCTGTCCATGGGATTCTACAGGCAAGAATTCTGGAATGGGTTGCCATTCCCTTCTTCAAGGGATCTTCCCAACCCAGGGCTCAAACTCTTGTCTCTTGCATCTCCTTCATTGAGAGGTGGTTCTTTACTAGCTGAGCCACCTGCTACTAAGTCATTTCAATCGTGTCCAACTCTCTGCGACCCCAAAGACGGCAGCCCACCAGGCTCCCCTGTCTCTGGGATTCTCCAGGCAAGAACACTGGAGTGGGTTGCCATTTCCTCCTCCAATGCATGAAAGTGAAAAGTGAAAGTAAAGTGGCTCAGTTGTGTCCGACCCTCAGTGATCCCATGGACTGCAGCCTTCCAGGCTCCTCTGTTCATGGGATTTTCCAGTCAAGAGTACCACCAGCCCCCCTTTTATTCTTATCTAGGATTAACTTAACTTTAAAAACAAACACAACTTATCAATTCACTCTTCTCAACTTAACTGGACAGTCTATCTGTGGTATAACTGCTAGGTAAAGCAAACATTTTTACAACTTGATGGCCCCTAGCTTTTTTTTTCCTTTCTTCACAGAAAGGAAGGTAATAATATGAAAACAGCTCAAGGTATACACTGACAAATAAAAATATATGAGGAAAGAGGATCACAAGGTTTGACTTAACTGGAGAAAAACAGGAGATTGGTCTATGTTAAATTGCAATAAAATATATTAATCATTTGTATGTGAATTACATTTTGGATTTATTATATTAAATAAAAATGCTTTTAAAATTTAAAAACAATCACATGAAGATCTGCATAAGTTATCATGTAACAGATATAAGGATACATGAAAGAATGAAATGATGGTAAAAAAAAATCATAGAATGCTGAAGGGCTTTGAAAAATATAGGAGATAAAAGGATTTAAAAGGGAAAATGATTGAAACTAGTCAAATACCACAATGATGTTGGTGCTGAACTGATTAAATTACACTTCCCAGGTATTAAAACAATTTTCCTTTTAACAAATTGGCCTATGAAGGTTACCACTGAGATTAGCATCTTTCAAAACTAAAGAAAGTGGGGATGTCAAATGCTTCTGTGTGCTCCTCCTCCAATAACTGTAAAGGCCCTTCAGAGGGAAAAGTTGGGATAGTTAGGCGATCAATTAACATTTTAAAAGTATAAAACCAATTCCTAAGATGAATGCTTTATATTACATTGGTGGGTCAAGTCTTTTCAATTTAAAAGAACTTCAGTTCAATTCAGTCGCTCAGTCATGTCCAACTCTTTGCGACCCCATGAATCACAGCACGCCAGGCTTCCCTATCCATCACCAACCCCCGGAGTCACCCAAACTCATGTGCATCGAGTTGGTGATGCCATTCAGCCATCTCATCCTCCGTTGTCCCCTTCTCCTCCTGTCCCCGATCCCTCCCAGCATCAGGGTCTTTTCCAATGAGTCAGCTCTTCGCATGAGGTGACCAAAGTATTGCAGTTTCGGCCTCAGCATCAGTCCTTCCAATGAACACCCAGGACTGATCTCCTTTAGGATGGACTGGTTGGATTCCTTGCAGTCCAAGGGACTCGCAAGAGTCTTCTCCAGTACCACAGTTCAAAAGCATCAATTCTTCGGTGCTCAGCTTTCTTCACAGTCCAACTCTCATATCCACATGTGACCACTGGAAAAACCAAAGCCTTGACTAGACGGACCTTTGTTGGCAAAGTAATGTTTCTGCTTTTCAATATGCAATCTAGGTTGGTCATAACTTTCCTTCCAAGGAGTAAGCATCTTTGAATTTCATGGCTGCAGTCACCATCTGCAGTGATTTTGGAACCCAAAAAAATAAAGTCTGACACTGTTTCCACTGTTGCCCCATCTATTTCCCATGAAGTGATGGGACCAGATGCCGTGATCTTAGTGTTCTGAATTTATGATCTTAGAGCTAGTAATTCTGTAAGCCTAAACAGCCCAGGGACAAGCTGAGACTCATCTATGTGCTGATCAACTTCAGTGATTGCTTTTTGACTCATGGTCTGACTACCTCACGACACTTCTCTGTCGTCAGTCACCAAACAGCTAAGCACCAACGGACTCTTCACTGTCCCCTCAGAATTTCTAAGGGGTTTGGTCCTGCTTATTCCTCATACATTTTATCTTTTTTCCATCCAGATAGGAGCCCCTATTTCATCTATTCCTTTGTATTTTTAGCCCTAGGTTCTTAACATGCCTCTCCACCTTTCCTTCCCACCATAACAGTACATATCAACAGTCTACTTTCTATACTAAGAAAAATGCACCGTTTCAATTCTGCCTCTCTGACACAACCACTGTGCTACTTTTCTTTTTTATTCCCTTTGGAAATAGAAGGGGATTAAAAACATGTGCTATTTCCACTTTCAAATCTCTCACTTACTCTCCAACCCACTGAAGTCTCAAATCTACAATAAACACTTCACTGAAACTGCTCTTTCCAAGACCAACACTCTGTAATTACAAATCCAATAAAACCTGTTCAATTTTTATCCAACATGACTTTTCTGAATGTTTCCTTGGTACTTTAAACTCATCAGGCTTAAAAAATTATCTCATCTCCACCTGCCACTACACTCCTTTTCCTCCAGAGCTTTCTAATATTTAACCAAATCTCAATTATCCCATTTCAGTAGGCTCAGGACTAAGTTCTCTTCCACATCTTCATTATACTTACCCAATCATCCTGCCCAACTTCTCATTTCTACCTTGGCAAAACCCTTCATTATTTCTTAACCCAGTGAAAGTGTTAGTCCCTCAGTCATGTCTGACTCTCTTCAACACCATAGACTGCAGCCTGCCAGTCTCCTCTGTCTATGGAATTCTCCAGGCAAAAATGCTGGAGTGGGTAGCCATTCCCTTCTCCAGGGGATCTTCCCAAGACAGAGATTGAACCTGGGTCTCCTACATTGCAGGCAGATTATTTACCTTCTGAGCCACCAGGGAAATCACTCAAAGAGCTTTTTAAAAAATATTTGTGCCCAGACTCTAATCCTACACCAATTAAGAGACTCTCAGAGAGTAGAGTTGGACACTGGTAGTTTTATATCTTCAAGTAATTTAAATTACAACCAGGATTGATAGCCATTTGCTTCCCCACATTCTCTTCAAAGTAATAGTCCAAGCTCAGGCCCTCAGTATCTCTCTGGCATTATGTCAGTCGCCTCTAACTTCTCTCCAAGCCCATAATCTGTCTTCTTTAAGACCATCTATCACTTTTTGCTGAAATCTCTGAAACACAACTTTGCAGTGCCCTGCTCACATAACTTCTAGAATAAGGTTCAACTGCTTTGTATAACAGATAAAACCTTCTAGAAGAATATTTGACAAAGTGCATACCATTTAGTAATTCAAAATATAGTGAAGATTTGAAAAAAATCAAAACAAATATGAAACACTTAGGTCTCCTCTGTACCTACTTTCCATCAATTAGCATAGTGCCCTGAAGATGCATGACATTTAAAAGTATCTATTGAACAGATTTTAAAGACCACTTTAAAAGCTAAACTTCGGGTAAAATTTGATTTAGCCAAATATGCTTGGGCCTAGTGGGACTTTAGTAAGTCAGTTAGATGCTGGATAATTGTAATATTTATACTACTTTTCAGTATCACACAAAGTAGTGAATAAAACCTGCTACCTCTATCCTTTTTTCAAAGCATTCTATTTATTTAAAACAATAGAGAAAGAAGGGAAGGAAGGGAAGGATGGGAGGGAAAGGAGGGTAAGGAAGAAAACAAGAAAAGAAAGGAGGGGAAGGCAGGTATGTAGTCAGACAGACAGACAAACCTATATTTAATAAAAACAGTAGTGTTCTACTATGAGCTCTCTATGTGGGTAAGGGGAACAGGAGATGCCCAGTATATGTTTCCAGCTTCTCTAAGATGTCTTTCTTCTTCCTAATTCTCTCTACATAAGTGGGTCAAAAGGAGAAACAGCTCCATGATGAAAACTACTACTAGATATCTTTCCACATGTTGCTCTGTCAGATGGATATATGATCATGAGGGTTTCCCTGGTGGCTCAGATGGTAAAGAATCTGCCTGCAGTGTGTGAGACCTGGGCCCTATCCCTGGTTGGGAAGATCCCCTGGAGAAAAGAACAGCGCCCTACTCCAGTATTCTGGCCTGGAGAATTCCAAGGGCAGAGGAGCCTGGCAGGCTAGTCTGTGGGTCACAAAGAATCAGACATGAGTGAGCGACTTTCACATATGATCATGAATTGAGAAAATGATCAAAACTTTTAAAAGATCATGGTCCAGTTAATGTCCCGCTTAATCGCTGTGATACTAACCATTATGTACTATTAAAAGTCACAATGCAATTATATAGCATTGTATATATGGGTCTTGCTAAGAAAAATGAAGAACAGTAAAAAACTCCTTTTTTATTTCAACCATAGATACAGAATCTCAGACCTCTTCCTATCCATTAATACCAACTGCAAATTTGAAATCTTACATGCTACTGTGTGATGTTAAAACTGAAGGTTTCCATTGTGTTAATGCAATAAGAATGTATAAAAATAAAATAACTCTACAGGATGTCATTCCATAAATAGAGAACTTCAAAAAAGTCATCACAAATCAAACACCTATTGATCCATACTCTGTGTTGTGACATACTGGAGTAGATATTTACCAAATTAATTAAAGAGAATAGGATCATACATCACATATTGTTGTTTATGCAGGGTGACAATATACAGCCTTGACGTACTCCTTTTCCTATTTGGAACCAGTCTGTTGTTCCATGTAGGCTGCAATAATATAACACTGAATGTCATATTTGCATTTTCAAGATTTAGATATAACCCTTAATCTTTTTTTCCTAGAAAGGAACACTTCTGCTACTGGGTAAAAGAAAACACAATAGTGCAGTCTTGAGATCTCCTTCTGCATATTACTTAAGCCAGAGTAACATTCTGGTATCTCAATTATCACAGGCAATCTTTGTCAGTATATATAAAGTATACTATGAAATTCCAGGTTCAAATCGAGTAAGAAAATGTATATTTCTTTCCGTTTCTATAATAATTTCTCCTTCAGGTTTTTAAATTTTCATTCACTGTATTAATTCAGCTTTTTAAAATTTGGATATAGTTGCTTTTCAATGCTGAGGTTGTTTCTGCTGTACAACGAAGTGAATCAGTCACATGTATACATATATCCCCCTTTTCACTGCTATATACCACCCTTATGGCAGAAAGTGAAGAGGAACTAAAAAGCCTCTTGATGAAAGTGAAAGAGGAGA
>SJYX01020348.1:8296-30213 GCA_006410675.1 Oreotragus oreotragus
CGCTCAGTCATGTCCGACTTTTTGCAACCCCATGAATCGCAGCACCCCTGTCCATCACCATCTCCCGGAGTTTGCTCAGATCCACGTCCATCGAGTCCGTGATGCCATCCAGCCATCTCGTCCTCCGTCGTCCCCTTCTCCTCCTGCCCCCAATCCCTCCCAGCATCAGAGTCTTTTCCAATGAGTCAACTCTTCGCATGAGGTGGCCAAAGTACTGGAGTTGACTCTCAAAAGAGTCATCTTCTGATCTGAATAACAGAAACCTTTTCTTCATTTTTGTGTGGAAAATCCTCTGGAGGGAGGAGCCTGGTAGGCTATAGTCCATGGCCTAGCAAAGAGTAGGACACGACTGAGTGACTTCACTTCACTTGACTTCTTCATGAAAGCTAAGTGACTTTTCTCCATTTGGACTAGTTTCTAATCTTTGAAGAGATTAATATCTAGATTTTCACATGTGACCAGGGAACTGAATCTGTTTTCTCCTGGGAGTTGCTAGACATGAACACCAATTGTCAGGATTCAGCTTTTGAAAATAGTTTTAAATGGCTGCGCTGATTGTCTCATGATTTCTTCTCAACTCCTGGAAGCATTCAATCTTTTTCAATTCTTCCACATACAACCAAAGTCACTGAAGGTGTTTTTGTATAAACAAACATTTGTTTTCATTTGGCTAGAATGGTTCAGAGACTGTCTGTTCTCAACAATCAGAGGACATAAAGAACACATAAACATTTGCATGTGTGCCCTAATTTATGAAGGCTTTGTGAGTTATAATGTTAAAGGAAAAGGCCAGAAGCCACAGTGAAACAACCTTGGGATCAGAGGCCAATTTTCCCTGAAACTATGAAACTTCAGCTTCTGGGGCCCTTACTTAGAGGCCAGGAGCTTCTTGACTTGGGTCATAGATAGTCACTGTTTTCTTATTTAATATCTTCTCAAAATGTACCCTTATTTATTTATTTTCCTTTGGTTAAAAATTTTAAACAGGATCTCAGAGAGACTCCTGTAAGATTAAAGGGTCCTGTAAGGGTGGCTGAGTGTGGTAATCCCATTGTTTCTTCTGGGATCCATTTTACTAAGGGAGTATCAAACTTTTGGCAGCTAATTTCCATGTCATCCAAAGTGCTTGAAGCGCTGGGCAAATGACAGAGCACTGCTGAGAATTCTGAGTATTCTGCTGAGTATTCTGCCACCTTAGGAGCCCTACAGCTTGTAAACCTGCCCATCAAGGACTTAAAAGCATGTGATTTTTTTAAAAGTAACTTAAAAAATAGAGAATACTGACAACCCATAGGATACCCATACGTTTATAGGACTATGAGGTATTCCTTTCTCCAAGCCCCACTTTTTAATTGCCTTGGTTATTCAGAAAATATAGAAAGAAGATACAGTAGTCTTTTGAGAAGTTGGGCTTCCCTGGTGGCTCAGCTGGTAAAGAATCCACCTCCAGTGCAGGAGACCTGGGTTCAGTCCCTGGGTTGGGAAGATCCCCTGGAGAAGGCAAAGGCTACCCACTCCAGTATTCGGGCCTGGAGAATTCCATGGACTGTGTAGTCCATGGGGTCGCAGAGTCCAAGACTGAGTGACTTTCACTTTGAGAAGTTACATTTTAGCTTGATGAACAGCAGAGGGCAGCATGACACCTTCAAAAAAACCCAAAAAAAACCACAAAAGAACGCTGGACAAAAATCCAGGTGAGATCTGCAAAGAATTTAAAGCACTCTCTTCTCTCTTGTAGTTATGGGATCTGGAAAATGACATACCAGTTTTCCTTAAGTCAAAAATTAAGAAGAGAGTATTCTTTCCTTCCAAGTGGAAGAATATCATCTTCTTTTCTTAGTTGATAAAATGCGACATTTGTTGTTAGTTGTTTATTATCTAGTTAGTACCCGACTCTTTGTGACCCCATGGACTGCAGAGCACTAGGCTTTCCTGTCCTTCTATATTTCCCAGAGTTTGCTCAAACTAACGTCCAGTGAATCGGGGATGCCATCCAACCATTTCATCCTCTGTTCAGTTCAGTCGCTCAGTCAGCGTCCCACTCTTTGCAATCCCATGAATGGCAGCACGCCAGGCCTCCCTGTCCATCACCAACTCCCAGAGTTTACCCAGACTCATGTCCATCAAGTCTGTGAAGCAATCAGAATCATATATATACAAATACCTTTAAAATCGGCATTAAAATATCTATTGATATAAGCTCACTCACTTCCTTAATTAAAATCTATTTCAATTTTTGAATATTTACCTTATTATCCTTGTCTACATATACGAAAACAGTTTTACTTAGTTGAAAGCATATTATAATTCGTTCTTTTTTCTTTAAATTTAGGGGTCAAAAATGAAAGGCCAGTCACATCGCTTTAGGCTACTATTCTAAATTGCTACACTATTTCTACACTATTTCTTTTGAATGGTAGAGCCTTGCTATTATTACTCTCTGAATTATAGAAAAGTATTTGCATCATACACTTATTCCTCTTGCACTGATATGATATTCATAGATTAAATTAGTCTAATATTAGCTCTCAGAATACCGTCTCTAAATGTTATTTTACTGTAGGAGAGAATTAAAACAAAATGCAGAGGCATTTGTCCCTTGGTCAAAGGGAATGACTTTCACTCTTATTCCAGCTTTATGACAATTCCTACTCACAAGTCTCCTTTACGGCTGCAGTGGAAACCCTGAACACCAACTACCTTGACATTTTTACTTCTGAAACTAAGCAATACCATCAATATAATGCTTTAAAAGCTGGTTGCAGAGAGGGAGTACTCTCTGTGTGTTCCCATATGTTGAATTATAAATAAAGTACAGAAATTTACTTCAAAAGAGATGATAAATACATTTTTCAATTTCTTTGCCAGCTCAATTCCAATTTATCTTCCCTTGTCTCAAGTGAAGTCATTCAGTCGTGTCCGACTCTTTGTGACCCCGTGGACTGTAGCCCACCAGGCTCCTCTGTCCATGGGATTCTCCAGGCAAGAATACTGGAGTGGGTTGCCATTTCAGCATAATCATCAGCCTCTACCCTTTCTTTGTCAGTTTCACAGGGTGGGTGCTTCTCTCCCACACTCACAGCTCCTTGGGGACTCACAGCCTGGGCAACTCTGGTCATCTCTGGATGTCCTTACAGAGAAGAACAGAAGAGAACACTCTGAGAGTTGGGATGCTTGGAGGAGGTTTGAGGGAGGCCTGGTTTTCAATTAGTTTTCAAGGGTGGATGGGATTTAGACTGCTAGGGAGGAAGAGGAAAAGATCTTGGACAAAGGCAAGGAAATGAAGGTACCAGGCAGGATGCAGGAGGATCCAGAAAAGACGGCAGAGCATGAGGTTATGAAGCTAGGAAGAGGATCCCAATGTCGACAGGGTCAGGTGGGGGCAAGACTGGGCAATACCTGCCCCTTGTGAGGGGGAATCCCCCATCAGGTCACAGCCTGTAGTTACCAGACGTTCAGCTTTTCAAAGGCAGCCAGAAATCTGGATTCTTGTGTGAAACTTACTAAATAATTTAAAAAATATTTTATTACCCAAAGTAAGTGGAATCTGAGGATGAGAAAAGAAGGCACCATCAAAGAAAACACAAGTCTGAGTGTCTTAGGAAACAACTGATTTTCTACAGCTCTTTTTGCGTGCATTCTCCCACTCAGTCCTACCACACGTGAGCTGTGGGGAAGGCTCCAGTAATATTATTATCATAGTGGTAGGTTTTGCCTGCCCCACATTAACTTCTCCTTCTCTTGGTTCTAGCACCCATTTCTCCATGGGGACCCACCAACCTTCAACCAATGAGCTGTGCATGAGGCAGACCCCACCCCTCCACTGTAGAGAGCAGCTTGTGTGCCAGACTGAACACCCAGAGGGAGGCGACTGGTTCACAGAAGCTCACATGGCTCAAGCCAGACAACAAGAGGCTACAGAAAGAGAAGCCCCTTCTTGCACCTGGAGGTTTGCGATGGGTAACCTTGAGCTCTCCACGACCAGCTTGCCACAATGCTGGGAGAGAATGAAGAGAGAAGCACTTACAGAAGACAGAGACGCCTGGTGACTGTGCCCCCCGCGTGTTTATGTTAGGGAATATAATAAAAATCTCTTTTTTTATACACAAGTTAGTTTGGGTTGAGTTTCTGTTACTTGCAACTACCAGTTTCTATGTATTAGATGAAACAGCCTCCTCTCCCAGTCTTGAAGGGTTGGCCTTGTGTAGGAGATAAACCTTATCATCCAATTTTGCCCCAGCTCTTGATTGTCTCCCAAGCTTCTGCTTATCCAAACAACTCTTTTCATTTTTAATAACTCCCAGTAGCTAAGGGTGTGCCCACGCAGGAGACGTGGGTTCAATCCCTGGGTCAGGAGGATCCCCTTGAGGAGGAAATGGCAACCCACTCCAGTACTCTTGCCTGGAAACTCCTATGGACAGAGGAGCCTGGCAGTCCATGGGGTTGCAGGGAATCAGACATGCCTGAACGATCAAGTACGCACACACAGACCAGTGAGTGCCACAAAGGGGAGGATCTCAGTCAGCACCTAGATTTGGACTCATTGTAGCTTTCAAAAAAAAGTATAAGTATACACAGTCTTGTGGGACCATAAGCACAAGCCCTGCTGGCCTCCAGAGCCAGGAAGGGATCAAGGGGTAACACTCCCTGGGTGGCAGTCACAATAACCAGGGCGTGCATACTCAGTTGCTTCAGCCATGTCCAACTCTTTTAGGACCCCAAAGACTGCAGCCCACCAGACTCCTCTGTCTATGGAATTCTCCAGGCAAGAATACTGGAGCGGGTTGCCATGCCCGCCTCCAGGGGATCTTCCTGACCCAGGGATCAAACCTGAAGCTCCCGAGTCTTCCGCGTTGTGGGTAGATTCTTTATCCATTGAGTCACCAAGGAAGCCCCATATCCAGGGCACCAGATGTAAAACCTGGGGCCCCAGAGACTCACAAGAGCTCCTCTGCAAGAGACGCTGAAGCTCTAGAGTATGGCCGAGGGACAGCTTGAAGATAGTGCCCAGCCCCCAATGTCTCAGGAAAGGCTTGCAGTCAGCCCTTAGGTGTGCACTTAATTAGAAGCCTCCTGTCTCACATCAAGACTGAGCCCCTGGGTCTGCCCCTCTCGCTGTGCCCAGGGAGTGGTAACTGTTTATAAAAACACTTTCTCCACTGGTTGTGGTCCATATCCTACTCCTCTGCTATAAAAGGGAGCCTGTGTGCTGGGGCTGACCAGCTTTCAAATCAGCAAATGAGTTTCTTTGACATGAAGTCTGGGCACTTCTTTAAAGGATGCTTCTGTGCTGAGCCCTGGAGTGGGTGGATCGCATGCAGGCTCTTTAAGAGAGGTTCCTCAGTTCACCATAACCTCCAGGATCTTGTGAGCATGAGCCAAACGGTCCTCACAGCAAATGCTTGAGGGACTCATCTCTCAGGGCCAGTCATGAGAGTTGGGGTGTTCAATGCAGAGTATAACTCTTTGTCTCCTCAGAGAGAAGTGCGAGGTTTTGAGTGCAGTCCCAAGTAGGAGCCATCACACCAGCGTTTCATGGAGAGAATGTGCCTCAGACTTTCCTGTCCACTTTGATGTGGTTTCCTTCTTGTCTGCCCAATGTGAAGGCACTCCACCAGATTTTAATCCCCCCCAAGAGGGAATCGCTCCATGCGTAGTTGTAGATTCAGTGTGTCTGTGGGAGGACATAGTTCAGGATCTTTGTGTGTTGATGTCTTGAAGCAGAACCTCCCGGAAACTAAACGGGCTTGCACATGCTTAGTCACTCAATTGTGTCTGACTCTGCGACCCTTAGGGACTGTAGCCCTCCAGGCTCCTCTGTCCACGGGATTCTCTGGGCAAGAATACTGGAGTGGGTTGCCATGCTCTTCTCCAGGGCATCTTCTCGACTCAAGGATTGATCTTGGATCTCCTGCATTGCAGGCAGATTAGAGTGATGTAGGTTCTTGCTCAGTTGTACTTCTTATTAGCTGTGGCCTTGGGAAAAGTACTAAACTTTCAGGACTGCACTTTTCTGATGCACAAAATGGGAACAACAATAATGTCTTCATAATTCTTGCAAGGAGTCAAAGATATGGTATTTATATTTAAGTCACTTAGCCCCAAATTTGACAAATAGAGGTTCTAGATAAATCACTATAATTNGCCTTGGGAAAAGTACTAAACTTTCAGGACTGCACTTTTCTGATGCACAAAATGGGAACAACAATAATGTCTTCATAATTCTTGCAAGGAGTCAAAGATATGGTATTTATATTTAAGTCACTTAGCCCCAAATTTGACAAATAGAGGTTCTAGATAAATCACTATAACTACTTAAGAAAATGTCTGGATTTCTTTCAAATATTTTTAAGACACTTTCAAATATTTGTAAGTAATAGGTGCAAATCATAAGGACTTCCCTGGTGGCTTACTGGTAAAGAAACTGCCTGCCAATTCAAGAGGTTCAAATTCTATCACTGGGACAGGGAATCCCCTGGAAGAGGAAATGACAACCTGCTCCAGTATTCTTGCTGGGAGAATCCTATGGACAGAGGAGTCTGGTGGGCTGCAGCATATGATATACTGGATTTCTAAGGATCATTACAGGGAATGTTTTATTAGCCCAATTTGATATAAAAATATTTTAAGAAAAGGTACAGTTGCATGGGGGAGACACACTAGAGTAAATGTTTTTCTTAGATTTTCTCTTTGAAAGCTCACTACAATCCTTTAAGATATGGTTCGTGTTCGCATTTTATAGAAGAATGCAGTGAAGGCCCAGAGAGATAAGCGATGCTCCCAAGGCCACTCAGCAGACAAGGAGCAGGGCTGGGATTTGAACCTACGGTGCTCTAGTTTCAAAGCCTGCTCTCTCAACCCCTCATCCCTCATGGCTTCTTTTAATGAATTTTTTGACAAAAATTGATAGGCAGTACTTTCAAACAAAGGCACTTCAGGTTTTACTGAGATTCGAATTTGACTTTATTTGGGGAATTGTCTTCCTTCTCAAGACTATGTCTGTCTGTCTCTGTCTCGCTCCCTTTTAGAGTCAAATTGTTATTTCATCACTAAATAAAAGTGAAGTGAAGTGA
Source organism: Oreotragus oreotragus (assembly GCA_006410675.1). Classification (NCBI taxonomy): domain Eukaryota; kingdom Metazoa; phylum Chordata; class Mammalia; order Artiodactyla; family Bovidae; genus Oreotragus; species Oreotragus oreotragus. The sequence continues at coordinate 15,370 of SJYX01020348.1, forward strand.
AGTCGCTCAGTCGTGTCCGACTCTTTGCGACCCCATGGACTGTAGCCTACTAGGCTCCTCTGTCCATGGGATTTTCCAGGCAAGAGTACTGGAGTGGGTTGCCATTTCCTTCTCCAGAGCATCTTCCTGACCCAGGGATTGAACCCAGGTCTCCCACACTGTAGGCAGATGCTTTACCGTCTGAGCCACCAGGGGCATCAGAAACCAGCTTCTCACTAAATAAAATATACTAATAAAAAGTAAGGAGAGGAATTGAACATATTTAATGATAAGATTTTAAAAGATGATTTGTATTTGATAGATTTTTATGTTATTCCATCACAAAATAAACATATTGTTAAAACATAAAGAGACAGAGCACACAGAGTTAGTAAACAATTTTTAAATGATGGCCTGTGTTCAGAAGATGCACTTTAGGTCTCACTGCAACAAGCAAGGAGTGACCCTGATGTGAAAGGCAGGGATGTGAAGGGGTTTGGAGGGTCCATTTCCTTCCTCTGCAGCCAGGCCTCCCTGCTAAAACCTATACTTCTCTGCTGTGTGCACTCATTCCCAGACCCTTGGGCAGCCTTGGCCTTAGCTCAAACCTTGTGCTCTGTGACAACCTAGAGGGGAGGGATGAGGTGGGAGGTGGGAGGGGACATACGTATACCTATGGCTGATTCATGTTGATGTATGGCAGAAATCAACATAATATTGTAAAGCAATTATCCTTCAATTAAAACAAAAATTTTTAAAGAATACTTTCTGTCTTAGGGCTGCAAGGGAGCATTTGTCATGGTGCTTTCACTATTAGTTTTGCCTTCACTAAGTTTTCTGACTTAAGAGGCTTTCCTTTGCTTGATCTTCCTGCCTTTTACCTCCCCAAAGTGACTTTTTATTAATAGCTGTGCAATCCTGATTGCTTTTGCCCTTTTGATGCAGTTCTTTGATCCTCCGAGTCTAAAACACAAAATTACCTCTTAACGGCGGCATTCTTGAGTCAGGGGATTTGCTCTTCCTGACATTTCCTCTAAATTCCACTCTCAACACACTTGTTCTCTCCCCCACAGGCCTCTAATTCCTTCCAGGTGGCAAATACTTTGCTTTGCCACCAATGGTTGTGGTGGTTTGATCTCTAAGTGAAGTGAAGTCGCTCAGTCGTGTCCGACTCTTTGCGACCCCATGGACTGTAGCCCACCAGGCTCCTCCATCCATGGAATTTTCTAGGCAAGAGTGGGTTGCCATTTCCTTCTTCAGGGGATCTTCCCAACCTGGGGATTAAACCTGGGTCTCCCTCATTGCAGGCAGATGCTTTACCATCTGAGCCACCAGGGAATCATTTCATTAAACCTCCTAGCAAAGCAAGGTTCCCTCAAACTATTAATTAAATGAACAGGAGTCTAGGATTTTCTCTTTTTCTTCAAGGCCCCTGACGAGATCTATGGTGTACTTTCCTGACTAAGGACTAAGTCTCTAAGTTATGTCTAATTCTTTGTGACCCCATGGACTGCAGCTTGCCAGGCTCCTCTGTCCATGGGATTTTCCAGGCAAGAATACTGGAGTGTGTTGCCATTTCCTTCTCCAGGGGATCTTCCCCATTCAGGGATTGAACCTGGGTCTCCTGCATTGCTGGCAGATTCTTTACCAAGTGAACCACCAGGGAGGTGCTCTTATCAAACTGTCTCCTTTTAATGTTGTTCTGAGTGTGAGAGAATGACTGAGATGCTTTCCTGCTCCTTCTGACCCCCACCAGAGATTGGCCTGCCAGAGTACATCCCATCTTGGGGCTTGCAGGGGCTGGACTGTCCAGAAAACCTTCACTGGAACCTAGTTCCCTCTCCTCATCAGGGAGGGGATTGAAGAGTCTACAGGAAAGCAAATGTTATGATGTAGTAATCCCAGCTTCTCCTTCTCCCCATACCCCTTCTACCTTGGAAAGGTAGGTTTCCAGCTGGTTCCCACCAAGAGAAGACAGAAGACCATAACAGAAAGCCTGTGAAGTTTGACAGTAACTTTGGAACATGGAATAAAACCCCACCTTTCATATCCAAGGCTCTGTAGGTTTAAAGGTCCCTTGAGAAGAAGGAATGGGTGTATGCCAAGATATTCCTTGTTGAGAATGCCAAGGTCAGCCTGGGGAAGACCACCAGCAAAGCAAGAGACACAATGAGGGGTGCAACCCACACCACTGGTGGGGGCTCAGGGGAGAGCCAGCAACCTTCCCACAGAGTCCCAACTCTTTTAAGGAAGGAACTGCCTAGGTGAGAAAGCTCACCATCATCAGGAAACCTGGAGCAGCCTTGGTGTTTAGCACTCAAAGGGTGGGAGAGGTGACACCAGGAGGGGAGGAGGAAGGAGGGGTAACAGGGGAGGAGAAAGAGGATGAGGGAAGCGAAGGGAGCCAGCTGTTCAGCTGTAGGGAAGATATAATGCATGTAGAGGGGAGGTGTTCAAACTGTCATGAGAGTTAAGAATTTAATAACCAGATTAGACAAGAGTCACTGAACTGGAGTCAATTCTCCGATGGGACTCAAATTCCATTATTGGGTAAGATTAAGTTTTCTCTCCCTCATCCCCCTCCACTGAGTGGAAATGGGGTTCAGAGTTATTAGAAGAGATAAAACCATTCTGTTTGCACCTCACTGAGCTGAGACTCCTCCATCATGCCAGCTACACATAAAATCCCAGATTCTCGGAGCTACTGGGCTCTTAGGACCAGAGATTTTTTTTTTTTTCTTTGCCTGCTCTCTCTGGCACCTGCCCCTCTGTCTCTACAAACTGGAGAAGATGAAAACTAAAAAAGACCAGGGAGGTTTCTTAACTTCATTTCAGCATACAAATTAATCACTTTAATTTTTCACAGCCAACCTTCCTTTCCAGTGCTTTTTCAGTTAAGAGGACATTATCTTAATGAGAAAATTCCTAACAAAAAAGCAACCTATGTTTGGAAACTAACATCTTGTGGAATGAGGCTGACACACAGCTTACATAAAACGATTTGGTAGCCTGATTCATTATTCATTTAGTAAGTGTGACACAAAGCTCCTTAGCAGGGGGCCTGACTGGTTGAGAAGCCATATCTGAACTTTGCCTTGAGAGGCAGCCCTGTGTGCTCACTCACAGGCAAGCTTTTTACTGATAACCAAGGTTAATGTAGATTTATAGGGATGTGTATTCATATATGCTTTTATCCAGCAGGATATTATATATCTGCATCATTTCTATTTCAATTCCTACATTCAGCAATGGCTTACTTTTTCAAAGTTGTATACCTCAATGCTCCCCTCTCCAAGGTGACTTCTTTCCTATAAGACTCCTCTTTGGGCCTTTTGCAAATGATTAGTGTTCCTGACCAAGCACAGGCATGTTCAGCTTCTCCAGATACATGCTTTTCAGAGTATTAAGCTCTGTGTGTGTGTGAGAGAGAGAGAGAGAGAGAGAAAGGGAGAGAAGGATAGAGAGAGAGAGAGGGAGAGAAGGAGAGAGAGAGAGAGAGGGAAGGAGGGAGGGAAGGTGAGGGAGAAGGGGAGAGAGAGAGAGAAAGACTATATACACTCACAGTAAGGCTCATAACTTATCCCCAAAGAAATAATCTGAATGGGAAAGGATCACAGAGTACAAACATAAACAGTTTAAAATTGCTTCTAAAGTGACTATTTGGAGAAAGAAATGGCAACCCATTCCAGTATTCTTGCTCAGAGAGTCCCATGGACAGAGCAGCCTGGCAGGCTACAGTCCATGGGGTCACAAGAGTCGGACACGACTTAGTGACTAAACCAACCAGCCAACCAAATGATGGGTCCTTTCTTAACAAAGTTTTCAGTTCAGTTCAGCCGCTCAGTCATGTCCGACTCTTTGCAACCCCATGAATCGCAGCATGCCAGGCCTCCCTGTCCATCATCAACTCCCGGAGTTCACTCAGACTCACATCCATCGAGTCGATGATGCCATCCAGCCATCTCATCCTCTGTCGTCCTCTTCTCCTCCTTTCCCCAATCCCTCCCAGCATCCGAGTCTTTTCCAATGAGTCAACTCTTCGCATGAGGTGGCCAAAGTACTGGAGTTTCAGCTTCAGCATCATTCCCTCCAAAGAAATCCCAGGGCTGATCTCCTTCAGAATGGACTGGTTGGATCTCTTTGCAGTCAAGGGACTCTTAAGAGTCTTCTCCAACACCAGAGTTCAAAAGCATCAATCCTTTGGCGCTCATTTAGAAGGTTGTTCTTTTGTTCTAGAATACAGCCTGTCTGTCTTTGGATTTCGTTAGTTTTATTTTTGTTAATACTGAGGTGTATATAGCAGTATTTTTATGCTTTAGTCATTTGCAGTGGGAGAAGGATAATCTCGTTAGGCCATATTAAGAGAAGGTAAGAAAGGAAAGCACAAGAAATGAGAAAGAAAAGGAAAGGATTTTTTTCTCAAAATAACTGGACAAGAGCTGGACTGGAAACAGAAGGAAGAGGGTGGAAAGAGTGTGCGTGTGTGTGTGTGTAAAATACATGGTCTAAGGTGGAATAAATCAAGTTATTGAGAAGAAAGGCATTGAAAAATACTAATGAGATTTGAAGAATATTACTTTGCCTGAAAGGGAAAAACCAAGAAACAAAGTGATGACCAGCAAATACTTCCCTACATTATCCATTGATGGTGCTGTGTGCTCAAAACAGCTTTGTTGCTACTTACAACTGGGAAGAAATACTGTGTAATATATAAATATAAATGTGAATAAATGTGTGATTCTTATACCCATGAACTCCAGAATAGTTCAGAGATTAACAGAGTAAGAACTGCAAAAACATAAAAATGTTAACGGGAACTTTAAAATAACTTACATTTTCACCTTTGAGTCCAAGGGCTGTAGATTGAGGTGACACTTTTGAATGTTATTCTCCACATCCATGGCCAGTTGGTGACTACGAACAGAAATAATGCCTCAATATAAATGAATCCATAAAGCTGTCATTTACATCAATAAAAGTGCCAAATTGACACTGTAATTGACATATGTAATTGACAAAGCAAGTACATATGCACTTTTGTTCATTTTATTAATACAGTCCTAAAAATTCTTATTGATGGATAGTAGATAAATAACCATACCATAGAACGAAATGTGGTTTTGCCTTTTAACATTGCTTTTCTTTTTATTTCTACCACTTAACTCAACATTCATATCTAAGGCATGTAAATCATTTACTTTACACAAAGACAAAGGCAGAATATTAAACTGTTTCAGAGGAATAAAAGCCATGAGTAGAATGTTACAAATACCATGGTATTGTCCAACTAGTAAGTTGTAGAGGGAGTCTCATTCATTCCCAATGGTGTCACTACCACTGAACCTTTTCTCTTTCATTCTGTAAGCTTTTTCAGAGCTCCCACTATGAACAAAGCATCAGTCAGGCCTGGATAAAGATGGAGGAACTATGAATATATGCCATTGCTCCTATGAACCTAAGACAATAACTAGGTGCTACAGTGGTCAAGGAAGACTATAGCAGCTGTGCTGGGTCTTGAAGAATGGACAGGGATTAGTAAGTTAACATGTAAAGGTAATACCTATGAGGAAGATTCTAAAAGATGATGCTGTTAAAGCATTGCACTCAACATGCCAGCAAATCTGGAAAACTCAGCAGTGGCCACAGGACTAGAAAAGGTCAGTTTTCATTCCAATCTCAAAGAAAGGCAATGCCAAAGAATGCTCAAACTACCTCACAATTGCACTCATCTCACATGCTACCAAAGTAAGTCTAAAAATTCTCCAAGTGAGGTTTCAACAGTCGTGAATGGAGAACGTCCAGGTGTTCAAATTGAATTTAGAAAAAGCAAAGGAACAAGAGATCAAATTGCCAACATTCACTGGGTCATAGAAAAGGCAAGAAAAATTTAAAAATACATCTACTTTGCTTCATTGACCACGCTAAAGCATTTACTATGTGAATCATAATAAACTGTGGAAAATTCTTCAAGAGATGGGAATACCAGACCACCTGGCCTGCCTCTTGAGAAATCTGTATGCAGGTCAAGAAGCAACAGTTATAAGTGGACATGGAACAATGGACTGGTTCCAATCGGGAAAGGAGCAAGGCTGTATATTGTCAACCTGCTTATTTAACTTATATGCAGAATACATCATGCAAAATGCCGAGCTGGATAAAACACACACTGGAATCAAGATTGCTGGGAGAAACACCAATAACCTCAGAGACACAGATGACACCAACCTTACAGCAGAAAGCAAAGAGGAACTAAAGAACCTCTCAATGAAAGTGAAAGAGAATGAAAAAGCTGGCTTAAAACTCAACATTCAGAAAACTAAGATTATGGCATCTGGTCCCATCCCTTCATGGCAGATAGATGGGGACACAACGGAAACAGTGACAGACTTCATTTTCTTAGATTTGAAAATCACTGCAGATAGTGACTGCAGCCGTGAAATTAAAAGATGCTAGCTCCTTGGAATAAAAGCCATGACAAACCTAGACAGCACATTAAAAAGCAGAGACATTACTTGACTGATGAAGTTTGTATAGTCAAAGCTATGGTTTTTCCAGTAGTCATATATGGATATGAGAGTTAGAGCAAAAAGAAAGTTGAGTGTCAAAGAATCAAAGCTTTTGAACTGTGATTTTGGAGAAGACTCTTGAGAGTCCCTTGAACTGCAAAGAGATCCAACCAGGCAATCCTAAAGGAAATCAATCCTGAATATGCATTGGAAGGACTGATGCTGAAGCTGAAGCTCCAATACTTTGGCCACCTGATGCGAAGAACCGACTCATTGGAAAAGACTGTGATGCTGGGAAAGATTGAAGGCAGGAGGAGAAGGGGATGACAGAGGATGAGATGGTTGGGTGGCATCACCAACTCAATGGACATGAGTTTGAGCAAGCGCTGGGAATTGGTGAAGAACAGGGAACCCTGGCATGCTGCAGTCCATGGGGTCACAAATAGACACGACTGAACAACTGAACTCAACTGATGAGGAAGATATTAAAATAAAGGAGTAAAATCCAAAGAAAACAAAAACACTAATTTAAAAAGATACTGCTGCACATGCCCCAATGTTCATGACAGCATTATTTACAATAGCCAAGATAGAGAAGCAACCTAAGTGTCCACCAAAAGATGAATGGATAAAGCAGATGTGGTATAGACATACAATGAAATAGTTTTCTGCTATAAAAAGAATGACATTTTGTCCTTTGCAACAACATGGATGGACCTGGAGGGTATTCTGCTTAATGAATAAGTCAGACAAAGACATACTGTATGTTAATACTTAGATCCTGAATCTAAAACATAAAACACATGAGTGGATATAACAAAGCAGAAGCAGAGGATTACAAGGTACAAACTACTCTTAATACGTATGAAGTAAATAAGCTACAAGAATATATTGTACAGCACAAGGAATATAGACAATATTTTATAATAACTTTAAATGTAGTATAATCTATAGAATTATAAATCATTATGTTGCACACTTGAAATAAATATAATATTGTGAATAAACTAAGTATCAATTAAAAAATTAGGTCACTGATTCCAGAAACACAGCCTAGGCAGGCCCAGGCAGGACTAAATCCCACTGAGGTCCCATTCTGAAGGTGTGAGAAAAGGGAGAGAAGGGCAGGAAGCTATTTACCTGGCCTGCCCACTTAGGTAAGGGGATCTGGGATGCAGCTATTGGTTGGGCCCAGTTAGATCCGGTGTCTTTCTACACCACCTAAAGAATCTTGTTCACCTGTGACTTTATTGGGAGAGCAAAATGATTCATTGAAAGTGACTCTACTGACAGTATTGGGACCTCTGATGGCAATTTATTGCCATGACTGTGAGCATAAAACTAAATAAATGAATGTATTCTTTCATTGAAATGATGATTTGAAGTGCCATTGTTAAATGATTATAAAAGTGACCTATGTGCTTTGGAAAAAAACAGTAGAAGTGAGATGTTCAGGCTGTTTTTGAACAACAACAAAAATATTGTGGAAGGAGACAATACAAGTGGGAAGATAAGAGGAAATAAGTTTGTATAAGCAGAAAACTAATAGTCACTGGTCACACAATGTGTACAAAACACTGTTGTGACATTTTGCATGTATTATCTCATTTAGTTCTCCCAGTGGCCTCTATTAGTCAAGCATTATTTTCCATAGCATAGAGGTGAGAAATCTGAAGCTCAGAGAGGTTATGTGCAACTCAATAGAAATCACATTAAAACTCAAGTCTCGCCACCACAAAGTGCTGTTTGGAAGATTTTAATATCAGACTTTACTAAACTTCTACTGACTGTGGTTACCATAAAATATTTGACATCTAATCATGTGGTAATGGGTGTATGTGTATGTGTCTGTGTGTTTAAAACTGAAACAAAAGTTTAGGAATTATGAATTCTTCAACTACATAAAATGTACTCTGATATTTTAAAATTATATTTCAGATTTTTTAAAAGGTCAGTGGTGACCCAGCAAATCAGTTTAACAAATCATCAGTGGATTGTGATCTACAGTTTGAAAAATGTTGCTACAGGGAAACAAAGAACTTGAAGCAGGAAAATGAGATGAATGGGATGTTTTAGAATGGCTTGTGGTGGGAGCGAGCAAGGAGAATGAAGGCAATCATTTAGTTGGGTATTCAAATTGGCCAGATAATAAAGACCAGGATTATAGTTACAGTAAAGAAGAGAAAAGGATAAGAAAAAAATTTGTGCTAGAGACATCATTAGAATAACAAATGTATTTTCTCCTCTCGAGAAAGGAATACCCAAGTGATGGGGAAAACACGGCAGATTAGATATGACCACTGCATGCTGCCAACAGCCCAAGATAGTGATGTGGTTGCTCAAGTGGAATGCTTAGGGGCAAGGGAAAAAACACCCTTGTCTGGTCTGTGTCACTGGTGTTCAGGGTCCGTCATTAACTTTATTCGCTCATTTAAAAATATATTAAATGTCTCCTTTGTGCCACAATTGATGCGAAACATGGGCGACACAATGATGAAAAGATTAGACATGGTTACAGTTCTTAGGGTCCTACAGTTTAGGAGATGTATATTGAAAAAGTAACTAAAAATGTGACAGATGTTATTAAAGGGCACCACAGAGACCTAAGCCAGTGGTGGTAGGCATGAAAAGCCTTATTTTTATAATTCTATGGTCTTGTGGGAACAACAGTCTTGTAAAAAGGATACTTTAAAATATTGTATTATTACAATAAGAAATTAACAATTTGGGCGATACAGATATGCATGAAGTATTGTGGAACCTGTTGCTATATGCAGCAACCAAAGATAAGGCTCAAGTCCATAAGGGGAACATTTTTTATAATTTTAGCAAATTTGTTAATGTTTGTTCATTTATACATCCTCAGGAAGTGATACACTACAAATACCAATAGGTTTAAATTAGATAACTTTAGTTCATTCTATCAATAATTGCCAGTGGGTAACAAAGTGATTGGGGATTCCCAGGTAGCTCAGCTGGTAAAGAATCCTCCTGCAATGCAGAATACCCTGGTTCGATTTTTGGATCAGGAAGTTCCCCTGGAGAAGGGATAGGCTAGCCGCTCCAGTATTCTTGGATTTTACTGCTAGCTCAGACAGTAAAGAGTCCGCCTGCAATGTGGGAGACCTGGGTTTGGTCCTTGGGTTGGGAAGATCCCCTGGAGGAGGGCATGGCAATCCACTCCAGTCTTCTTGCCTGGAGAATCTCATGGACAGAGGAGCCTGGCGGGCTACAGTCTATGGATGGAGTCACAAAGACTCAGGCACGACTGATAAGCACAGCACAATAAAATGATTATATTACTATGTTGAAAGACTGTGACTTGCAATCATGAATTTCCTACTCTCATACCCAGCCTCGCTCAATATTTACAAAAAATAGCACTCAACTTAAGGTCTTAAGTTAATAAATGATTTTCAAAAACAACGGTCACAAGCAGCCTTCTTGCTGATTAATGGCCTTAGCAGTTGTTCTTCTCTGTTTATGGGCATATGCCAAACTTCACTGAGAGAAAGACAGATAGACAGAGAGAAAAATGCACCCAAAGCTCCTGCATATGGTCTCAAGTAGAATAGAGTCGCCTTGGAGAAGGAAATGGCAACCCACTCCAGCGTTCTTGCCTGGAGAATCCCAGGGACGGGGGAGCCTAGTGGGCTGCTGTCTATGGGGTCGCAGAGTCAGACACGACTGAAGTGACTTAGCAGCAGCAGCAGAATAGAGTTGCAGCCTCCCCTCCCTTCCTACCATCTACCACAAAATCCTGTTGAGCACTCAGAATAAATGTAATGTTCCAAGGGGGAATAACAGATCAACTGCCACGACACCACTATCGCTTAACTTACGGTCATTTCAAGTAGCTGAGATGATTTACATCAGCACCCAAGTCAGCTACAGCTATAATGAAATGCCTAATCTGCTCACTCAAAGTACCCCAATTTCTCAATCAAATTTGACAGCTTTCAAGGACACAGGGCAGCCCTGAAGTGGACCAGAATTCCAGGCAAATGGACAGAGCGGTTAGGACCAGCATGAAAGAGAAGCTTGCCCCGCAGGCCTGTGTGTTTTGAGAGAAGACTCTGAATCCAATCCCTCGAATTCCTCAATCATGACTGGGGAAGACAATTGTACAAAACAGATTGGCCATTTTCAGAAGCTTTTAGCTTTCTCAGGTTTCTAGATAATTCGAGAGAAAAACAGAGGGAGGGCAAGGAGGCAGAAGTCCACATATTGAGCACTAGTCTTCGCATATCTTCCTGAGAGATATCCTGGGAAAGATACATGCTGGTGTTAGCCAGGGGTTTAATACAGAGTTGTGGTCAATTAGCAGAAAAAAATGGTTAGAGTTCACTTCCCACATTAAAATCAATAATGACAAAACATCATAGTCAGATTTAAAAAGTAAACGAGCTGAGCTGAACATCACAGAGAAAGTGTGTCCTCAGAGAATTAAGCTAAATGAGATTATTGAATAACTAAAAAAAAAATCTAAAATATATGTAGACCACTGGTTCTCAGCCCCAGATCCTCATTAGTATCACACCAAGGAAGCTTTCAAAAAATACTGATTCTTGGACCTCAGCCCCAGTGATTCATATTTGACTTGTCTGGGCTAGTATTTCTATTAAACTCCCTGGTGATTCGAAGTGTAGCCAGGATGAAGAACCACTGATTTAACGTCATTATAATACTAATTAATCTCCATAGAAGAAAAATCTTCTTTCTAGTTTCAGCCAAAAAGTCTTCAGTTATTACTGTTTGCAAATAATTAGTGGTGATGAGGAAGAAGAGAAAAATCAAACTATTTTATTCTTATTTATCCAAATTAACGAGAATCTGCATAACAAAGATAAATCAAATCCATAGGTAAGTCAGCATCTTTATTTGATCAAATGAACCGTTCTTCAAGTGGTACCATGGAGAATTCTTAGAATTGCCGTGACAGTTCTAGGACCATGTAAAACTACTACAAATAGTTGAGGATGTGTAGCTTGGAGAAAAGAGATCTCGGAGGGGACATATACGGGTACTTAAACATTTGAGGAAATTTTCCTACAAAAGAGGGACTACCTTGTTTTCTTATTTTAGAAAGCAGAACAAAGATTAATGAGCAGGATTTATGGAGCAATAGCTGGTGACACAGAAAAAAGAATGAATTTAGTAAAAATTCAGCCTGCTCCACAGAGAGCACTTTTTTGTTAAGCAGGGAGGTAATAGACACTGGAAGTGCCTAAGAAGAGTGCGCATGGCCATCTGAGATGCTATTGAAAACATTTCTGCACATCGGAAAATCTTGATTTGATTCCTCTTTCTGCGTTTTCCTGGCTTTATGAGTCTGCACAAATTACTTAATCATCCTGAGCCCATTTCCCCATCTTTAAAAATGAAGCTAAGAATGCTGGCTTGACAGTCTTATTGAACACATGAAATGTGGCACCCATGATAGCGTGGTGCCTTCAGTATCAGCTCCTTCCCCAGCCATCTGGGGGCTGTTTGAATTAGCCAGCCTCTCAGGTTCATCGCCATCCCACGGCAATTCTAAGAATTCTCCATGGTACCACTTGAAGAACGGTTCATTTGATCAAATAAAGATGCTGACTTACCTATGGATTTGATTTATCTTTGTTATGCAGATTCTCGTTAATTTGGATAAATAAGAATAAAATAGTTTGATTTTTCTCTTCTTCCTCATCACCACTAATTATTTGCAAACAGTAATAACTGAAGACTTTTTGGCTGAAACTAGAAAGAAGATTTTTCTTCTATGGAGATTAATTAGTATTATAATGACGTTAAATCAGTGGTTCTTCATCCTGGCTACACTTCGAATCACCAGGGAGTTTAATAGAAATACTAGCCCAGACAAGTCAAATATGAATCACTGGGGCTGAGGTCCAAGAATCAGTATTTTTTGAAAGCTTCCTTGGTGTGATACTAATGAGGATCTGGGGCTGAGAACCAGTGGTCTACATATATTTTAGATTTTTTTTTTAGTTATTCAATAATCTCATTTAGCTTAATTCTCTGAGGACACACTTTCTCTGTGATGTTCAGCTCAGCTCGTTTACTTTTTAAATCTGACTATGATGTTTTGTCATTATTGATTTTAATGTGGGAAGTGAACTCTAACCATTTTTTTCTGCTAATTGACCACAACTCTGTATTAAACCCCTGGCTAACACCAGCATGTATCTTTCCCAGGATATCTCTCAGGAAGATATGCGAAGACTAGTGCTCAATATGTGGACTTCTGCCTCCTTGCCCTCCCTCTGTTTTTCTCTCGAATTATCTAGAAACCTGAGAAAGCTAAAAGCTTCTGAAAATGGCCAATCTGTTTTGTACAGTTGTCTTCCCCAGTCATGACTGAGGAATTCGAGGGATTGGATTCAGAGTCTTCTCTCAAAACACACAGGCCTGCGGGGCAAGCTTCTCTTTCATGCTGGTCCTAACCGCTCTGTCCATTTGCCTGGAATTCTGGTCCACTTCAGGGCTGCCCTGTGTCCTTGAAAGCTGTCAAATTTGATTGAGAAATTGGGGTACTTTGAGTGAGCAGATTAGGCATTTCATTATAGCTGTAGCTGACTTGGGTGCTGATGTAAATCATCTCAGCTACTTGAAATGACCGTAAGTTAAGCGATAGTGGTGTCGTGGCAGTTGATCTGTTATTCCCCCTTGGAACATTACATTTATTCTGAGTGCTCAACAGGATTTTGTGGTAGATNGTGTGTGTGTGTGTAAAATACATGGTCTAAGGTGGAATAAATCAAGTTATTGAGAAGAAAGGCATTGAAAAATACTAATGAGATTTGAAGAATATTACTTTGCCTGAAAGGGAAAAACCAAGAAACAAAGTGATGACCAGCAAATACTTCCCTACATTATCCATTGATGGTGCTGTGTGCTCAAAACAGCTTTGTTGCTACTTACAACTGGGAAGAAATACTGTGTAATATATAAATATAAATGTGAATAAATGTGTGATTCTTATACCCATGAACTCCAGAATAGTTCAGAGATTAACAGAGTAAGAACTGCAAAAACATAAAAATGTTAACGGGAACTTTAAAATAACTTACATTTTCACCTTTGAGTCCAAGGGCTGTAGATTGAGGTGACACTTTTGAATGTTATTCTCCACATCCATGGCCAGTTGGTGACTACGAACAGAAATAATGCCTCAATATAAATGAATCCATAAAGCTGTCATTTACATCAATGAAAGTGCCAAATTGACACTGTAATTGACATATGTAATTGACAAAGCAAGTACATATGCACTTTTGTTCATTTTATTAATACAGTCCTAAAAATTATTATTGATGGATAGTAGATAAATAACCATACCATAGAACGAGATGTGGTTTTGCCTTTTAACATTGCTTTTCTTTTTATTTCTACCACTTAACTCAACATTCATATCTAAGGCATGTAAATCATTTACTTTACACAAAGACAAAGGCAGAATATTAAACTGTTTCAGAGGAATAAAAGCCATGAGTAGAATGTTACAAATACCATGGTATTGTCCAACTAGTAAGTTGTAGAGGGAGTCTCATTCATTCCCAATGGTGTCACTACCACTGAACCTTTTCTCTTTCATTCTGTAAGCTTTTTCAGAGCTCCCACTATGAACAAAGCATCAGTCAGGCCTGGATAAAGATGGAGGAACTATGAATATATGCCATTGCTCCTATGAACCTAAGACAATAACTAGGTGCTACAGTGGTCAAGGAAGACTATAGCAGCTGTGCTGGGTCTTGAAGAATGGACAGGGATTAGTAAGTTAACATGTAAAGGTAATACCTATGAGGAAGATTCTAAAAGATGATGCTGTTAAAGCATTGCACTCAACATGCCAGCAAATCTGGAAAACTCAGCAGTGGCCACAGGACTAGAAAAGGTCAGTTTTCATTCCAATCTCAAAGAAAGGCAATGCCAAAGAATGCTCAAACTACCTCACAATTGCACTCATCTCACATGCTACCAAAGTAAGTCTAAAAATTCTCCAAGTGAGGTTTCAACAGTCGTGAATGGAGAACGTCCAGGTGTTCAAATTGGATTTAGAAAAAGCAAAGGAACAAGAGATCAAATTGCCAACATTCACTGGGTCATAGAAAAGGCAAGAAAAATTTAAAAATACATCTACTTTGCTTCATTGACCACGCTAAAGCATTTACTATGTGAATCATAATAAACTGTGGAAAATTCTTCAAGAGATGGGAATACCAGACCACCTGGCCTGCCTCTTGAGAAATCTGTATGCAGATCAAGAAGCAACAGTTATAAGTGGACATGGAACAATGGACTGGTTTCAATCGGGAAAGGAGCAAGGCTGTATATTGTCAACCTGCTTATTTAACTT
>SJYX01020349.1:10463-59298 GCA_006410675.1 Oreotragus oreotragus
GTGCCGAAGAATAGATGCTTTTGAACTGTGGTGTTGGAGAAGACTCTTGAGAGTCTCTTGGACTGCAAGGAGATCCAACCAGTCCATTCTAAAGGAGATCAGTCCTGGGTGCTCATTGGAAGGACTGATGCTAAAGCTGAAACTCCAATATTTTGGCCACCTCATGCAAAGAGTTGACTCAGTGGAAAAGACTCTAATGCTGGGAGGGATTGAGGGCAGGAGGAGAAGGGGACGACAGAGGATGAGATAGCTGGATGACATCACCGACTCGATGGACATGAGTTTGAGTAAACTCCAGGAGTTGGTAATGGATAGGGAGGCCTGGCGTGCTGCAATTCATGGGGTCGCAGAGTCGGACACTACTGAGCAACAGAACTCAACTGAACTGAAGTGACCCTCCTTTCCCCTTTGGTAAGCATAGGTTTGTTTTCTAAGTCAAAAATTGTTTCTGTTTTGTAAATAAGTTTCATTTGCATCATTTTTAGATTCCATATATAAGTGGTATCATAATGGTATTTGTCTTTCTCTGACTCATTTCACTTGTATGATAATCTCCAGGTCTATCCATGTTGCTCTAAATGGCTTTATTTCAGTCTTTTTATGGCTAATATTCTATTGTGTGTGTATATATATATATATATGCCACTTTTTCTTTATGTATTCCTCTGTCAATGGACATCTAAGTTACTTCTGTGTCTTGGCTATCGTAAACAGTGCTACTATAAACATTGAGGTGCATGTATCTTTTTTTAATACTTTCTTAGGTTTTTTTTCTTTTTAATTTTGTTTCTGTCTTTAAGCCAAATGAGATTTTAAAAAATCTTTATTCATGTATGGCTGCACTGGGTCTTTACTGCTGTCCCGGCTTCTCTCTAGTTACAGTGAGCAGGGGCTACTCTCTGTTCGAGGTGCTTGGGCTTCTGGCTGTAGTGGCTTCTCTTGCTGCTGAGCACAGGCTCTACCAGGCATGAGGGCTTCCAGCAGTTGTGCTGTGGGGGCTCTAGAACATAAGCTCCATAGTTGAGGCTCATGGGTTTAGATACCCCACGGCATGTGGAATCTTCCTGGACCAGGGATGAAACACATGTTCCTTTCACTGGCAAGCAAATTCTTAACCACTGGGAAGTCTGAGATGCATGTATCTTTCTGAATTAGAGCTTTCTCCTGATAGACTCCCAGGAATACCATTGCTAGATCATATGGCAGCTCTGTTTTTGTTTTTTTAAGAAACCTCCATGCTATTCTCCATAGTGGCTGAATCAATTTACATTCCCACCAACAGTGTAGAAGGGTTCCCTTTTCTCCACAGCCTCTTCAGAATTTGTTACTTGTAGACTTTCTGACGGGGGAAGGCAATGGCACCCCACCCCAGTACTCTTGCCTGGAAAATCCAATGGACGGGGTAGCCTGGTGGGCTGCAGTCCATGGGGTCGCTAACAGTCGGACAGACTGAGCGACTTCACTTTCACTTTTCTCTTTCATGCATTGGAGAAGGAAATGGCAACCCACTCCAATATTCTTGCCTGGAGAATCCCAGGGACGGGGGAGCCTGGTGGGCTGCCATCTGTGGGATCACACAGAGTCGGACACGACTGAAGTGACTTAGCAGCAGCAGCAGCAGCAGACTTTCTGACGATGGCCATACTGACCAGTGTGAGGTGATACCTCATTGTAGTTTTGATTTGTATTTCTCTAATAATTATCAATGTTGAGCATCTTTTCATGTGCCTACTGGCCATCTGTTTGTCTTCTTCAGAGAAATGTTTCTCTAGGTTTTCTGACCATTTGGGTTGTTTGGTTTATTTTGATACTGAGTTGAATGAGCTGTTCATTTATTTTGGAAATTAAATCCTTGTCAATCACATCATGTGTAAATATGTTCTCCCAGTTCATAGGTTGTATTTTCATTTTGTTTATGATTTCCTTTGCTGTGCAAAAGCTTATAAGTTTCATTAGGTCCCATTTGTTTATTTTTGCTTTTATTCCTATTGCCCTGGGAGAGTTATCTAAGAGAATGTTGCTACAGTTTATGTCAGAAAAAAATTTTGCCTACATTCTCGTCTAGGGGTTTTATGGTATTATTTATGGTCTTATATTTAAGTCTGTAAACCATTTTGAGTTTTTGAATGTGTGTGTATGGTGTACGGGAGTATTCTATCTTCATTTATCTATATGTGACTGTCCAACTTTTCCAACAATTACTGAAGAGACTATCTTTTCTCCATTGTATATTCTTGCCTCCTTTGTTGAAAATTAATTCACCATGGGTGTGTGGATTTATTTCTGGGCTCTCTATTTTGTTCCATTGATTCATATGTCTGTTTTTGTGCCAGGACTCTGCTGGTTTGATTACTATGGTTTTTTATTATTGTCTAAAGTCTGGGAGGGTTATGCCTCCAGCTTTGTTCTTTTTCCTCAAGATTACTTTGGCAATTCTGGGTCTTTCATGGTTCTCTATAAATGTTCAAACTATTTGTGTTAGTTCTGTGAAAAATATCATGGGTAATTTGATAATGATCACATTAAATCTGTAGATTGCTTTGGGTAGTATGGCCATTTTAACAATATTAATTCTTCCAAAACAATTAGAATCATTTCACGCACAGCCCTACATAAATTTATATATGTACACACAAAAATTTAATTTTACAGAGGTTTCATACTATTGTGGGAGTTCAGAACAGGCTTTCCCAAGATATGATACTTTGGCATGTGGATTATTTTGAATGGAAGGCAATGGAAGTCTGGAACAAGAGAAACTATTGCCTCTCCCTTGTCTGAGGAGGCCTTACAAATACCTAAGAAAAGAAGAGATGTTAAAGGCAAAGGAGAAAAGGAAAGATATACCCATGAATGCAGAGTTCCAATGAATAGCAAGGAGAGATAAGAAAGCCTTCCTCAGTGATTAGTGCAAAGAAATACAAGAAAACAATAGAATGGGAAAGACTAGAGATCTCTTCAAGAAAATCATAGAGACTGAGGAAATATTTCATGCAAAGATGGGCACAATAACAGACAGAAATGGTGTGGACCTAACAGAAGCAGAAGACAGTAAGAAGAAGGGCAAGAATATGCAGAAAGTGAGGTGAAGTCGCTCAGTCGTGTCCGACTCTTTGCGACCCCGTGAACTGCAGCCCACCAAGCTCCTCCAGATTCTCCAGGCAAGAATACCGGAGTGGGTTGCCGTGTCCTTCTCCAGGGGATCTTCCCGACCCAGGGATCGAACCCAGGTCTCCCACATTGCAGGCAGACGCTTTAACCTCTGAGCCACCAGGGAAGCCCAAGAATATGCAGGAGAACTATACAAAAAAGATCTTAATGACCCAGATAATCACAATGGTGTGATCACTCACCTAGAGCCAGACATCCTAAAATGTAGTCAAGTGGGCCTTACAAATCATCACTACGAACAAGGATAGTGGAGGTGATGGAATTCCAGTTGAGCTATTTCAAATCCTAAAAGATGATGTTGTGAAAGTGCTACATTCAATATGCCAACAAATTTGGAAAACTCACCAATGGTCACAGGGCTGGAAAAGGTCAGTTTTTATTCCAATTCCAAAGAAGGGCAATGCCAAAGAATGTCCAAACTACTGCACAATTGCACTCATCTCACATGCTAACAAAGTAATGTTCAAAATTCTCCAAGCCAGGCTTCAACAGTACATGAACCTTGAACTTGGATTTAGAAAAGGCAGAGGAACAGGAAATCAAATTGCCAACATCCATTGGATCACAGAAAAGAGCAAGAGAATTCCAGAAGAACATCTATTTCTGCTTTATTGACACGCCAGCACCTTTGACTGTGTGCATCACAACAAACTGTGGAAAATTCTGAAAGAGATGGGAATACCAGACCACCTGACCTGCCTCCTGAGAAATCTGTTTGCAGGTCAGGAAGCAACAGTTAGAACCGGATATGGAACAACAGACTGGTTCCAAATCAGAAAAGGAGTACATCAAGGCTGTATATTGTCACCCTGCTTATTTAACTTATATCCAGAGTACATCATGCAAAATGCGGGGCTGGGTGAAGCACAAGTTGGAATCAAAATTGCCAGGAGAAATATTGATAACTTCAGATACACAGATGACACCACCCTTATGGCAGAAAGTGAAGAGAAACTAAAGAGTCTCTTGATGAAAATGAAAGAGGAATGAAAAAGCTGGCTTAAAACTCAACATTCAGAAAACTAAGATCATAGCACCTGGTCCCATCACTTCATGGGAAATAGATGGGGAAACAATGGAAACAGTGCCAGTCTTCATTTTCTTGGGCTCCAAAATCACTGCAGATAGTGACTGCAGCCATGAAATTAAAAGACGCTTGCTCCTTGGAAGAAGAGCTATGACCAACATAGACGGCATATTAAAAAACAGAAACAATGCTTTGTCAACAAAGGTTCATCTAATCAAAGCTATAATTTTTCCAGTAGTCATGTATGGATATGAGATTTGGACTATAAAGAAAGCTGAGCACCAAAGAATTGATGCTTTTGAACTGTGGAGAAGGTGTTGGAGAAGACTCTTGAGAGTCCCTTGGACAGCAAGGAGATCAAACTAGTCCATCCTAAAGGAAATCAGTCCTGAATATTCACTGGAAGGACAGATGCTGAAGCTGAAACTCTAATACTTTGGCCACTTGATGCAAGAACTGACTCATTTGAAAAGTCCCTGATGCTGGGAAAGATTGAAGGCAGGAGGAGAAGGGAACAATAGAGGATGAGATGGTTGGGTGGCANCAAAGAATGTCCAAACTACTGCACAATTGCACTCATCTCACATACTAACAAAGTAATGTTCAAAATTCTCCAAGCCAGGCTTCAACAGTACATGAACCATGAACTTGGATTTAGAAAAGGCAGAGGAACAGGAAATCAAATTGCCAACATCCATTGGATCACAGAAAAGAGCAAGAGAATTCCAGAAGAACATCTATTTCTGCTTTATTGACACGCCAGCACCTTTGACTGTGTGCATCACAACAAACTGTGGAAAATTCTGAAAGAGATGGGAATACCAGACCACCTGACCTGCCTCCTGAGAAATCTGTTTGCAGGTCAGGAAGCAACAGTTAGAACCGGATATGGAACAACAGACTGGTTCCAAATCAGAAAAGGAGTACATCAAGGCTGTATATTGTCACCCTGCTTATTTAACTTATATCCAGAGTACATCATGCAAAATGCGGGGCTGGGTGAAGCACAAGTTGGAATCAAAATTGCCAGGAGAAATATTGATAACTTCAGATACACAGATGACACCACCCTTATGGCAGAAAGTGAAGAGAAACTAAAGAGTCTCTTGATGAAAATGAAAGAGGAATGAAAAAGCTGGCTTAAAACTCAACATTCAGAAAACTAAGATCATAGCACCTGGTCCCATCACTTCATGGGAAATAGATGGGGAAACAATGGAAACAGTGCCAGTCTTCATTTTCTTGGGCTCCAAAATCACTGCAGATAGTGACTGCAGCCATGAAATTAAAAGACGCTTGCTCCTTGGAAGAAGAGCTATGACCAACATAGACGGCATATTAAAAAACAGAAACAATGCTTTGTCAACAAAGGTTCATCTAATCAAAGCTATAATTTTTCCAGTAGTCATGTATGGATATGAGATTTGGACTATAAAGAAAGCTGAGCACCAAAGAATTGATGCTTTTGAACTGTGGAGAAGGTGTTGGAGAAGACTCTTGAGAGTCCCTTGGACAGCAAGGAGATCAAACTAGTCCATCCTAAAGGAAATCAGTCCTGAATATTCACTGGAAGGACAGATGCTGAAGCTGAAACTCTAATACTTTGGCCACTTGATGCAAGAACTGACTCATTTGAAAAGTCCCTGATGCTGGGAAAGATTGAAGGCAGGAGGAGAAGGGAACAATAGAGGATGAGATGGTTGGGTGGCATCACCAACTCAATGGACATGAGTTTGAGCAAGATCCAGGAGTTGGTGATGGACAGGGAAGCCTGGAGTGCTGCAGTCCATGGGGTCGCAAGGAGTCAGACACGACTGAGCAACTGAACTGAACTGAACTCACTTCCTAGAAGAATTTAAATTGGGGAACTTTTTCCAGAAAAGTATTACCAGATACAACTTGTTTTTAATCTTTTGCGCATACCACATGGCATACAGGACCTCTGTTCCCCAACCAGGGATGGAACCCAAGTCCCCCTGCAATAGAAGCTCAGAGTCTTAACCACTGGACCATCAGGGAAGTCCCTACCAGATAAAGCTTTTATCTGGCAACCCCATATATATGGCAGAGCAAACTAATTATATATGGCAGAGCAAACTAATTACTAACATCAGCTGCTCTTGTGTACTATTAATAACTCTCTTGTCCTTGGAAGCCCCAAGGCCCTATCCCATTCCTTAGCTCAGGATGGCATACATATCTCATTTTACCTTTCTGTCTCTGAACCTCTCATGTCTGTGGGATTCTCATACATATAAAATTCAATTCCATTTTCTTCAGTTAANTTGGAAGCCCCAAGGCCCTATCCCATTCCTTAGCTCAGGATGGCATACATATCTCATTTTACCTTTCTGTCTCTGAACCTCTCATGTCTGTGGGATTCTCATACATATAAAATTCAATTCCATTTTCTTCAGTTAATATGTCTCATGTCATTTTAATTATTTGGCCAGTAAAAAAGATCCAAAGAAGGGAAGGATAAGGCAACTTTTCCTCTTCCCAACACTATACATGCGACCCTGTATTTTTGACTTAATACTACATGTGTCTCAGACACAGACTTCCATGTAGATAAGAAGTTAATGATTTAGAGATTTTGCTGATGTCATTTACAGGAAGATCACTGTTTTGCTTACCCTGTCCACCAGATCTAAATTAATGTTCAGAGGCTTCCAGCATTACTCAATAGTGTAGTCCTTAGGGGAAGACTCCTAACCATGCACAGAGAGGTCTTACTCTTTTGTGTCAGGTCAACAATTTAAATTCTGACTCTTGCTGATAAAATTGCTAACTTCTCAAGAAAATCTCCCTCCAAAAGCATCAGAAAAAAAGCCTTTACTTTTCACATAATTTTAAATTTCCTATATTTGTTTCATTCAGCAAGTATTTATTTAATAACTACTGGGTTACTAAATAACTTAGGCAAGGTCCTAGAGATTAACATTTTATTGACATATTTACTGATGTTTTCCTTCCCAGGGACTAAGCTATTTTATAGTGCTGGTGCCCTCTAAATGTTCTACTTCTCAATCAGTTGACAAGATAGAAAAGTCTGTCTGTTAATGATCTACTTGAACACATTTTTAAAAACAGTCTTTGGCCTCACTAAAATTTCGAACAATATCCACTAAAATGAGAATATATAAAAGTAGATTAAAATAACTACTCTCTATTGAAAAAAAAGTTTATTATTTACCGTCAACATTTTTTTTTAACTGTACTACACACAAGGCATGCGGGCTTCCCAGGTGGTTGCAGGTAAAGAACCCACCTGCCCAGTGCAGGAGATGTAGGAGACCTAGATTCAGTCCCGGGGTTGGGAAGATTCCCTGGAGAAGGGAATGGCAACCCACTCCAGTATTCTTGCCTGGAGAAGCCCATGGACAAAGGAGCCTAGCGGCCTACAGTCCACAGGGATTGCAAAGAGTCGGAAGTGACTAAAGGGACTTAGCTGGCCAGCCAGCCACACACAAGGCATAGGAAAAGGTATTTAAAGAGAGTGTGTTCCTATAGTTTGAGATTACACAGACTATTTCTTCTTTTTAATTTTAATTTTTATTAATAAATATTTGAGTACTACAAAATAGTACATATGTTAATTAACATCTGCACCTGTGTTCAGTTCAGTCAGTTCAGTTCAGTCATTCAGTCATGTCCGACTCTTTGCAACCCCATGGACCGCAGCATGCCAGGCTTCCTTGTCCATCACCAATCTCAGAGCTTACTCAAATTCATGTCCATTGAGTCAGTGACACCATCCAACCATCTCATCCTCTGTTGTCTCCTTCTCCCGCCTTCAATCTTTTCCAGCATAAGGGTCTTTTCAAATGAATCAGTTCTTTGCATCAGGTGGCCAAAATATTGGAGCTTCAGCTTCAGCATCAGTCCTTCCAATGAATAATCAGGATTGATTTCCTTTAGGATGGACTGGTTGGATCTCCTTGCTGTCCAAGGGACTCTCAAGAGTCTTCTCCAACATCACAGTTCAAAAATATAAATTCTTCAGCACTCAGCTTTCTTTATAGTCCAACTCTCACATCCATACGTGACTACTGGAAAAACCATAGCTTTGACTAGAAGGACATTTGTTGGCAAAGTAATGTCTCTGCTTTTTAATATTCTATCTAGGTTGGTCATAGCTTTTCTTCCAAGGAGCAAGCATCTTTTAATTTCCTGGCTGCAATCACCATCTGCAGTGATTTTGGAGCCCAAGAAAATAAAGTCTGTCACTATTTCCATTGCTTCCTCATCTATTGACCATGAAATGATGAGACCAGATGCCATGAACTTGGTTTTCTGAATGCTGAGTTTTAAGCTGACTTTTTCTTCCTCTTTCACTTCCTCTTTCACTTTCATCAAAAGACTGTTTAGTTCTTCTTTGCTTTCTGCCATAAGGGTGGTGTCATCTGCATATCTGAGGTTATCGATATTTCCCCCAGCTATCTTGATTCCAGCTTGTGCTTCATCCAGCCCAGCATTTCTCATGATGTACTCTGCATATAAGTTAAATAAGCAGGGTGACAATATACAGCCTTGATGTGCTCCTTTACTGATTTGGAACCAGTCTGTTGTTCCATGTCCAGTTCTAACTGTTGCTTCCTGACCTGCACACAGATACACCTGTGTATCGAACACCAAACTTGGGAAATACAGTATTATGCTTTTTTTTCTTTACTTTACAATATTGTATTGGTTTTCCCATACATCAACATGAACTGCCACAGGTGTACACGTGTTCCCAATCCTGAACCTCCCTCCCTGTACCATACCTCTGGGTCATCCCAGTGCACCAGCCCCAAGCATCCTGTATCATGCTTCAAACCTGGACTGGCGATTCATTTGATATATGATATTATACATGTTTCATTGCCATTCTCCCAAATCATTCCACCCTCTCCATCTCCCACAGAGTCCAAAAGACTGTTCTATACATCTGTGTCTCTTTTGCTGTCTCGCATACAGAGTTATCATTACCATTTTCTGAATTCCATATATATGTGTTAGTATGTACTGTATTGGTGTTTTTCTTTCTGGCTTACTTCACTCTGTATAATAGGCTCCAGTTTCATCCACCTCATTAGAACTGATTCAAATGTATTCTTTTTAGTGGCTGAGTAATACTCCATTGTGTATATGTACCACAGCTTTCTTATCCATTCGTCTGCTGATGGACATCTAGGTGGCTTCCATGTCCTGGCTATTATAAACAGTGCTGCAATGAACACTGGGGTACACGTGTCTCTTTCAATTCTGGTTTCCTCAGTGTGTATCCCCAGCAGTGGGACTGCTGGGTCGTATGGCAGTTCTATTACCAGTTTTTTAAGGAATCTCAACATTGTTCTCCATAGTGGCTGTACTAGTTTGCATTCCCACCAACAGTGTAAGAAGGTTCCCTTTTCTCCACACCCTTTCCAGCATTTATTACTTGTAGACTTTTGGATAGCAGCCATTCTGACTGGCGTGAAATGAGTACTATTATTTCAATTGACATTTCCAATATAGTCTTCCTCAAACCTCAAGTGTAATTACCATCATGAATTTGGTGTTTATTATCCTAATAAAATCTTTAGTACTTTTCCTATATAGATACATATCCATAAATAGCATATGACACTTTCTGCTAGTTTTAATACTTTAAACAAAAGATATCAGACCACTGTTCATATCTTCTGCAATTTATTTTTTTCATTTATTATGTTATTACGTTTTACCCACATTAATACACATAGTTTAACCTTATTCATGTTAAGCATCAGATGGATAGACAGATAGGGAGATACTGAGACAAAGACAGATAGACTAACCATTGTATGAACATACTACAGTTTATCCATTCTCCTGTGAATGGACAGATAAATTGTCTCTAATTTATCCTGATTCAAACAATAGAGCAGTTAAGATTCTCATACTAATCTTCTTGTGTACATGATAGTAATGATATGTATTTCAACTTCATCAAATATTTTCCAAATGGCTCACCAAATGATTTTACAAATTAACTCTTGCACCAGAAGTGTAGGCTCTCCCCTTGATCTACAATTTCACTCTTTGTATTGGCTGGCCTTTTAATCTTTTGCAGTATGATGCATGTGAAATTGTATCTTGCTATGGTTTTACTTTGCTTTTCTCCAATTGCTAATTAAAATGACCATATTTTGAATATTTATTGGCCATGCAGATTTTATTTTCCTTTGTCCATTTTTCTGCCAAGATTTCTTTTGTTCATTAATTTCAAGGAGTTCTATTTCTTAACAATAAGACTTTGTGGTTACCTCTTGCTTTTCTCCAATTGCTAATTAAAATGAGCATATTTTGAATATTTATTGGCCATGCAGATTTTATTTTCCTTTGTCCATTTTTCTGCCAAGATTTCTTTTGTTTATTAATTTCAAGGAGTTCTATTTCTTAACAATAAGACTTTGTGGTTACCTCTGATGCAAATATACCTCCCAACTGGCATCTTGTCTTTTGACCTATGTAAGGTATGTATTTTTTATATTATTTATTTATTTGGCTTCATAATAAATGCAGTTGCCATCTATGGTCTTAGCTGCCACACGCTGGCTCTGTTGTGGCACGTTGGGTTAGTTGCCCCACGGCACGTGGGATCTTAGTCCCCAGACCAGGGATTGAACCCACATTCCCTGTATTGCAAGGCAGATTCCCAACCACTGGACCACCAGGGAACTCCCAAGGTATGTATCTGTGCTGTGCTCAGTCACTCAGTCACTCAGCCGTGTCTGATTCTGCAACCCTATGGACTGTAGCCCTCCAGGCTCCTTGTCCTTGGGATTCTCCAGGCAAGAATACTGGAGTGGGTTGCCACGTCAGTGGATCTGGATGCCCTCCTCCAGGGGATCTTCCCGACCCAGGGATGGAACTCGCATCTCTTATGTCTCCTGATTGGCAGGCAAGTTCTTTACCACTAGTGCCACCTGGGAAGAATTTTAACTACAGTCAGACTTGATACTCTTCCTTTTATGATTGAGTTTTTGTGTGTATATCTTATATAAAAACATTTCCTATCCTAAAAACATAATATATTCTCAAGGTTTTGACAGTTTTACATTTTGGCTTTTCACATTTAGGTATTGGGTCCTCTGGAATTCATTTTTGTATGTGAGGTGGGGCAGGGATCTAATTTTAGTATATTCTTTAAGAAAAAACTGTTGTTTTATCACTGTTACTGAATCGTTTCCCCACTACCTCATTATGATACTGCTGTCATACCAAGTTTCCACATGTGCATCAGCTCCTCACTCTGTTCTTCATATCTATTTGTCTGTCTTTACTTTGTGTACATTATTACAGTTTTATAGTAAATCTTAATGCTTGAGGAGGCAAGTTTTCTTCACCTTGTTCACCAAAATTCTCGTGGTTCTGCATGCCTTTCTGCTTTTCCAATTAAATTTAAAAACAAGCTTCCTAATTTGAATAAAATGCTGTTGGAATTTTGACTGGACTGGAAGCACATTGAACTCATAAATTATTTGGGGGGAAGTTGATACATCTATACCTTTTCCTGATGTTCAAAAATTCCTGTTCCTGAATATTGTATCTTTTTACACTTACAAAGACTGTCTTTAATGTCTTACAATAAAATTTTATAATTTTCTATGTGAAGATATTACATACCTTTTGTTAAATTTATTCCTAGGTACCTTACATTTTTGTTGTTGCTATTACAAATGGCAACATTTTAAGTCTCTATATGATGTCTGAGATTTCTTCAAAATAATTCAGGTTGGACTTTAGAATCATGTTAATGTTTTATGGGAAGATACCAAATTACATTCTAACAGGAAAAGAATGAGCCAAATTATACTTCAAATGAATAATGAAAACATGAAAGTGAAAGTCACTCAGTCGGGTCCAACTGTTTGCAACCCCACGGACTATACAGTCCATGGAATTCTCCTGGCCAGAATACTGAAGTGCGTAGCCAGATCCCTTCTCCAGAGGATCTTTTCAACCCAGGGATCGAAACCCAGGTCTCGCGCGTTGCAGGCAGATTCTTTACTAGCTGAGCCACCAGGGAAGCCCCAAATGAATAATAAAAGACATTGAATGGGAAGGAAAAATAACCCAATATTTAGAAGTTCTAAATATGTTTTCAGTTTAAAGACAAAAAGAACCACAAGTAAATATTGAACTCCAACAAGTAGATTGCTTTTTTTAAGCGCTATGGGTATAGGAGTTATAAAAATATGAAACATATTATGACATAAATGGTCTATAACTAATTGAATAAAATAAGAATCTATGAATCCATTCTTACAATAAATAAAAAATAAAGGGAATGGAAATTTCAACTTGTAGACATAGATGAAAGGATGGAGCTAAAAATTACCATTTGCAATCATCATAGTAAGAACTGATTTTAAAAGAATTATAAATAATTCTAAAATGAGTGGGTAAATGTTTAATGAGGAATGGGGCATTTATATAATGTTGAAATATCCTGACAAATCACTTTTTTTTTTCAATATAAGCATTTCTTTTAATGGAAAATACAGTGTAAAAACTGTGCCAAAACTCAGAAGGTGTTTGGTGATAACTTTTTGTGTTTCTGAAATATCAAGATCATGATCTTTTTGATCATTGTTTTTACTTTTACTATTTTGTACAAGTATTAGGTGTTTATATTTGCTGTGAAATCTCCAAGCTGTATGATTTTTTTTTAATTTTTATTAGTGTACAAAAATTAGTTATTAATTACATAGGAAAAAAATTAGCTTTATAGTGGAGAAACATGGCAGACTACTTTAACCAAGGGTTTAAACTTAACATCAGCAGTACTGAGATAAACTTACATCTGTGCCTACTGATGGGATGCACTGAGAGGGACACAGTGATGCAATTCTATGTCGTTTCTGCTAAAATGGATAACCTGGATCTGATCATGAGAACGGACCACATAATCCAAACTGGGGGACACTTTGCATAACTGGCCTGTACTCTTCCCTGGAGGCTCAGACAGTAAAGAATCCACCTGCAATGCAGGACCCCTGGGTTCAGTCCCTGGGTTGGGAAGATCCCCTGGAGAAGGCATGGCAACCAACTCCAGGATTGTTGCCTGGAGAATCCCCATGGGCAGAGGAGCCCGGCCAGCTACAATCCACGGGGTAACAAAGAGTCGAACGTGACGGAGTGACTAAGCACACACACAGCACGCACCCTTCAAAGGGCTTTCCTGGCAGCTCAGCTGGCCAAGGACCCGCCTGCAATGCAGAGACCCTGGTTCGATTCCTAAGTCAGGAAGATCCCCCGGAGAAGGGATAGGCTACCCACCCCAGTATTCTTGGTCTTTCCTGGTGGCCCAGCTAGTAAAGAATCTGCCTACAATGTGGGAGACCTGGGTTCAATCCAGTCCATGGGGTCACAGTGTCAGACATGACTGAGCAACTAAGCACAGCACGGCACACTCTTCAAAACTGTCAGAATCATAAAAGATTTTTTTTAATTGTTACTGGAGTATAGTTGATCCACAACATTATTTTAGTTTCAGGTGTACAGCAAAGTGAATCTATTATACATATACATATATCCCCTGTTTTTAGATTCTATCCCCATACAGGACATTACAGAGTATTGAGTGGCACTCCCTGTGCTGTATAGCCCTCATTAGTTCTCTGTTTTATGTGTAGTAGTGTGTATGTGTCAATCTCATTCTTCTCATTTATCCCTCCCTCCTTTACCCCCTTGTAACCTTAAGATTATTCTCTACAACTGTAACTCTATTTCTGTTTTGTAGGGAAATTCATCTGTACCCTTTTTCTTAGATTCCACATATAAACAATATCATATTTGTCTTTCTCTGTCTGATTTACTTCACTCAAATGATAATCTCTAGGTTCATCAGTGTTGCTGCAAGTGGCATTATTTCACTCTTTTTATGGCTGAGTAATAGTCCATTATATATATATATATATGTACCATTTATGGCTAAGTAATACATGCAAAATCCTACTGTATAGCACCAGGAACTACATGCAATATCCTGTGACAAACTATAATGGAAAAGAATATGAAAAAGAAAGTATATATATATATGTATAACCGAGTCACTTTGCTGTATAGCAGTAATTAATACATTGTAAGACAACTATGCTTCAATAAAAAATAAATATAGGAAAAAAGAAAGCAGTATGGAGATAAAGAAAATGGTCAGGAAAGTAGTGTAAAAAGCTAAATTCTCATTTATCCTAACAGGAAGTTAATAAAAAATGTCTAAAATTAATAAATCAAGAAATAACAGTATGAAGTATATTATTTAAAAATATAGGGATATATACCAGAAGAAATAACTGAAAGTCAAAAGCACTCATCTCTGAGGAGCAGCAATGCAGGTGGGAAACAATTATATTTTCATTTTTAAGCTTTTGAGTAATAACTGAATTTTTAACTAAGTATATATTACTTTTAAAATTAACTATATTAAATTAATAACTACGTTACTTTTAACTTTAAAAAAATTAATAATCAGTTCTTTTTATTTTTAATATAAATTTATTTATTTTAATTGGAGGCTTATTACTTTACAATATTGTATTGGTTTTGCCATAAAGGAGAAACATATCCAGTACAGCTGGCTAATAGGAAGAAGATGAAATTAAACATTTATTAAAAGTACCAAAGTACAGACCCATTCCAAGTAAGAATTAACAGACCCACATTNTTTTAATATAAATTTATTTATTTTAATTGGAGGCTTATTACTTTACAATATTGTATTGGTTTTGCCATAAAGGAGAAACATATCCAGTACAGCTGGCTAATAGGAAGAAGATGAAATTAAACATTTATTAAAAGTACCAAAGTACAGACCCATTCCAAGTAAGAATTAACAGACCCACATTTCTCAATAGTCCCTAAGCAACAGTTGATCACAGCACAGAACAGCTATTCACTTACATAAAGAAATAACATCAAAACAAGCTAAACTGTTTTTAGTCTACTCTAACAGGGCAAGGAAGATTGATGCATTTTGGAAACACTGGCATCCAAAAATGGCTAAAATAGTAGAGATTTAGCACTTAAAGGGAGTAAGCTTTGGATATCTATAACATCAATATGTTGGTTCTCTGATGGTGTCAGATAAGTGAGTTTAAGCAAGAAAGTTGATTGTTAGAAAAATTATCGATTATGCATTAGGATTAGCGAGACACCATCAATTTCAGATTTTTGTCTTCATTTCAAGGGCCATCAAACCATTTTTCTTTAGACTGCCTGGGCTGGTTTGGGCCAAGATCTAGTCAATATGTAGTCTGCCAGGGATGTAGGTAAATAAGACAGAGGGACAAAGAAAAACTGAGCATCCCAGCCAGCTGAGTATCGAGTGCGGGGATGCACAGATGTCAGAGCGTGTTCCATGCAGTCGGTGACCAGGTTTAGGTTTGTGCTACAACCCAGCAGCCCTTGTTTCATGAGATCATGATCTGTAAACAAAAAGGAAAATGGTGGTTAGCAATCTTATTGTTTAGGGATCCCCTGGTGGCTCAGACGGTAAAGAGTCTGCCTGCAATTTGGGAGACCTGGGTTCGATCCCTGGGTTGGGAAGATCCCTTGGAGAAAGGTAATGGCAACTCACTCCAGTATTCTTGCCTGGAAAATCCCATGGACAGAGGAACCTGGCAGGCTACAGTCCATGGGGTCACAAAGAGTCGGACACGACAGAGCAACTTCACTTTCACTTTCAACCTATTATTTATATTTCTAAGATCTTGTTGCACGCAGTCACAGAANCCAGTATTCTTGCCTGGAAAATCCCATGGACAGAGGAACCTGGCAGGCTACAGTCCATGGGGTCACAAAGAGTCGGACACGACAGAGCAACTTCACTTTCACTTTCAACCTATTATTTATATTTCTAAGATCTTGTTGCACGCAGTCACAGAAGTCTAACTACATTCCAATTCCACAAGAATTAGGCCTATCGGACCTATGCTTCCCAGTAGAACAGGCACTAGCCACAGGTAGCTAATGAGCACATACAACATAGCTAGTATGACTGAAAACTGAATTTTAAAATTTACTTAATTTTAAAGCTCAATTCTGTTATTGGAAAATTTTAAATATGTTTGGAACAATATAGGTATGTGAATCTACTTTTCAACTGGAAATTTTATAGCATCTTCACTGAGATAATTCACATTCATAAAAATCATCCATTTCAAGTATACAAATCAGGGCTTCCCTGGTGGTCCAGCGGTTAAGAATTCAGTTTGCTTGGATCCCTGGTCCAGGCAGATCCCACAGGCCACAGGTAACGAAGCCTGGCCACCACAGCTACTGAGCCTGTGCTCTGGAGCTGGCACAACTACTGAAGCCTGTGCGCCTAGAGTCCGTGCTCTGCAACAGAAGAAGCCGTGGCAATGAGACGCCCGCAGCACCCCAAGCAGAAAGCAGCCCCTGCTCACCGCTAAAGAGAAAGCCCATGCACAGCAAGGAAGACCCAGTGCACCCAAATTAAATAAGTAGATAAAAATTTTTAAAAATCAATATACAAATCAGGGAGTTCCCTGGTGATCCAGTGGTTAGGATTCAGTGCTTTCACTGCTGTAACTGGGGTTCAGTCCTTGGTTAGGGAATTGACATCCCACAAGCCAAGTGACATAATCAAATAATAATAACAAACAAAAATAAAATAAAATATACAAATCAATGACTTTTAGTTTATCCAGAATTATGCAACCGTCACCACAGTCTAAGTTTAAAACATTTTCATCATCCCAAATAGAAACCTTATATCCATTAGCAATCACTCTCCCATTTCCTGCCAACCCACCCTTGCCCTAAGCAAATGGTAATCTACTTTCTGTCTCTACAGATTGCCTTTTATGGATATTTCATAAAAGTAGAATTATAGATCGTGGTCTTTTGTGACTGGCTTCTTTCAGGGAGCAAAGTGTTCTCACAGTCCTTCCATGTTGTAGCATGTATCAGTACTTCATTTCTTTTCATTGCCAAGTAATATTCCATTGTATGGCTATACCACATTTTGTTTATCTGTTCAACAGTTGATGGACATTTGAGTTGTTTCCACTCTGGGGTTATGAATAATGCTTCTGGCAACTATCAATTGTATTAATCCAAATACAGAAGTACTTCCTAGGAAAATTTAATATCCCAGTTGAGATGCAGAGAAGGCAATGGCACCCCACTCCAGTACTCTTGCCTGGAAAATCCCATGGACAGAGGAGCCTAGGAGGCCTGGCATGCTGCGATTCATGGGGTCGCAAAGAGTCGGACATGACTGAGCGACTGGACTGAACTAGAAAATATAAGATTATATATATGGTTCTCATATATCTATTCGATAGCACTGATCTAAATTATCTTGATCTAGGGACAAATAAATGAGCAATTTCTACTCCTTTAAATAATTAAATACATATATCCCTCCTTTTACATAAAGCCACTTAGTAAATTCTCTTGTCCTTTGATTTCTATTGTCAAATATATGTACCCACAAGGGGAGACAAAGTCTCTAATAGTTTAAAACTTTAGGTAGAGAAGAGCTCAGAAGAGCAGCTGGCTGCCTGACTTGTTAGGAATTGTAGTTCCCTAGCTTTGGATTCTGGAGGCTCAGGAAGTTTTCTATCAGCCTTTCCTTGATCTAATTTCTCTCCCCTCTGTGGATAGTCACCCCACTAAGCCTAATGTACCCAGAAGACAGGGCCAGAGGCCAGGAGTCTTCCATGTGCACATTCCCCTTCTCCTTTCTCTGTACTGAGATATCACCCAAAGTCAAGGCCAGGGCTACTGCTACCTGCCACGGGGCCTTTTTGTGAATGGGAAAAGAGAGCTGCTCCCTTTGGCCTTTGCAAGCTGTTAAATTTTTTATGTGAAAAAAAAGTACCCCTTCCCCAGGAAGGTGACCCCACACTAGTGTGCATGACTTTCTTCTACTTAAAGGACTGCCCTCCCTCTTCCCCCAAAACCGATCCTCCTCCATGCCACGAAATTGAACCTTCTCACTCCTGCAAGAAGCCCATGGCCTGCACATGAGGTCCAGCCTCTGGGAATGGCCGACAGTGCCCTGCAAATCCTGTCCTAATCCACTTACCTCTCCCCACCTATATGCACCCTCCTTCCTCTCATAATAAAATGTGGATTTTGTGGCTAGGCTGTTACCCAAAGAGTAGATAACACTGAATGCTCAACTAAGCGAGCCTCCCACACCAGCCCCTTCAAACTGTGGAGGGACATCCCCTCACAAAATCTAATCAACCACATAATAGCTCGCTGGTGCTCAGGTGTCCAGGCCCATAGGGGACAAGGCAGGGCAAGCTCTGGCCTGAAGCTGCCTGTATGGCCTCTTCCTCAGCCACAATAGCCATCACCACACCGACTGTGAAGGCACTGGGACCTTCCTGAACCTTCCCTCTTGTCTTGGGAAGGCTTTATTGAAGGTGATTTATTCTTAGACGATCTCCCAATCTTTCTCTACCAACCGCCTTTGCCCTTTTCATGCAAGATTATCCATCATGCCATTAAAAGAAAAGCTCACAGGCATCAAAAAACTTCTGTCCATAGGTCTCCTTAATATGCGCAGGGGCTTCTTTCCAGATTTGTTTCATTGCCTCTGAGAACTTCTGCACATCTGTCATTGCTGTTCTGAAGTAGCCAGGTTCAACCATACTGACTTTCACCCCAAAATGTTGAAGCTCACGCCTAGGGGGAAAAAATCCTCAAGTTAACTCCTCTGATTGAAAGATACCACAATTTCAATGTTTTCAGGAAGAAAACAAAACAAAATAGTTATAAAAACACCTTTACTGAATATTTTGAAGGATAAAGAAATGGAGGAGAACAAAACAAAATTTTATACATTCCTAGGTGCAATAATTGGGATATGATTATACAAACTACCATAACCATTCAATTTCACATCCATTTATTTCACAGAGTTGTTCACTTTCAGCCATGTGCTATACACTGGAAAAACGAAGAATACAAGGAATAATAAGGAAAATTAATGTTTTTATGGTATCTACTGGGCTAAGTGTTTTGCATGCACAATCTCAGTAAATTAAGACTCTGCTCACCACCCTGAAAAGCCGACAGTGAGTGAGACTGATAAATAAGCAGATAATTACAATACAAGTCAAAAGAATTATAAAGGCAAGGTATTCAGGGGGCTACATAAGTAGAAAAGAAGATGTAGATTTTCTGATGGAGTCAAAGAAGGCTTCAGTAAGGAGAAAATGTTTCAGTTGAGCCTCCAAGGATAAAGAGGAAATTTCCAAGTGAAGAAAGAGTGGAGTGGAATACCATACTGATGGAATTGCACACAGAAGCAGGGGGCTGTGAAAAATTACAGTGTGTTCAAAGACTGCAAGAGACCATTAGTGGAATATGATGTGGGCATTAAATTGACAAGTCACTGGTCACTCCAGAATATTTGGGTTAGTTCAAAAAACATTTTCGAAAGTATTCATCAGGGGGCTGTGTATGTATCAGGCACTATGCAAAGTGCTGCCTTCACCAAGTGAAGTAAGGTGGCATTGTGCACCCTGTGAGGTGTTCTTTCAGTACTCCGGGACAGTGATGAGGGCTGCTTCCTGCTCTAGAGTTTGCAGCACCTTGCTAGAGAAGATGAAGCCCAAGCTAATGTCAAGGAGAAATGTTTGGAGCAGTGTTTCATAAGAATATAAAACACAAAGCATCGTGATCCTCTAAAGCAATGAATGGTTCTCAAAGTGTGGACCCCAGATCAATAGCATCAGCATCTGGGAGCTTGTTAGAATGCAGATTACTGAGCCCAAGTCTAAATTTACTAAATCAGAAACTCTGGGGGTAAGAACCAGCAATCTGTCCAAAGTAGCCTTCCAGGTGACTGTGAGGCATGCTAAAAGTTAAGAACCACTGCTCTAAAGGAAAACCCTCCCTTATCAAACCAAAGCCTAAAACCTTTCATGTTAAAGCTTCAGAAAACGATTCTCCAGGTACCTGTGTGTATTGGAGCAGAAGGAGGGGCTAGGCAAGCCAGGGGTGCTTTGGCCCTTTGCATTTCACTTCCCCTTGCAGCTTTCTCATACATTCCCAACACACCACATCTCCATCCCCTTTAAAACTCTAACTCAAATGGGGGACAAAACTCCCTTTTTCTGTTTATCCTTAGCATAATTAAGGCAAACTGGAATTTCCTACAGGAAATAAAAATGATTTAAAGGTTGGAAGGACATGTCTTCGTTCTTTGCCTGGGAGTCCAAGAGGCATGAGCGGTGGTAAATCAGCAGGCAGCGGCCCCATGGAGGTGGTCAAAGTGTTGGATAGGCAGGAAGCCAGGAAAGATGCCTGCCATATAGTGACAACTCATGTAATGTCCTTGGTTACTTCCTACTCCTTTCCTAAGCAGATAATATGATATGCACATTGTATTAGATATATACCAGACATGGCATGTGGTAAGTTAAATAGTGACTCCCAAACATATCAGGTCTTAATCCCTGAAACCTGTAAATGTTATCTTATGTGGCAAAGACTTTGCAAGTTTGATTGAGTTAAGGATAAGCTAGGGAGACTGTGCCAGGTGCTCTGGGTGCATCCTAAATGCAATCACAACTGTCCTTATAAGAGAGGGATAGGTAGATCCAAAGACCAACAGAGGAAGAGAAGGCAAAGTGACCATAAAGGCAGAGGTTGATGTGGCCACAAGCCAAGAAATTCCAGCAGCCACCANGCTAGGGAGACTGTGCCAGGTGCTCTGGGTGCATCCTAAATGCAATCACAACTGTCCTTATAAGAGAGGGATAGGTAGATCCAAAGACCAACAGAGGAAGAGAAGGCAAAGTGACCATAAAGGCAGAGGTTGATGTGGCCACAAGCCAAGAAATTCCAGCAGCCACCAGAAGCAGGAGGCAAGTAACAGATTCTCTCCTAGAGCCTTCAGGAGAACATGGCCTTGTCAACAACTGACTTTGGCCCAGTGATGCTGATTTCAGATGTCTAGACTCCAGAACTGTGAGAGAATAAATGTGTGCTGTTGTAAGACACCATGCACCATAAATTACTTGTGGAAACTTATTACAACTGCCATAGGAAGTTAATTCATGGTGTTTGTAATATTCGTAGCTTGTTTCTAAGAGAAACTGCCCCAAGAGTCAGCCTCTGCTAAAGGAGAGTCTGTGCAGCACTGTTCTGTATCGTGTGACTGCATCCTCATGTCTACAGCTGGCATGACCAGGAAGGGTCCTTAACAGGAGAAGAGCCCTTCTTAGGACTGGACAGTGACTCAGCCTGTTATTACCAAGATGGCCATGGCAAATTACTGAACCTCTGTGCCTCAGTTTCCCTAGACACATAATAAGGATAAAAATAATTTCTTCCTCACTGGGTTGCTATGAAAATTAAATGATTTATTAGATATGAAATACTCACAGCAGTGCCTAAGAGATAGTAAGTGAAAAAAAAAATCACATCATGTAGTGTCATACAGAATACACAAAAAAATGATCTCAGGCCCAACAGGATTCTCTGGCTCAGAAATTAAAATATGAAGGGAACTATAAAAAGTGGGAACTGCTGATAGAGGAGCAAGAAGCTGAAATGAAGTATTTTAAAAAGCCAGGAGGTAGAGGAAGGGCCATTAGAGGGTTGTGGCAAACTAAAGTTATAAGAAAGAAAAGAAACCATTAGATAAAGAGAAGATATACAGAATAAAGGGATGAAATAAGTTAACTGGAAGCAGATGAGCACCAGAAAGAGTTGCTGTGAAGAGATGAGGACAGGAGGAAAGAGGTGATCCTCTCTTCAGAAATAAAATTTTACCAAGGATATATCATGAGAGTTAGAATGTGGTGTGGTGACAGGAGACAGAGACTTAGTCAAAACTCGGGTCTGCCAGATCACGTTGCTGCAGGTGAACTCTGAATAGATACCAAATCTGAGGCTCAGCTTTCTGCATAAAACAGACTAGCAATAATATCTAGTAAACAACAATATTTGATTATTACCTAATAAATAATATCTAGTAAACATATCAGAGAAGGCAATGGCACCCCACTCCAGTACTCTTGCCTGGAGAATCCCATGGATGGAGGAGCCTGGTAGGCTGCAGTCCATGGGGTCGCTAAGAGTCGGACACGACTGAGCAACTTCCCTTTCACTTTCATGCATTGGAGAAGGAAATGGCAGCCCACTCCAGTGTTTTTGCCTGGAGAATCCCAGGGACAGGGGAGCCTGGTGGGCTGCCGTCTATGGGGTCGCACAAAGTCTGACACGACTGAAGCGACTTAGCAGCAGCAGCAGCAGTAAACATATCAGGTTTTGGAAGTGATGAAATAAGATAACGTAGGTGAAAGTGACTAGTGACTAGTAGGTCGTGGTGACTAAAACATATTTAAGTGCTCAGTGGTTGCTTTTGTTTGTTTGGGGGTTTCTTTGCCACTTTATTTTTTTAATTGAGGGATAATTGCTTTACAGAATTTTGTGGTTTTCTGTCATACATCAAAAAGAACCAGCCATGTCCCCTCCTTCCCATACCTCCCTCCCATCTTCCTCCCTATCCCACTCTTCTAGATTGTTTTAACTTTAGAGTCTTACCTCAGAATATCTGAGAAGGCTTCCACTCCATACTTGGAACAACAGTAGACTGCTCCAAAGAAAGCAATTCTTCCCAGAATGCTGGAGACATTGACAATTCTCCCCTGTGCTCTCCTTACCAGGGGAAGCATGCTCAGGGTCACCTCTATCACACCAATGAGGTTCACCCTAAGGGTATCCCTGTAGGTCTCAATCTTCACCCACTCAGCATAGCCCTGTGAGTGGAAAATGCCTGCATTGTTGACCAGACCCCAGAGCCCTAAAACAATAAAAATCAAAGCAGGAGTTTAGTTTCAGNAACAGCTGTCTCTTATACACATCTAGGTCTCAATCTTCACCCACTCAGCATAGCCCTGTGAGTGGAAAATGCCTGCATTGTTGACCAGACC
The DNA here is from genome assembly GCA_006410675.1 of Oreotragus oreotragus. Classification (NCBI taxonomy): domain Eukaryota; kingdom Metazoa; phylum Chordata; class Mammalia; order Artiodactyla; family Bovidae; genus Oreotragus; species Oreotragus oreotragus. The sequence continues at coordinate 33,600 of SJYX01020349.1, forward strand.
CCAGAGCCCTAAAACAATAAAAATCAAAGCAGGAGTTTAGTTTCAGACAAAAATGACAGACTTCTACCTTGATCAATCTTTCTGTTGAAAACAGCTAAAAATGCTAGACAAAATATACTTTTTCAATCTTAAACAAATCAAAATATGTATTTTCAATCTTAAACACATCTATTAGTAAGAAAATAAAAGAAGGTCAAGCCAAAAACAAAGAGAAGGCAGGAATCCAGGGAGGATAAACAGAACCCTAATGATAGCTTTTGATTTGAGGGAATTTGCCAAACACTGTGAATTGAACTTCAGTATTTATAGCACCAAAAAATATATACAATTAGAAGATATGAAGTCCAAGGCCCACTAAGGTAGGGAGTCTAGTAAAAAGATTCTTTCTGGATTAAATGGCTATATTATCACTTTAAGGGTGAAACAGAAAGTACTTCCACAGGACTGAAAGTTTACCTTCTTGTCTTGAGCTCTGGAGTTGGAGGGAGAAGAGAAGAATCAGTCTCAAGGACCAAAATGAAAAGCAGATTAGTGAAGATAAGACAATAAGAGTTCTCCTATAGATTTGGTGAGTTTGAGCTTCCAGGAGAATTTCCAGTTGATAAAACCAGCAAGTAGTTGGAAATTCAGGTGTGATGAACAAGAAACAATTTAGAAATCAAGGGCATAAAGGTAATAAATTAAACTATGCATAAATGAGATCCATTCGACAATTGTTGAGCCCTTAACATGTATCAGACAATGTGTTACAAACTGGGAATACAGTGATGGTTAACAGAGATCCATGTCCTTGAGCACACTTTCTAACAGGTGGGAAAACATTAACAAAATGATAACAATACAGTAGAAATAAACCACTGTGTACAGCACAGAGGCCATACCTAACCATAACTTCTGACTCTGGAGTCAAGAACATCCTCAGGTAGGAGTAATATTTTAAAATCAGTTTTCTAATTTAAAGCAAATTTTAAAAAATAAACATTCTTCAATCCAAAAAAATAATTTTATTACTATTTTAGAACTCATTGGATGAATAGATATGTAGGAGGTTCAATTATCAGGACCTAAAGAATCATAAAACAAGTAGAGAAAGAAGAAAGGGATCAAAGAGGATTTGGATAATATCCAGAGAAAATGAACTTTAGAAAAGTGGATTTATCCATAATTGCCAAAAAATTTAAAACAACCAAGATGTCCTTCAGCAAGTGAATGGATAAACAAACTGTAGTATATACAGTGGAATATTATTCAGTAATAAAATTAAATGAGTACTCAAGCCACAGAAAAACACGGAGGGACCTTAAGTGCATATTGTTAAATGAAAGAAGCCAATCTAAAAAGTTACATCCAACATGATTCCAATCGCATGACATCTGAGAAAAGGCAAAACTATGGAAAGAGTGGGGACAACAGAGGATGAGATGGTTGGATGGCATCACTGAGTTTGAGCAAGGAGATGGTGAAGGACAGGGAAGCCTGGCGTGCTGAAATCCATGGGGTCGCAAAGAGGTGGACACGAATGAGTAACTGCACAACAACATGGAAAGAGTAAAAGGCTGCACAGTTGCCAGGATTTGGGAGGAGGTGGGGAGAGCAGAGGAGATGATAGGTGGAGCCAAAGGATTTTTAGGACACTGAAAGTATTCTGCATCATACTATAGTGGTAAATACAGGATATTTTACATTTGGCAAAACCTAGAGAACCATACAACACAAAATGGATCCTAATGTAAATTATAGACTTTCATTAATGCTAATGTATCAATATCAGTTTATCAATGTAATAAATGTACCACACCAACGCAAGATGTTACTAATAGGAGAAACTATAAGAGGAGGATTGCATATGGGAACTCTGTGCTTTCCAACTTTTCTGTAAATCTATCACTGCTCTAAGGAATACAGCCTGCTAATTAGAAAAAATAAAATGAAAACTTATTTTAAAAAAAGAAGACGATCAAAGTCTGGCTTCAAGGAATGTCTGTATTTTAGATGGTAGCCAAGGGAAGAAGAAGCGGATCCTTAAGAACACCTTGAAAATTCTTCAGACATAAAGAACTGTGAAGAAAAGAATTGTGGTTGTAAATCCTTTACTTGCAAAGTGAGATAACAGCCTGAAATCTACTGAGTTCATTTTTCAATATAAACATTGTTAAGGAAAAAAAAACACTGCCAAAGATCACAACTGTCTTTCAAATGACAAAGCCAGTCTTTCAAGCCCTGCTTTTGAGATTATATATGTGTAATATATATGCACATAAAATGTTAACATCTTCATGCCTGAGTAAATGAAAGGAGAAAAAACTTCCCCATACCTCTGTCCCCAACACGCTCCTTCACCCACTCAGTGGCCGCAGCGATGCTCTCTGTCTTGGTGACGTCCAGGATCACCGTCTGCAGCCTGTCTGATGTCTGGTTCCTCAGCTGCTTGGCCCCCTGCTCCGTCAGACACCCAGCCAGGACCTTCAAGCCTCGCAGGTCCAGCTGCCTGGCCAGCTGGTTCCCGAAGCCCGAGTCACAGCCCGTGATGAAGACGAACTTGTCCCGGAGGTGGCTCACCACCTGCCTCTCCCGGTACCAGCGCAGGAGGTAGTACAGGACCACGAGGATCGCCAGGTACAGCCACATGGTGAGAGGACCTCCTTCAAAAGAAAAAGAACAGCTTTCATTTTATTCCTTCCTTTTTTCTTTAACCAGTATTTACTATGTGCCAACCATTGCACTCTGTGCTAGGACTCTGTATTAACTAACACATGGTCCTACCCTCTAGCCACAGTCTAGAGAGGGGAGTCAGGGAAGTAACCAAACAACTGCATTGCAATGTGGTAGGTGCCAAACAGAAGTATACACAGTCTGATGGAGCTATAAAGGAGGTGACCTACTACCTGCTAAGTTAGACCTAGCTTCACAGAGGCAGTGATTTTTGAAATACTTCCAGTAAAATAGTTAAAGAGTTCAAAAAGTGGATAAGGATGAAATTACATTCCAGGCAGCAATAATGTGTACATGCATGGAGGGGTGAGCAGCATAAAACTTCCTGATACCTACAAGCAGTTCAGGTGATGTAGAGAGCATATGGAACAAGAATTGGAAGGTGAAGTGGTAAAGGGTCAGACCAGGAGGGGTCCTGTAAACCACACGAAGGAATCTGGATGTATGTTATAGGCAACAAGGGTGTGCCATTAGAAGGTATTAAACTGAAGGCTAAGATGGCCAGATTTAGCTTTAGAAAGATCTGTCTCACAGTGGGAATGAAGGATGGCTTAAATAGGGGTATGATGAAAGCAAAGAGATTAGTTAAGAGATCCAACAGTTTGGTGAGACATTGTAGCCAAGCAGTTTGTAAATATAGATTGCAAAATATGCATTGTTGAAATAAATGTTCAGAGATGCCTATACTTCTATACGTAGTTCTAGAGAAACATCTACCTTTTGGGGGCAATCTGTAGTTTCTGGCTGAACTAACACATGACTCATAAAGTCATGTGCATGCTCAGTCGCTCAGTCGTTTCCGACTCTGTGCAACCCCATGGACTGAAGCCACAAAGCTCTTCTGTCCATGGGATTTCCCAGGCAAGAAAACTGGAGTGGGTTGCTATTTCCTTCTCCAGGGAATCTTCCCAGCCCAAGGATCAAACTCGAATCTCCTGAATCTCCTGTGTCTCCCGCCTTGGCAGGTGGATTCTTTAACACAGAGCCACCTGGGAAGTCATAGATAGAGGTCAAAGATGGGTGTGGGGGCTTCCCTGGTGGTCTAGTGGTTGAGAATCACTTTGTAATGTAGTAGACACCAGTTGGATCCTTGGCCTGAGAAGATGCCACGTGCCATGGGGCAGCTAAGCCTGAGCACCACAACTTAGGAGCCTGTCCTCTAGAACCTGAGAACCACAACCACTGAGCCCACATGCAGCAAACAGTGAAGCTTGCACGCCTGGAGCCCATGCTCCACAACAGGAGAAGCCACCACAGGCAGAAGCCCATGTGCCATAACCAGAGAGTAAGCCCCCGCTCGCCGCAACTAGAGAAAGCCCAAGTGCAGCAACAAAGACCCAGATCAGCCATAAATAAGGGTTTTTTTAATAGATGGGTTTGGGCCCACTAGGACATCACAAGGCCTACACAATGCTTACCTTAGCTTAGCTTTAAGGTCTCCCCAGTGCTCTTGTCCCAGATTTCTTTCTTAGCCTCCTCTTTTACCACCCTCTTTTGCACCCTACTCTTTAGCTATAATAAGCACCTTTCAATAACCCACACAGTACAGGCTTTTCATGCCCCAGTATACAATTCTGTCTATAATTCTTTGCCAGCTCTCATCCATTTGACAAATAATACTCATCTGTTAAGATTCCACTGAATCATTTTCATTCAACAACATCGATTCAACATCCACTATGAGTCAGACACAATGTTAAGCACTGATACACAAAAGTGAACAAAACAAGATTCCATTATGCATTGAATTCATGGTCCAAGTGTAAAGACTGACAAGAAAACAATGCAATATACAGTCATCCCTTGGTATCCATGAGGGGTTGGCCCCAGGACTCTTCACAAATACCAAAATCTGAGGATGTTCTGTCCCTTATATAAAATGACATAGCATTTGCATATAACCTATGAATATCCTCTTTAAATCATCTCTAGATTACTTACCATACCTAATATAATGTAAATGATATGGAAATAGGTGAAAAAACAGTGTAAATGCCTGTAATTAGTTGTAAATGTGGTGTAAATGCTATGTAAATAGTTGCTGCTGCTAAGTCGCTTCAGTCGTGTCCGACTCTGTGCGACCCCATAGACGGCAGCCCACCAGGCTCACCCGTCTCTGGGATTCTCCAGGCAAGAACACTGGAGTGGGTTGCCATTTCCTTCTCCAATGCATGAAAGTGAAAAGTGAAAGTGAAGTCGCTCAGTCGTGTCTGACTCTTAGCGACCCCATGGACTGCAGCCTACCAGGCTCCTCCATCCATGGGATTCTCCAGGCAAGAGTACTGGAGTGGGGTGCCATTGCCTTCTCCTGGCATGAAGCAAATTCAAGTTTAGCTTTTTTGGAACTTTCCGGAAGTTTTTTTCCTAATATTTTTAATCTGTGGTTGGTTGAATCTGCAGGGGCAAAACCCGTAAATATGGAGGGCCAACCATAATAGAAGTAAGGGCCAGATGCTGTTGGAGCATTCAGGAGAGGCTTCCAAGCCAGTCCAAGAACTAAGAGGTTTCCTACTGAGAATAAAATATAACTTGAGATCAAAAGCATAATAAAATTATAGTAAGAGCAGCTAACACTTGCAAAGCACGTGCTGTATTACAAGTCCTGTTATAAGCATTTCATATATATTAATGAATGAATTATAAAATCATTGAATTTTCATAACAGCCCATTAAGGTAGGTCCTATCAATATCCCTGTGTGTCATTTCAGATGCCAAGTCAGAAACAGACATGCAAGGCACTCACTGGGGGAAAATACCTAAAGAGACTAAAGGTGGAAAGTGAAGGAGTAGGTGCCAACACAGGTCTGAAATAAGATAGAAAAGGAAAGTTGGATTTAAAAGGAAGAAACTTAAACTGCAGTTCAGCCCTGAGAAACTCTCAGCTAGGCCAACGAGGGTCCTTGAACAAAGACTGCCCAGTAAAGTTCTACATTGTGCTGAACTGGTTGGAACTTTCAGTTCCACCTCCTGACCTCCAGGGAGAAGAGAGGGGCTGGAGATTGAGTTTAATCACTAAGGGGCTTCCCTGATAGCTCAGTTGGTAAAAAATTGGCCTGTAATGCAGGAGACCCTGGTTCGATTCCTGGGTTGGGAAGTTCCCTTGGAGAAGAGCATGGTAACCCACTCCAGTATTTTTGCCTGGAGAATCCCATGGACAGAGGAGCCTGGCAGGCTACAGTCCATGGGGTCACAAAGAGTCAGACACTACTGAGCAATGAAGCATACAATGACTTAAATCAATTATGCCTAGGTAATGAAGCCACCACCAAAACCAAAAAGGATAGGGTTCAGAGAGCTTCCAGATGAACATTCAGAGATTCAGGGAAGGTGGCTTGGAGAGGGCAGAGAAGTTCTGTCGTGTGTCACTAAGTCGTGTCCAACTCTTGTGACCCCATAGACTGTAGCCTGCCAGGCTCCTCTGTCCATGGGGTTCTTCAGACAAGAATACTGGAGTGGGTTGCCATTTCCTTCTCCAGGGGATCTTCCTGACCCAGGGATTGAACCCAGGTCTCTTGCATTGCAGGCAGATTATTTACCAAGTGAGCTACAAGGAAACCCAGACCTTGCCCTAAGCATCTCTTCCATCTAGCTGCTCCTGAGTTATATCCCTTTATAATAAACCAGTCATCAGAGAAGTAAAATGTCCCTCTGTAAATTCTGTTAGCTACTATAGCAAATTAATCAAACCCAAGGATGGGGTTGCTGGATCCTTGAATTTACCGTCTGTCAGAAGCACGGGTGATAATCTGGGTTTATAACTGGTGTCCAATGTGAGGGGTGAAGAGAGTAGTAGGCTTGTAGGACTGAACCCTTAACTTGTGAAATCTAATGTTGTCTCCTTGTTGTTAGCGTCAGAACTGAGTTGAATTGTGAAACACCTAACTGGTGTTGCAGAGAATCATTTTTTTATATTATAATCTTTTTTTATAAGGTAGAGGTGAATAGAACTCGAGGAGCCAGTGAAGGGGAGAAAACAGTGGATAGAGACATTGAATGCTCCCTCCCTCCTCTTCTTTTTCTCTCCTTTTCCCTCCTCCCCCTGCCTCCGTATTCTCTCCCCTCCCCCAAGTTTTCTGCTCTCTCCTGTATGAGTCCTGTGTTCTCTAGCCAACTGCCTCTGTTCTGCCCAGTTGTCATTCTCTGATGCACTGTACTAACAGAGCTTCATCCTGCCTGTTTATTGACTAAAAAGGTTATTTCCTGATGCCATTCAAAGATATGATGATGTGGGGTGGGAGGTGGAGGGGGGGATTCATGTAAAAAAAAATAAATAAATAAAAATAAAAATAAAAAAACAAAGATGAGAATCCATGTCCCCGGTGAAGAGGAAGCTTGGAACCCACAGCCTTTCTATGTATTACTATTCAACCACCACGTAGTAAGACTAAACTTGAAAAAGAGATATGCCAGGCCAGGCAGAATGCCAAAACATAAGCCAAAATTGAACATGAATCAAAAGCATTGAGATGTCTTGACTATTTCAAATATCTATATCCCTTGACTTGACCATTTTCTGAGGCTCTATCCTGTGTTTCTAATTTCCTAAAGTACTCGCCAGCCAGACGTTGAGCCAGATAGTCAATATATCCAAGATAGAACACATCGTATTTTCTCCTAAAACTGTTTCTCCTCCAGGATTCCCAATTTCTATTTGTATTATTTTTAGTCTTAAGGCTCTGACACTTTCTCTTCATTGCCCCATGCATTCCCTCTAGAGATGAGGCTGTAGAGTCCAGCTCTCTGTCTGGAGCACTTGTCCCCTACCCTTCACTCCCATGGTCACACCCATTGTTCAAGCTTTCAACATTCAGTACCTCTTGCTTGACCTATCATAGGAGCATTCTCACCATCCCCACAGTGTTAGTCCCTTCTCGCCTCCCCACAGTGCTGTCTGATAATTTTCCTCAAGCACAGCTCTGTTGATGTCACTACTTGAAAAGTATGTACTGTGCTTAGTCACTCAGCTGTGTCCCACTCTTTGCAACCCCATGGGCTGTAGCCTGCCAGGCTCCTCTGTCCATGGGGATTCTCCAGGCAAAACACTATTAATGGGTTGCCATGCCCTTCTCCAGGGGATCTTCCCAACCCAGAAATTGAACTGGGATCTCCTTCATTGCAGGCAGATTCTTTATCAGCTGAGCTACTAAGGAAGCCCCACAGAAGAAACATATTTAAACATAATAAAGACCATATATGACAAGCCCACAGGCTTCCCAGGTGGGAAAACATAGAGAAAATTCCTTGATGTTGACCTTGGCAATCATTTCTTTGGATGTGAAACCAAAAGCAACAAAAGCAAAAATAAGTGGGACTATATCAAACTAAAAAGTTTCTACACAACCAAAGAAACAATCAGCAAAATGAAAAGGCAACCTATAGAATAAGAGAAATATCTGAAAACTGTATATCTGATAAGGAGTTAACATCCAAAATATAGAAGGGACTCATAAAACTCAATAGCAAAATAAATCCAATTACAAAAGGGCTCCAGGAGTTGGTGATGGACAGGGAGGCCTGGCGTGCTGCGGTTCATGGGGTCGCAAAGAGTCAGACACGAGTGAGTGACTGAGCTGAACTGAGAGGATCTGAGTAGACATTTTTCCAAAGAAGTCATATAAACAGCCAACAGATACATGAAAAGAAGCTCAATATCACTAATCATCAGGGAAATNAGGAGTTGGTGATGGACAGGGAGGCCTGGCGTGCTGCGGTTCATGGGGTCGCAAAGAGTCAGACACGAGTGAGTGACTGAGCTGAACTGAGAGGATCTGAGTAGACATTTTTCCAAAGAAGTCATATAAACAGCCAACAGATACATGAAAAGAAGCTCAATATCACTAATCATCAGGGAAATGCATCAGAATCAGAATGAACTATCACTTCATGTCTGTTAGAATGGCTGCTATCAAAAAGACAAGAGTTAACGAATGTTTCCAAGGATAGGGGAAAAGAATCCACCTATGTCAACAGTCCCAAGGTTGAACAACTAGAACAACCTTAAGAGGTTGCGAGAAAGAAAGGGAAAGCCTAGAAGTCTCAAGGCAGTAGCAAGTGTCTTCACTGAGCCACCTCCTTGGACTGAAGACTCTCAAATGGAAACACGACTCTGTAGGTGTTTCCTCTGAGCCTTTTCTTTACCAACAGCAAAGTCACTAGCCTATTCTGTCTTGGAGACTTCATCCTAAGACTATCTACAACGAACTGTAAAGCTCATCTGGCCATCCCCCAGCCTGAGCTCCCCTTACTGCTCTCCCCACTTAGCAGAGTGAGCTTTTCTCTAAGGGAACGGTGTTTGTTTTTGTGGATGGGGCCATGTAAGCATGAAAGGAAAGGGAGACTATAGCAGAAGAGGAAAGAAAGGTAGAAAAAGGTGTGGGGAAGTAGAGGGTTCCAGGGGCTCCAGGAGAAAGCAGAGATGGCTTAATCTCTGCCTAAGCACCCACTAGGATGTCCCTTCTTTGTCTCTCCTCCCGCCATCATGAGTCTTCGGAGCCCATCCTCACCAGCCCAGGTCTTGTTCAGTGACAGGGCCCCAGGGAGGAAGCAGGAAGCTTTGGGGCCCCATGAACTGACCTCTCTGGATGCCTTGGAATCTGGGTTGAACACAGGGTCACTAGCCACTGGTATGGATATTAGAAATATTAATATTGATTACTACCCCTGACCAGTTTCTCTAAAACTTGAAAATCCCAACAAAAACTAGCCATAATACTGTGTCATCTGTCTCTCAGCAGAGCAACCATGAAAACCCAACACAGGTGTGAAAATGAAAGGAAAAACCCAGGAAAAGTCCTAGGGAGGTTGGCAATCCTCAAGGTTAGGCTCGCTGCTAAACTGGGCTTCCCCACCCAGTCACTGTACTTGGTGTGTGTCAAAGACTCTCACATCCAAACCTGGAGGTGTTTCAGGTTTCTGTAACTTTCCTCTTCAGCAACTATGCAGAGCAAGGACTTCCCTGGTGGTCCAGGGGTTAAGATTCTGGCATTCCCAATGCAGAGGGCTCAGGTTCAATCCCTGATCAGGGAACTAGATCCCACAGACCATAACTGAGAGCCCTGACACTACAGGTACAGACCTCATATACTACAGTGAAGACCCAGTGCAGCCGAATTAAAAATATATACAGTGCAGAACACATTCCATTTCTCAGAACACTTTTTTTGGAGTCTGTATTACTTTACTAGCATGTGAGATGAGTGCAATCAAACTACCGCACAACTGCACTCATCTCACATGCTAGTAAAGTAATGCTCAAAATTCTCCAAGCCAGGCTTCAGCAGTACATGAACCGTGAACTTCCTGATGTTCAAGCTGGTTTTAGAAAGAGCAGAGGAACCAGAGATAACATCCGCTGGATCACGGAAAAAGCAAGCGAGTTCCAGAAAAACATCTATTTCTGCTTTATTGACTATGCCAAAGCCTTTGACTGTGTGGATCACAATAAACTGTGGAAAATTCTGAAAGAGATGGGAATACCACACCACCTGACCTGCCTCTTGAGAAATCTGTGTGCAGGACAGGAAGCAACAGTTAGAACTGCACATGGAACAACAGACTGGTTCCAAATAGGAAAAGGAGTACATCAAGGCTGTATATTGTCACCCTGCTTATTTAACTTATATGCAGAGTACATCATGANTGGGGCTGGTGCACTGGGATGACCCAGAGGGATGGTACAGGGAGGGAGGTGGGAGGGGGGTTCAGGATGCGGAACATGTGTATACCCGTGGCAGATTCATGTTGATACATGGCAAAACCAATACAATATTGTAAAGTAAAAAAATAAATAAATAAAATAAAGGCTGAATAACTAAAAAAAAAAAAAAAAAAACCTTGATTAAAAAGAGAAGAAAAGAAACAGTCTGAAGAAAATCACTTCTGCATTTGTCATAAAATTGTTATCAAGAACCCTGTGCATTTATACACTGTGTAAGATCCCATATGATAAATCCTGTCATGCATTTAGTCCCAGGAAAGATTTTGTCTTTTCTAAGTAAATAGTATACTATTGATTCTTTTTAAATTATCTAATTTTTCCATATTATCTTAGTGGTTTAAGGCCAAATTTAATGTTCAGTCATAGTAATTCTATTAGTCCTCATAAATAGCATCTTTTTCTTCTTCTCTCTTCTCTTTCAACACATTGATTTTCTTTCTCTTTTTATGTTTCCATTTGCATTTTAATAACTTTTTTTGTGTATGTGTCTTTTACTATAGATTACCTCAAACTCTTTTTGAAGATGCTACATTTGTCCAAGAATAAAATCTAACAGATTTGCCAACCTTAGTCTCATCCCAAAAGCTGACTCAATCCCTCTGACAAGTGGGAAAAAAATTAGCGAATACTCCAGTAGTTGATGCTATGTACTGGCATATATATACACATATATCTATATATAATATGATAAAATGTATATATACACATATACATAAATCATATTTCATTTCATGTCAGTATATGAGATTCCACAAAGAGAAAGGACATATGTTACCTGAGGAATTTTTATTTTTGAATATACATCACATTTCACCTACCTTTGGAATTTTACTTCTTCTCTGTTCTCCACAGGATTAGAAATGTAACAAGAGAGAAGGAATCATGGGACTATTAAACCCTTGTTTACTGGTCACATGGGTTAAAAAAGAGAAAGAAAAAAAATTTCACCACTCCCACTGCAAAGAGCTTGCTCATAGTAGGAAATGGGGGTAGGGTTAGGGCAGGACAGAACTAGATCACAGAGCTTCAGCAACACAGCTCTCAGGGCTTAATTACATAAAGCTGCTTTTGCTTATCCCAAAGTTCACGAACTTACTCCACAGCTCCCAGCATTAACTAAAAAAGAGCTGGTTTTCCACACTGTCAAGATTCCCAGTTTACAGAGCATATCCAAGGGGTCTTATGTGTAAGTATAAAATCACTGTCAACTTCTAAACAATATTTAAACTGCAAAAGAGTAAAGATCAAAAAAGCAGAGAAAATCATCAGTTCAGTTCAGTTCAGTCACTCAGTTGTGTCCTACTCTTTGTGACCCCATGGACTGCAGCAGGCCAGGCTTCCCTATCCATCACCAACTCCCAGAGCTTGCTCAAACTCATGCCCATTGAGTCGGTGATGCCATCCAACCATCTCATCCTCTGTTGTCCCCTTTTCTTCCCGCCTTCAATCTTTCCCAACACTAGGGTCTTTTCCAATGAGTCCGTTCTTCGCATCAGGTAGCCAAAGTGTTGGAGTTTCAGCTTCAGCATCAGAGAAAGCCACGGTGATGAATTTTCTTTCAGAAATCAAAGTTGAAGGGTCTTTTAAGAAAATTATAGACCACAATCAAGATCTTTCTCCAAACAGGTTTTATTTCCAACCCAAAACACACACACTCACACCATTTGTTCAGGAAGAGTTTTCAGAGGACTTCATGAACCCCACTGAGCAAGGTCCCTTTCCTTTCCTGCACGCTGCCCATCCCAACCTTCTGCACCTCTTTCACAACACCACTCTCTTGTGGTCAGAGTTCAGGGTGCTTCGCTCGCTTGTGCCTACAGTTCTCAACAGTGCCAGCCTTGTTCAGCTGCAGAATCAGACCTGTTACAGTCAAAATTAAAAGCAGAAAGCTCCCATTCTCTAAGTTGGAGCCTCTGCTAGAGTCAGGGAATGGGGAAGCAGAGCCCGCTCTTAGACTGCCCACCTGAGATCAGTTTCTGTGAACTGGGGCTCTGGGCCTTAAGGCTGTCAGACACGTTTCCAAAAGACCTGCTGCTGCTTTATGATCTAATACATTCTAGCAAATCAGTCAAACCCAAGGAGGGAGTCATGGGAACCTTCAATTTAAAGCCAGTCCATCAGAAGCACAGGTAACAACCTGGGCTTGCGATTGGCATCTGAGGTTGGGGGGAGTTTTGTCGGGGGGAGGCTTGAATCTATGGAATCTGACACTACCTCTGGGTGCATGCATGTTCAGTCACTTCTTTGCAATGCTGTGGACTGTAGCCCACCAGGCTCCTCTGTCCATGGGATTCTCCAGGCAAGAATACTGGAGTGGTTGCCATGCCCTCCTCCAGGGCATCTTCCCAACCAAGGGATCAAACCCGTCTCCTGAAGCTGGGTAGATAGTATCAGGGCTGAGTTGAATTGTAATACACACAGCTGGTATCCAAAGAACTGGTTTGGAGGTATGGGTAAACCCATCCCTCCCTCACATTGGAATTGTTATAAAATCCTTCAGCACGCTTTCACAACTCTCTCCTTTCTTGGCTCCTATGAAATCACCATCCCCTAGCTCTCCTGCTTCTATTTCTATTTGTTCTCCTTCCCTGGCTTCTCTTCCTCCACCCAATTTTTAAAGTCAGCATCTTTAAGAGTTCTATCCAGGCCCTTCTCTTCTCAGTGCACACACCCTCCTTGTATGGGGACCTCAGTCATCATCAACTTCAACCTGATCTACAGTCTAATGACTTTGTAAATCTCTGCCTTCAGTCAAGATCTCTCCTGACATCTAGCTCTTCATCTCCAACTGCCTGCTGGGCATCTTTCACTGGAATTCATTCATTCATTCCATAAATATAGAGTTCTTACTATGTGCTAGGTCCAGTGCTATTTACTAGAGCTAATGCTGCTGATTTTGTTTAATCAGTAAGTCGTGTCTGACTCTTTGCAACCCCATGGGTTATAGCCTGCCAGGCTCCTCTGTCCATGGGAGTTCCTGGGCAAGAATACTGGAGTGGGTTGCCATTTCCTTCTCCAGGGGATCTTCCAGACCCAGGGATCAAACCCACAACTCCTGCACTGGCAGGTGGATTCTTTACCACTGAGCCAGCAGGGAAGCCACTGGAGCTAATAGAGGAGAGTAAATTGGCATGATATTTGAAATCTTAGAACTTATCATTTTAGTAGGAAAATAGACATTAAATATACATTCCTACAAATAAATATATAATTACATATTGTGATGAGGCAAGAATACTGGAGTGGGTTGCCATTTCCTTCTCCAGGGGATCTTCCAGACCCAGGGATCAAACCCACAACTCCTGCACTGGCAGGTGGATTCTTTACCACTGAGCCAGCAGGGAAGCCACTGGAGCTAATAGAGGAGAGTAAATTGGCATGATATTTGAAATCTTAGAACTTATCATTTTAGTAGGAAAATAGACATTAAATATACATTCCTACAAATAAATATATAATTACATATTGTGATGAAGGCTATGGAAGAAAAGCATGGGGAGCTTAGGAAATATCACAATAGAAAGTCAAATTTAACTTTTCAAAACTGAAATGATGATGATTCAGTGCAATCTGATCCTCCTCATTTTCATGTTACTTCCTATCCCTACATGTATTCAACAAATTTAATGATTACCCACTAGATGCTAAACAACTCCCTTCCAACCAGCTGCCCAATCCTGAAACCTGGAGGATCATCCTAGACTCATCCCTCATCCCCTACATCAAATCAACATTAATTCTTCATAATATTTCTTGTCACTTATGTCCACCCGATCACATCCATCTCTACTGCCTTAGTTCAGGCCACAGGTATTTGTGCCCTGGATTCCAAAAACAGTTTCTTGGGATGGTGCTGCCTCTGGTTGCTCTTTCCCCTTCTATCTGTCCTTTACAGGGCTCCAGAGGTTATTGGAACAGACTGGTTCCAAATCGGGAAAGGAGTACATCAAGGCTGTATTTTGTCACCCTGCTCATTTTACTTCTGTGCAGAGTACATCATGTGAAATCCTGGGCTGGAGAAGCACAAGCTGGAATCAAGATTGCTGTGAGAAATATCAATAACCTCAGATATGCAAAAGACACCACCCTGATGGCAGAAAGTGAAGAGGAACTAAAAAGCCTCTTGATGAAAGTAAAAGAAGAGAGTGAAAAAGTTGGCTTAAAGCTCAACATTCAGAAAACTAAGATCATGGCATCTGATTCCATCACTTCATGGCAAATAGATGGAGAAACAATGTAAAGAGTAACAGACTTCATTTTTCTGGGCTCCAAAATCACTGCAGGTGATAACTGCAGGTGACTGCAGCCATAAAATTAAAAGATGCTTGCTCCTTGGAAGAAAAGCTATGCCCAACCTAGATAGGATATTAAAAAGCAGAGAGACATTACTTTGCCAACAAAAGTCCATCTAGTCAAGGCTATGGTTTTTCCAGTGGTCATGTATGGATGTGAGAGTTGGACTGTGAAGAAAGCTGAGCACCAAAGAATCGATGCTTTTGAACTATGGTGTTGGAGAAGACTCTTGAGAGTCCCTTGGATAGCAAGGAGATCAAACCATTCAATCCTAAAGGAAATCAGTCCTGATTAGTCATTGGAAGGACTGATGCTAAACCTGAAGCTCCAATACTTTGGCTACCTGATGCAAAGAACTGATTCATTTGAAAAGACCCTGATGCTGGGAAAGATTGAAGGCTGGAGAAGGGGACGACAGAGGATGAGATGGTTGGATGCATCATTGACTCAATGGACATGAGTTTGAGTAGGCTCTGGGAGTTGGTGATGGACAGGGAAGCCTGGCATGCTGCAGTCCATGGAGTTGCAGAGTCAGACAGAATTGAGCAACTGAAATGAACTGAACTGAACTGAGAGGTTCTTTCTTTCTTTTTTAAAATTTTATTTATTTATTTTCTGCTGCCCTGGGTCTTCATTGCTTTGTGCAGGTTTTCTCTGGTGGTTCTTTCTCTGGTTCTTGTGGTGTGTGGGCATCTCATTGCGATAACTTCTCTGTGCGGTTCATGGGCCCTAGGGTGCACAGGCTTCAGTAG
The DNA here is from genome assembly GCA_006410675.1 of Oreotragus oreotragus. Classification (NCBI taxonomy): domain Eukaryota; kingdom Metazoa; phylum Chordata; class Mammalia; order Artiodactyla; family Bovidae; genus Oreotragus; species Oreotragus oreotragus. Next base: position 49,075 of record SJYX01020349.1, read on the forward strand.
TAGTTGTACCGTTCAGGCTTAGTTGCTCCGTGGCATGTGGAATCTTCTCAAACCAGGGATCTAACCCTGTCCCCTGCATTGGTAGGCAGATTCTTACCCATCATCATAGAAGTCCCCAGAGTTTATTTCTAAAACACAGTTCTGATTATGCTTCTTCCCTGCTTAAAAGCCTTCCAAGAGTCCCCATAGTCTTCAGACAAATACAGATTCCTGGGGAGGAACAAAGTTTGATGTTGTGTTTTGATTTGAATCTGTCATCCTTTATTTTAAGCAGTCTGCAAGGAGGAAGCTAGACCCAAAATGTATATAGCTTTANACTGATTCATTTGAAAAGACCCTGATGCTGGGAAAGATTGAAGGCTGGAGAAGGGGACGACAGAGGATGAGATGGTTGGATGCATCATTGACTCAATGGACATGAGTTTGAGTAGGCTCTGGGAGTTGGTGATGGACAGGGAAGCCTGGCATGCTGCAGTCCATGGAGTTGCAGAGTCAGACAGAATCGAGCAACTGAAATGAACTGAACTGAACTGAGAGGTTCTTTCTTTCTTTTTTAAAATTTTATTTATTTATTTTCTGCTGCCCTGGGTCTTCATTGCTTTGTGCAGGTTTTCTCTGGTGGTTCTTTCTCTGGTTCTTGTGGTGTGTGGGCATCTCATTGCGATAACTTCTCGGTGCGGTTCATGGGCCCTAGGGTGCACAGGCTTCAGTAGTAGTTGTACCGTTCAGGCTTAGTTGCTCCGTGGCATGTGGAATCTTCTCAAACCAGGGATCTAACCCTGTCCCCTGCATTGGTAGGCAGATTCTTACCCATCATCATAGAAGTCCCCAGAGTTTATTTCTAAAACACAGTTCTGATTATGCTTCTTCCCTGCTTAAAAGCCTTCCAAGAGTCCCCATAGTCTTCAGACAAATACAGATTCCTGGGGAGGAACAAAGTTTGATGTTGTGTTTTGATTTGAATCTGTCATCCTTTATTTTAAGCAGTCTGCAAGGAGGAAGCTAGACCCAAAATGTATATAGCTTTATAATTAACAAGAAAATCTATTCAGTAGGTATATTGGCAGGTTACTCATCAAAAATCTGGTGGGTTTGCTATTGTATAGAACATGGAACTCTGCTCAGTGTTATGTGCCAGCCTGGATGGGAGGTGAGTTTGGGGGAGAATGGATACATGTATAGGTATATGAAGGGATGAGTCCCTTTACTGTTCACCTGAAACTATCACAACATTGTTAACTGGCTATATCTAATACAAAATGTTTTTGGTGTTAAAAAGTAAAATTAAGAAAAAAATTTTTTTAAATATTGTGGGTTCATTTACAGCTTAAGTGAAAAAATTCAATTTCATATATCCATCAAATAGGTTAAAAAACGATTGCAAAGTCCTATAACACGTTTTATGAGCTTTGAAGTCATCATTTGCTCTGTGGTTAAAAGAATCATTCCTGTGAGATTTAACTAAAATTTTGTCATTAAAAAAAAATGAGGGTACTCTTTATTACTTTCAGTAGTTGATGACAAGTGATAAAAGTTATCATAAATTGTATATGATCTTGGCTCCACCTAGACAGTCTCCCCTGGTTTATGATGCTCTTCTGTGAACAGATTTTATCTTCTCCTATTTTATTGAGGAGGAAAATAACTAGCACAGGGTAATTCAAATTTTCAACTTGTTTCAACAATATTATTCATTCCCAAGCCTTCAATACAGATATGATTGAATCAGATATTATCAAAATTTTATTCTAATTTTAACCAAAACTGAATTACAATGGACAAATGACTTTTACTTCCATACTCTTTAGCTTGGCACACAATGCTCTGGCCATAGCTTGTCTCTTGGTCTCATCTCTGACTGTGCCTTCCCTTGAAGTCTGAGTTCATATGGAACTATTACTGGCAGTTTCCTGGAAACACCAGGCCATTTAACCTTTTGAGCCCTTCTTCCCTATACCAATCTTGCTCAAGTCTTTAAAAAAAAATACTGACACCAACAGACAACTGGGTTAAAAATTCATTGAAGAGTAAACAAAAAATAATTTACAAGTAGATGGACTTTGGGGCTTCTCTGGAAGTCCAGTGGGCAGTTGGGGGGCGGGGGAGGGATTCATATATAACATTTTATTCTACTTTTTGATTTGTATCAATTCCCCTTATAGACTATAACTTTCTTGGAAGCAGAAACCATGTCATTTTTCTCCCGAGAGCCTAGCTAAATGTCCAACACAAATTTTTATTAACTGCGGGATAAATGACTTAGTTAAAAAAAATGACTGGATGAACCATATCTTTCCCAAACAGATCATCCTTTTACATGCTAAAAACATCCAGAATAACAATAAAAGCTGGACTGAAAGTCCATGAAGTAGGTGTCCAAGTCTGCAAAGAACTTGAAGAGAGTGATGGATGGCTGACAGATTACCCAAAGAGGTTGACAGTAGACATAAGCAGTAAATGTAAAGATGGTAGATAGTGTAAGACTTGAAGGACAAAGGGGTTTTCCAAGAACAAAGATGAAAACACAAGGGGAAACCAACTGAATGGCAATACTGCCTCCCAGTGGCCCTTGGGATAAAAACCTGTATCTCAAACCACCTCCACAAAATAACTTTTTCACTTTGAGTGGCTCTGGGCTATGAGCTTGTGCCAGGCACCTCTTAGTTTATCTCATTTAACCCTCACAACAACCCCTTGTAGACAAATAGCTCGAAGCATAGGAGTTAATCTCACAGACTAGGAGCCAGGATGTCTGCTTCTCTCACTTACTAGCTTTGTGACTGGGAGTAAATTAGATCTCGGCATATGTCTCCAACCTAATGGCAGAAAGTGAAGAGGAACTAAAGAGCCTCTTGATGAAAGTGAAAGAGGAGAGTGAAAAAGCAGGGGGAGGGATTCATATATAACATTTTATTCTACTTTTTGATTTGTATCAATTCCCCTTATAGACTATAACTTTCTTGGAAGCAGAAACCATGTCATTTTTCTCCCGAGAGCCTAGCTAAATGTCCAACACAAATTTTTATTAACTGCGGGATAAATGACTTAGTTAAAAAAAATGACTGGGTGAACCATATCTTTCCCAAACAGATCATCCTTTTACATGCTAAAAACATCCAGAATAACAATAAAAGCTGGACTGAAAGTCCATGAAGTAGGTGTCCAAGTCTGCAAAGAACTTGAAGAGAGTGATGGATGGCTGACAGATTACCCAAAGAGGTTGACAGTAGATATAAGCAGTAAATGTAAAGATGGTAGATAGTGTAAGACTTGAAGGACAAAGGGGTTTTCCAAGAACAAAGATGAAAACACAAGGGGAAACCAACTGAATGGCAATACTGCCTCCCAGTGGCCCTTGGGATAAAAACCTGTATCTCAAACCACCTCCACAAAATAACTTTTTCACTTTGAGTGGCTCTGGGCTATGAGCTTGTGCCAGGCACCTCTTAGTTTATCTCATTTAACCCTCACAACAACCCCTTGTAGACAAATAGCTCGAAGCATAGGAGTTAATCTCACAGACTAGGAGCCAGGATGTCTGCTTCTCTCACTTACTAGCTTTGTGACTGGGAGTAAATTAGATCTCGGCATATGTCTCCAACCTAATGGCAGAAAGTGAAGAGGAACTAAAGAGCCTCTTGATGAAAGTGAAAGAGGAGAGTGAAAAAGCTGGCTTAAAACTTAACATTCAAAAAACTAAGATCACTGCATTTGGTATATCACTTCATGCAAATAGATAGGGAAACAATGGAAACAGTGATAAACTTCATTTTCTTGGGCTCCAAAATCACTGCAGATGGTGAATGCAGCCATGAAATTAAAAGACACTTGCTCCTTGGAAGAAAAGCTATGACAAACCTGGTCAGCATATTAAAAAGCAGAGACATCACTTGCTAACAAAGGTCCATCTAATCAAAGCTATGGTTTTTCCAGTAGTCATGTATGGATGTGAGAGTTGAACCATAAAGAAGGCTGAGCACCAAAGAACTGATGCTTTCAAACTGGTGTTGGGGAAGACTCTTGAGAGTCCCTTGGACTGCAAGGAGATCAAACTAGTCAATCCTAAAGGAAATCAGTCCTGAACATTCATTGAAAGGACTGATGCTGAAGCTCCAATACTTTGGCCACCTGATCACAAGAGTCGACTCATTGGAAAAGACCCTGATGCTGGAAAAGATTGAAGGCAGGAGAAGTAGATGACAGACAATGAGGTGATAGGATGGCATCACTGATTCAATGGACATGAGTTTAAGCTAACTCTGGGAGATGGTGAAGGACAGGGAAGCCTGGCATGCTGAAGTTCCTGGGGTCATGAAGAATCGGACACAACTGAGTGACTGAACAACAACAAATAGGTCTCCATCTGTAAAACAGGGATATGGTTAGTATTGAACACATATGTCCTTGACAGCATAGCAGATGCTACAAATGTTAGCTATTATTATGTCCTTTTGCCTAATGAGAAAAACTAATGTTAAATAAATCAAGCATACGATAGGAACTCAATAAATAAACTTCCTTTGCTTTGCCCCCTTATGTCTTAGCTCCTTGCAGTGTGCCCTCTTTAATGGTCCTGAAATTCAAATAGGGGATTCCCAAATAGCTAAAAGAAATTAGATCCAAGGCAGCAATAAGGAATTTCCAGTAAAGAAACACCAAAACCTCCATTGAAAAGCCCAAGGGTATGCAGCTCTGGAAAAGAGAACTCTTAATGTGGCTCTTTTTTGTTCTTTTTTTAATTTTTGACTTTTGACTGCATCAGGTCTTAACTGTAGGAAGCTCAGTTAGTTCCCCAACGAGGTTCTGTATCCCCTGCATTCAGAGCATGGAGTCTTAAGCTCTGCATCACCAGGGAAGTCCCTCTATTGGCACTCTTGCTACTGTTATTAGAGTGAAGACATTCCCAGAAATGAAATTCACTCTACCCAAGACAGGTTGTCTGGGGATTGTGAAAATCAAGTAACATTGTGCAGAACATCACATTTCTAGAAATACTCAAATAAATATGATCTGTCTAGAGACTATTTTTCACCATGTTGCCTACAGTAGATGAGGGACCATGACCACTTTCAAAAATTAAAGTTCATGAAAATGATAGCTTTCAAGCAACAACACTGATGTAATTATCAGACTACCCATCTCGACCTACATTTGTAGTGAGATGTATCTTTACCTGGTAAGACTGATTAGCAAATCTGCACATCAATAGTAAACAGGCTCCTTTCATACTTATAAAACTCTCCATGATTCTGCAAGCTTCCTTGGATTCAGATTTTAGTATTCCTGGATGTTCTATATGAGAGACCAAATATACAAAGAAATAATGACCAGACCATATACAAAAACAGAACTCTGATCCACAATCTGCCCAAAGTATACCCAGGAAACGAACTCCCTTATCTATAACAAACAGCCCAGGAAGCCAGCTTGCTTTAGGTCAGACTTGTAGGAAGTGAGACTGCAGTCTGGAGTAATAGTCCAGGAAGCTAAATAACCCACATAATAATCCACCCAAAATAGTCAGGACTTGATTAAAAACTGACAGCTTCCCTAATTTTTGCCCCCACTTCCAATTTAGAACCAACCAGAGAAAGCGAAATATGTGCACCTAACCAATCACATCGGGGAAGGCAATGGCACCCCACCCCAGTACTCTTGCCTGGAAAATCCAATGGACGGAGCAGCCTGGTGGGCTGCAGTCCATGGGGTCGCTAACAGTCGGACATTTTCACTTTTCTCTTTCATGCACTGGAGAAGGAAATGGCAACCCACTCCAGTATTCTTGCCTGGAGAATCCCAGGGATGGGGGAGCCTGGTGGGCTGCCGTCTATGGGGTCACACAGAGTCGGACACGACTGAAGTGACTTAGCAGCAGCAGCAGCTTTTCTCATTTGGTTGGTCATTTATTTTCATATATTGAACCTAGAAATTCTATGAAGAACTAATTTACAAACCTTCTTTAATTGCTTAAATGTGTTGTTTCTAAAACAGTTATAAAGTTAGCAGAGAACATATCTTTTACTTCATCTTGATAACCTCAGTCTATATGCATTCTTGCCTTGAGAACCCCATGAACAGTATGAAAAGGCAGAAAGATGTGACACTGAAAGATGAACTCCCCAGGTTGGTAGGTGCCCAATATGATACTGGAGAAGAGCAGAGAAATAGCTCCAGAGGAATGGAGAGGCTGAACCAAAGCAGAAACAACACCCAGATGAAGGTGTGTCTGGATATGAAAGTAACTCCGATGCTGTAAAGAACAATATTGCATAGGAACCTGGAATGTTACATCCATGAATCAAGGTAAACTGAAAGTGGGCAAATAGGAGATGGCAAGCATGAATACTGACATTATAGGAATCAGTGAACTAAAATGGACAGTAATGGGCGATATAATTTAGATGACCATTATATCTACTACTGCGGGCAGGAACCCCTCAGAAGAAATGGAGTAGCCCTCATGGTCAACAGAAGAGTCCGACATGCAGTGCTTGGGTTCAGTCTCAAAGTCGACAGTGGTCTTGGTTGGCTTCCAAGGCAAAGCATGCAATATCACAGTAATCCAAGTCTATGCCCCAAGCCGAATGCAGAAGAAGCTGAGGTGGAACGGTTCCAAGAAGACCTACAAGACTTTCCAGAACTGACCAAAAAGAGATGTCCTTTTCATCAAAGGTGAAGGGAATGCAAAAGTAGGAACCCAAGAAATAACTGCGGTAACAGGCAAGTTTGGCCTTGGAGTACAAAATGAAGCAGGGCAAAGGCTAACAGAGTTTTGCCAAGAGAATGCACTGGTCATAGCAAACACCCTCCTCCAACAACACAAGAAACAACTCTACACATGGACATCACCAGATGGTCAATACCCAAATCAGACTGATTATATTTTTTGCAGTCAAAAATGTAGAAGCTCTACAGAGTCAGCAAAAACAAGACCAGGAGCTGATTGTGGCTCAGATCATGAACTCCTTACTGCCAAATTCAAACTTAAATTTAAGAAAGTAGGGAAAACCACTAGGCCATTCAGGTATGACCTAAATCAAATCTCTTATGATTTTACAGTAGAAGTGACAAATAGATTCAAGGGATTAGATCTGATAGACAGAGTGCCTGAAGAAGTATGGACAGAGGTTCGTAACATTGTACAGCAGGCAGTGATCAAAACCATTCCTAAGAAAAAGAACTGCAAAAAGGCAAAATGGTTGTCTGAGGAGGACTTACAAATAGCTGAGAAAAGAAAAGCAAACAGAAAAGGAGAAAAGGAAAGATATACCCATCTAAATGCAGAGTTCTAAAGAATAGCAAGGAGAGAAGAAAGTTTTCCTAAGTGAACAATGCAAAGAAATAGAGAAAAACAATAGAATGGGAAGGACTAGCAATCTCTTTAAGAAAATTAGAGATACCAAGGGAACATTTCAGCAAAAATTGGCACAATAAAGGTCAGAAAAGATATGGACCTAATAGAAGCAGAAGGTATTAAGAAGAGGTGGCAAAAACACACAGAAGAACTATATTAAAAAAGATCTCAATGAGCCAGATAACCATGATGCTGTGATCACTCACCTAGAGCCAGACATGCTTGAATGCAAAGTCAAGTGGGCCTTAGGAAGCATCACTTAAAGCAAAGTTAGTGAAAGTGATGGAATTCCAGCTGAGCAATTTAAAATCCTAAAAGATGATGCTGTTAAAGTGCTGCACTCAATATGCCAACAAATTTGGAAAACTCACCAGTGGCCACAGGCCTGGAAAAGGTCAGTTTTCATCCCAACCCCAAAGAAGGGCAATGCCAAAGAATGTTCAAACTACCACACAACTGCACTCATTTCACATGCTAGCGAAGTAATGCTTAAATTCTCCAAGCTAAGCTTCAACAGTATGTGAACCCAGAATACCAAGATGTTCAAGATGGATTTAGAAAAGGCATAGGAACCAGAGATCAAATTGCCAACATGAGCTGGAGTTTTGCCAAGAGAATAGAAAAAGCAAGACAATGCCAGAAAAAAATCTACTTCTGCTTTATTGACTATGCTAAAGCCTTTGACTGTGTGGATCACAACAAACTGTGGAAAATTCTGAAAGAGATGGGAATACCAGACCACCTTACCTGCTCCCGAGAAACCTTCATGCAGGTGAAGAAGCAACAGTTAGAACCTGACATGAAACAATGGACTGGTTCCATATTGGGAAAGGAATACGTCAAGGCTGTATATTGTCACCCTGCTTATTTAACTTATATGCAGAGTACATCAAGCAAAATGCCGGGCTGTATGAAGCACAAGTTGGAATCAAGATTGCCAGAGAAACATCAATAACCTCAGATAGGTAGATGACACCATCCTTATGGCAGAAAGTGAAGAGGAGCTAAAGATCCTCTTGATGAAGGTGAAAGAAAAGAATGAAAAAGTTGGCTTAAAACTCAACATTCAGAAAACTAGGATCATGGCATCCAGTCCCATCACTTCATAGCAAATAGATGGAACAATGGAAACAGTGACAGACTTCATTTTCTTGGGCTCCAAAATCACTGTAGATGGTGAATGCAGCCATGAAATTAAAAGACACTTGCTCCTTGGAAGTAAAGCTATGACAAATCTGGTCAGCATATTAAAAAGCAGAGACATTACTTTGCCAACAAAGGTCCATCTAGTCAAAGCTATGGTTTTTCCAGTAGTCATGTATGGATGTGAGAGTTGGACCATAAAGAAGGCTGAGCACCAAAGAATTGATGCTTTTGAACTGTGGTGTTGGGAGAAGAGTCTTCAGAATCCCTTGGCCTGCAAGGAGATCAAACCAGTCAATCCTAAAGGAAATCAACCCTGAATTCATTGGAAGGACTGATGCTGAAGCTGAAGCTGCAATACTTTGGCCACCTGATGGCAAAAGCTGACTCATTGGAAAAGACCCTGATGTTGGGAAAGATTGAAGGCAGGAGAAGGGGACGACAGAGGATGAGATGGCTGGATGGCATCATCGACTCAATGGACATGAGCTTGAGCAAGCTCTGGGAGATGGTGAAGGACAGGGAAGCTTGGCAGTGCTGCAATCCATTGGGTCGCAAAGAGTCCGACACGACTGGGAGATTGAACAGCAACCATATGCTTCAGGGCTCATCTTTCCGCAGTAAATCGTCCAGGAATGGGCGTGGTCTTCTTTGTCCCACCTGTGCAGGGAAACTATTAAAGAAATAAATGGGCAGAGACCACAGGAGCACCTACCTCGACCAGAAAGTGAACAGGAAAGTCGCTCAGTCGAGTCCCACTCTTTAAGACCCCATAGACTATAGCCTGCCAGACGCCCCTGTCCATGGAATTGTCCAGGCCAGAAAACCAGAGTGGGTAGTCAATTCCCTTCTCCAGGGCATCTTCCCAACCCAGGGATGGAAACCAGGTCTCCCTCATTGCAGGTGGATTCTTTACAGTCTGAGCCACCAGGGAAGCCCAAGAATAATGGAGTAGGTAGCCTATCCCTTCGCCAGAGGATCTTCCCGACCCAGGAATCGAACCTGCGGTTTCCCCTTGCAGGCGGATTCTTTATCAGCTGAGCTACCATGGAAGCTCCGTCGGCTGTCCCAGGCCAGCCTCCAAATAGGAACTACAATTCCCAGCGGCCCCTGCGGAGGGCGCCACGATGCGTCTGCGCAGTGGCGCAGGCTCGCCCTGGGTGGTTCCCGCCAATTCTTGCGGTAGTCCTCCCAGGGTTGAATTCTGCGCTCCATGGAGGCGTTTGATCCTGCCGAGCTGCCTGAGCTGCTTAAGCTTTATTACCGAAGGCTCTTTCCCTACGGCCAATACTATCGCTGGCTCAACTATGGCGGAGGTGATGGAGGCAGGGGAGAGGGGTGGTAGTGTGTCTGCAAAGGCGTGTGAGGAGGTTTGGGGAGGGTACCTTGGAATGACAATATGAAGTGCCCTCTGTGCGCCAGGCGTTGTGCTGGGCGCCTTCGTCTGTTATCTCGAGCCCTCTTCGTCCCTCTGAGGGGTAAATGGGCCGAGAGAGGATGTAGTGACCAGCCTACGCCGCACACGGAAAGGTATAGCTGCTGCCACTACGTGTTAGTGTGTGCTGAGTCTCTCGGTCATGTCGACTTTTTGCGACCCTGTGAACTGTAGCTCACCAGCTCCTCAGTCCATGAGATTTTTCCGGCTCAAATGGTCGAATTCACTTTGCATTTGGTGTTTTACCTGCAACCACGGGGCGGGAGGGGAGTGGGCGGGGGCGGGCTCCCTG
>SJYX01020349.1:60185-93404 GCA_006410675.1 Oreotragus oreotragus
GGTGCTCAGCCTCCTTATCAGCCTTCTTTATAGCTCCTGTCTCTTATACACATCTAGATGTGTATAAGAGACAGGCTCAGGGACAGGGGGGCATCTCCTAAAAGAGGAGAGGTACTTAACTCTTCCCGCTTGAATTTATTAGTGCCCACCAAGGAAAGAGAGGTGGTATTACATATTGAAAATATTTCTGCATCTTCGTCTTTGTAAACCCCTTCAAATTAGGAACTAGCTCTTGTCTTTTTTTTTTTTTTAACATGTAGCATAGTGTTGAGCACAGAGGACTCACTAAAAATATCTTCTCATTGGTTAATGTTTTAATGCTCTGAGCTGGATAAAGTACCAAATTAACTTTAAGGTGTACATTTATTTTGCAGTGGTAAAGAATTACTTTCAGCATCGTGAATTTTCATTCACATTGAAAGATGATATTTACATTCGCTACCAATCCTTCAACAACCAAAGTGATCTGGAAAAGGAGATGCAGAAAATGAATCCGTACAAGATTGATATTGGCGCAGTATATTCCCACAGAGTAAGAAATCGTTTTTTTATGTAGTTTGTTGTTTTTTAAACCAAGAAAGGATTGGTGCCCCTAGCATTTTGAGATAAATTTGTAGTGTTTACTTTATTTGAAGAGCCACACTTCAACCATTTTTGTAAGGAAGTTGTAAAAAAAAAATTTTTTTTTATGTCCTTTGATACGTTACTGACTGGAAATCATTTGGAAATGGATTGGCTATATTCACTCTAGGACAAAAAAACTTTCAGCCAGTATCTGACTAAAAGACTAGATGAGGTCCATTTTAAAAGAAATGTTAAAAAAAGACTAAATGAGGGACTTTCCTGGTGGTACAGTGGATGCAGGAGACATGGGTTCGATCCCTGGTCCAGAAAGATCCCACATGCCATGGAGCAACTAAGCATGTGTGCCACAACTAATGAGCCTGTGCTCTAGATCCTGAGAGCTGCAACTGAAGCCCAGGTGCCCTAGAGCCCACGCACCGCAACAGGAGAAACCACTCCAATGAGAACCCCGTGTCCCGAAACTAGAGAAAGCAGCAACGAAGGGCCAGCACAATCAAACAGATTGAAAAAAATTTTTTAAGACTAATGAAGAAGTCAGCATGGTTGAACACAGAGGACATTGGAGAGAATCATTCTTGATTCCTCTCTCACATATGTATCTGTTTCACTAGGTAATCTCTTTAGCTCTACCATAATATCTACTAACCACTGCTACTAGTGCTACTATCATCATCGTCACCTCTTATCTGAATTATTGTAAAAACTTCTTAACACTTTGCTCCTGTAGACTCTAGACTGTATTCTCAACACGGCAGCCAAAAGGAACCTTTTAAAACAAGTAAGATCATCATGATTCATCTGCTCAAAACCATTCTCCAGTGGCTTCTCATTTTATGCAGAGTAAGAGCCACTCTCTCTCCCTCACTCACTCCAATCTTGTCACACTGACCTGTGCTCAATCAATTTCCACTGCCTAGAACCCATTTCCTGAAGTATCTTTTTGGTTCATTTTTCTCACCTTCAAGTCCTTACTCAAAGAGGCCTGCAGCGTGCCCTTCCTCCTACCCTCTCCCCTCACTGATACATTCTGTTGTATAACTTGTTTTTCATATCATTCTTCATTATTCTTTTTTTAAAAAGAGTACTTAGATAATTTGGCCTAGGTTACCTGGAGAATCCCATGGACGGAGGAGCCTGGTAGGCTGCAGTCCATGGGGTCGCTAAGAGTCGGACATGACTGAGCGACTTCACTTTGACTTTTCACTTTATGCATTGGAGAAGGAAATGGCAACCCAGTCCAATGTTCTTGCCTGGAGAATCCCAGAGACGGGGGAGCCTGGTGGGCTGCCTTCTATGGGGTCGCACAGAGTTGGACACGACTGAAGCGACTTAGCAGCAGCAGCACACACTTTCTAAATGAGGGAGATAGGACCTGAATCCAGGTTTTCTGACTCTAAATCCCAAAGGAAAGGGAGAGGAGGTAAGAAAAGGCAGGCAGGGAAAATACTTTGGAGCAGGTTTCTCCTCTTTTAGGGATAGAGATTAAAACTGAAGTCTCTGTAGAAGAGCCAAGGTGTCACTCTAACTCCTCCCAGCACAGAAGGGGGAGAAGGTGTCATTTCTTAAATTGGGCCCAGACAGGCATCTATACATCATCTTTGTGTGTTTTTATTGGTTATATATGCACATAGTTAACAAAATCAACTACTATTAGTTAGGCTTTTTTTTTTTTGGTTTCTTACTTTTGCCCCTATTTTCTGTTCCCAAGAGGCAACCTCTTTTTTTTCTTTTCGGCTGCGCTGGATCTTAACTAAGGCACAAAGAACCTTCCGTCTTCATTGCAGCATATGGAATCTTTAGTTGTGGCGTGTGGGATCTAGTTCCCTGACCAGGGATTGAATCCCAGGCCCCCTTGTATTGGAAGTGCAGAGTCTTAGCCACACGGTACCACCAGGGAAGTCTCTCTTCCTACTTTTGTTTTCATTTTCTCTGCTTTCTGGGGATTTTCCTCAGAGGTTTTCATTTCTGCTATTATGTTTTCATTTCCAAGAACCTTTTTTTTCTAACATATCCTGTACTCTTTTCATTGATATATCTGATCTTGCTGAAGATACCAATGACAGTGTTTTACATTTTCTTCTGTTACACAGGCTGTTTCATCTACAGTTACATTTTTTTTCTGTTTTTCCACTTTTATCAGAGGTTTTCCTCATATATCTGGTAATTTCTTGCTTGTTGCTTATATTTAAGAATAGAGTACCAAAGAGCTGATTGGAAGCTCTGTGTACATGGCTGAGATCTGGGCCATTTTATTGTGGGAAGCTCTGGTGTCAGTTTCTCTAGGTCTTTGCTAGAATGAAAACTCCAGTTGATCACTGATCTGTTCCTAGAGCCTAATAACAATGCCTGACACACCTGGTCAGTCTTCAGAGAGGAATCTTGAAAGGTACAGAGGAGAGAGCTAAGTCTCAACATTCCACAAGTAAATATCTAATTAATCCCCTGAATATCTGTACAGTACAACCTTTTTTCAGCTGTGCCTGCTCTCCCCTTCTCAGTCCAGGGACTCTCTGTTTTATGCTCTCCAGGTAATGATTCGGGTGTCTGCCAGGGAAATGGAAGCACAGTCACCTAGCTCCACAGAGTAGGTTTAGCACTAACTGCTTCGTAAATAGATTTGCAATCAATCCTCCTGTTTTTAATCTCAGCTCCAGAGATAACCTGTTGTCACCTGTTCCTAAGACTTGGGGATTCTGAGATGTAAACTGGGTTTCTTCTTCTTCTTTACCGAAAGCTGAAGATTCAGCTTTTTGAATCTCCTTATAAAAATTGTGGTGGTATTGTCGCCTCTCTGGTTCTTTTTAAAAAGACTTATACCTGTCTTTAAAAAGAAAAAATTATTTTTGTGCAGGTTTAGAGGAAGCCAAATAAGTATTTACATTCAGTCTACCTTCTTTACCAGATAGTCCATAGCCTCAAAGGAAATTACTTAGAGCTTGAGCCAGAGTGACTTGGGAGATCTTTTTGAATTATTGAAAAATTTTAAACACATTTTTGTTACTTATATGCCCAATAACAATTAAAGGTCCTTAAAATATCTTGCAATAGGCTACTATATTTGTATGGACCTTTCCTGATCAGAAACATAAAAATGCTTTATTATGATTTCTATTGATCAACAAATGTTTATTATACAATGTCTTATGTCAATTATACCTCAATAGGATTATAAGAAAACATACTTATGGTAAAACATTTATCACACCTTGTTTTTAGTAGATGGAAGTTACACTGTCATTGCTTCTGGCTGTATAGGATCAAATCAGTGAGCTTCTTTTCTATGTCAGTCACTGACAGACTCGGCATTATATAGTTTCTTTCCTTCTCTTTGGCCCCTTTTTCTTTATAGGTAGGAAGTAAGCATATCTGACAGTGTGGCAGCTCTTATAGAAACTGATTGATATTTTTGTCCCTTTAGCCCAATCAACACAATACAGTGAAGCTGGGAGCTTTCCAGGCTCAGGAAAAAGAACTGGTGTTTGACATTGACATGACAGACTATGACGATGTGAGGAGATGTTGCAGGTGAGTTCCGCATGCTTTGCTGGTAGGGTGGGTGACATCACTGACAGTGAGTAATGATCATTCTGCCCCAGTTCTGCAGACATATGTTCCAAGTGCTGGACCCTCATGACGATGGCCATACATATCATCGACCGAGCACTGAAAGGCAAGTATTAGCAGTATCTAAATGGGGTCACATGCAAGAATCTTTTTTTCTTCTGAATATTAATCTGTCTATACCATTTTATAATCAATTCTCATAAATTTCTGACATGTTTCTTTGAAATATATGATGGGAAAATAAAAGATTAAAGTTGTAGATAAAACTTTGAAAAACCTATTGATCAAATCATGTAATTTTTTTCCAAATTCAGTCATCTGTTGAGCAACTCTTGCATGCCAGTTACTGTCCTAAGTGAGGGAACTATGAAAGATAACAATTCTTACCTCAAGTAAGTTATGCAGTCTAAGGAGGAAACAAGAAAATTCAGGATTACACATGTGTTAATATGCACAGGGTGCTATGGGGATATAGAACAGCAGGAGTGCATACAGGAATGGGAAGATATTAGATCAGAAAAGGCTTCCTGGAAGAGGTGAAGGTAAGGATGAGAATGATAATGACTAACTTATATAAGAGGCTTATTATGTACCAGGCACTGTTTCAAACACTTTAAATGTGTTACCTCTTTTAATATTCTTACCCTGGGTCTTTAGAGAATGGAAGTACTGGGGCATGAAGAAATTCTTAGCAGAGTGACCAGGATAAGTAAAGAACTGAAGGCAAGAGCTCAAGGAGCATGGGAAACTACAAATAATGTACAGTTGACTCTTGAACAACATGGGTTTGAACAGTGCAAGTCTGCTTATACAGATGTTTTTCAATAGTAAATTCTGCAATGCTATATGCTTCATAGTTGGTTAAATCTGCAGATGTGGAACCACAAATGTAGAGGAACTGCTGATGCAGAGGAACTCGTCCTTTTAGATATACATATACAGACTATAGACTATATAGTGAAGTCGCTCAATCGTGTTCGACTCTTTGTGACCCCATGGACTATAGCCTACCAGACTCCTCTGTCCATGGGATTTTCCAGGCAATAGTCTTGGAGTGGATTGCCATTTCCTTCTCCAGGGGATCTTCCCAACCCAGGGATCGAACCTGGGTCTCCCGCATTGTAGACAGACACTTTACCATCTGAACCACCAGGGAAGTCCATATATATATATATATATATACACACACACACACACACACACACATATGTATATACATGCACATATTTATTTGTTGGCCGCACTGGGTCTTCATCACTAGACATGGGCTTTCTCTAGTTGACAAGGAGGGCTATTCTTCGTTATAGTGTGCAGGCTTTTCTTATTGCAGAGTATAGGCTCAGTAGTTGTGGCACACAGGCTTAGTTGCCCCATGGCATGTGGAATTTTCCCTGACCAAGGATCAAACTTGTGTCCCCTGCATTGGCAGGCAGATTCTTAACCACTGAGCCACCCAGGAAGTTCAAGGAACTGTTTCTATGGAGAGCCAACCATAAGTTTTATGTAGATTTTCTAGTGGGAGGGTCGGCATCCCACTTTGTTCAAGGGTCAACTGCAGTATAGTTAAGATGAGTACATGTGGATAAGAGGTAAAAAAAAAAAAGAGAAATATGCAAGAACCAGAAATTTACAAATTTATTTTAAAACTGATGATTTCTTCCCTCTTCAGAGGACTTTGGATTTAAACATCGTCTCTGGGTATATTCTGGAAGGAGAGGTGTTCATTGTTGGGTCTGTGATGAATCGGTTAGAAAACTGTCCTCTGCAGTACGTTCTGGGATAGTTGAATATTTGAGTCTTGTAAAGGTAAGGTCTTTTTAATGATAGTTGACATTTCTTCGTTAGCTAGACATTACCCAGCCTTGTATGTTTAGTAACAAAAGCAAACTATCTTTTAAGCGTTCATATTTTCAGAGTAAATGATTTTACCAGTAGATCAGTTAAAATCATAGTAGTTACATTTTTTAAGATATCTCATATTTTGCTGTAAGTATCCTCCTTTGTAGCAAAAGGAAGTATGTCAAGTAAAGTTAACCAAGAAAATTACAGGTATTGAGACTGTATAAAATGGCATCCAAGATTCTATACTTTGACAGAATGTAATCAATATCTTTAGAACACATTAAAGAAAATTTTGGTTTATTTCATCTATGTTATATAATATACATGAAGTTCTGTTTGTCTTTGATGGTTTGTTTTTCAGGGTGGTCAAGATGTTAAAAAGAAAGTTCACCTAAGTGAAAAAATTCACCCTTTTGTCAGGTCTGTTGGGGAAGACTCCATGAAGTTTAAGTTGTGTCTGATTTACCTGCATGTGCTTTTAGAATTACTTTATCAATTTTCTGCACCACGATAGCATTTGACAACAATAATAGCCAGAATTAATTAATTGTCTCTTTTGTACATTCCAGTATTTTTGATTGGTGTTTCACAAATGTTTTTATTGGTCTTCACAACAACCACATTAGATACATGATGGTTATCTCCACTTATAGATGAGAGAAGTAAAATTTGGAGAGATTGTATAATTTGTTTGGCTTTATGCAAGTAATTATTAAAATCAGGATATATGTCCTTGTCTGCTTGATTCCAAAGACCATACCCTTTCCATTTAATTCACTACTTCTCTAGGATAATGGAAAGAGCATTGCATTAGAAGTAAGAATCCCTATTCTGCCACTTTAATATGACCTTGATAAAGTATTAGAGACTCTGTTTCTTATCAGTATGGGGAGAACAGTGTCTACTCCATCTATCTCAGAGTTGTGGCAGAGATTAAATGAAACAGTAGAAGGGCCCTGGCAGTCCAGTGGTTAAGACTCTCTGCCTCCACTGCAGGGGTCATGGGTTCAGTCCCTGACTGGGGAACTAAGATCCTGCATGCTGCGTGCTGTGCCGGCAAAAAAATAATAATAATAAAAGCTAGTAACCTAACATACAAATATATATACATAAAACAATAGATGCAAAGTCTATTTTCAAAATGCAAAGCACTTTGTAAGTGTTGAGATGCTAAAGCAAACAATTCAGAATAGAAACTGTAGATTGTATCCCGCATCCTACTACTGATGTATTATTACATTGTCCTGACTTGGTTGCTTTCTGCCTTTGTTACATGTCTATGATGCTATTAACCTTCTAAATTGTGGGATTTAAGAAGTAAACATTTCTTAAATATCTAGTCTAAGCCAAGTACTATGCTAGGTTCTTTCCCCTTAGAGTGTTTGATTTAATTCTTATAACCCTGTGAAGAGGTATAATTCCCATTTTATCTAATTAAGTTCTAGAAAGTCAGTGAAAATAAGTACTAGCCTCCCTAGTGAACAAAAGCCATGTGCCATATATTGTCGCTAATAGTGTTGGGACTTTGTTATTATTGTTCCTACAGAAAATCTATAAACATAATAAAAAAATACTTTGAACAATATGCCTTAGTTGATCAAGATATTCTTGAGAATAAAGAAAGCTGGGATAAAATTTTAGCCCTTGTTCCTGAAAATATCCTTTCCCAAGACCATTTCTATGTAAGCTACTTGTACTGACCTGTGATATTATAAATTTGTTCTACCTGCATATTCTCATGTACTTATATAGTTTTAATCTTTTTTACACAAAACATCTCCTGTATTTCTGCATTTTTTTTTAAATCTCTAGTCTGGAATACAATAAGAAGTGAGGCTGTTTTGTAAATAAATTTCCTCATTTTGGAAGTTGATCCTCCTAAAATTAGTGATTACTTAACGGATACAAAATCATCATCAAAATATATACAGATCACGGACCAGTTTTACCTTAAACTTTATAGCTATTTTGGCATTCTTTCTGTCGTACCTAATACAATTTAACAGGGGAATTTTTCTAAGGTTTTGTGTTTAATATTTGTATTTTAGAAAACAATAATTACTTTCTATGTAATCTTTAGATATCCTTGTGGTAATACACATTGAAAATAAGTTGTTCACTGATGTACCGTAAATGAGTGTGTTCCTTAATGATCCATCACCAATGCGTGATGAACTTCAACAAGACTTCCAAAGGCATAGCAATTCACTTCAACGTTGGGAGAATTTGAAGAACACCATCAACAAATATCAGGTATATTCCATTGAAATCTGTATTACAAATACAATAATGCAATTCTTAATTGAATTATCTTTTTTTCGCTTACTAAGTTAAAGATGGTTGAAGATCATTTTTTTCACCACCTTAAAGAAATCTTCAAAAGTTCCTACTGATCCTCATGCTGGACTTGCATCCATTTTTAGAAAAACAAAAATGACAAATGTGGACCCTGGCTTGAGTTGGAGATCATGCTCCAGTATTGTTTTCCACGACTGGATATCAATGTTAGCAAAGGAGTCAATCATTTACTGAAGAGCCCTTTTAGTGTTCATCCTAAAACAGGTACTGTGTAAAAAAAAAAAGAAGAAAGAAAAGAAAAATCAAAGTTATTTTTTGTTATAGAAAGCATGTCACTGGGTGTGAATGTCTGAAATAGCAAAGCTTGAAGAATTGTTCTGTCAGCTAATATCTGAATTAACTTATTTTTCCATTGTCAGTTAGTAGGTATTCAATGAGTTTCCACTATGTAAATAATTTTCAGTTGGGTTTCTAAGGTTCAACATTAGAAGTAGAGTTGGAGAGGAACTTAAAAATCACAGAACAGCACATATTGTACAGATGAGAAAACAGTGGCTCGAGAGGTTTAAGTGATTTGTCCACAGTCTTAAAACAAATTTTGGGGAATTCCCTGGTATGATCCAGGGAGGTTAGGAAAAGAAAGAAAAGAAAAATCAAAGTTATTTTTTGTTATAGAAAGCATGTCACTGGGTGTGAATGTCTGAAATAGCAAAGCTTGAAGAATTGTTCTGTCAGCTAATATCTGAATTAACTTATTTTTCCATTGTCAGTTAGTAGGTATTCAATGAGTTTCCACTATGTAAATAATTTTCAGTTGGGTTTCTAAGGTTCAACATTAGAAGTAGAGTTGGAGAGGAACTTAAAAATCACAGAACAGCACATATTGTACAGATGAGAAAACAGTGGCTCGAGAGGTTTAAGTGATTTGTCCACAGTCTTAAAACAAATTTTGGGGAATTCCCTGGTATGATCCAGGGAGGTTAGGAATCGAAACTTTCACTCATGGGGACCAGGTTCTATTGCCATTTGGCGAACTAAGATCCTACAAGCCTCATAGTATGACCAAAAATAAAAAAAATTATGTCAGAACTGATAACAGAGTTCAGTTCTTAAGACTCAAAGTTCCGAATCACAGATGTAGAGGACAAACTTCTGGTTACCAAGGTGAAAGCAGGGGGTGGCATGAACTGGGAGATTGGAATTGACATATATACACTACTATGTAAATAAATAATGGGAACGGACTGTATAGCTCAGGAACCTGTACCAATTATCTGTGGTAACTTAAATGAGAAGGAAATCTTAAAAAGGGGGGGCAGTATATATATACATAGAACTGGTTCATTTTGCTGTACAGCAGAAATTAACAATACTGTAAGGCAACTATACTCCAATTTAAAAAAAAGTTCCGTGCTCTTTCCACTATGCTGCCTCTCTCAGGTCTTTTTCAATAGATTTAGCTTTCTTCTTTCACTCTTCTGGATAAGATTTGATGGACTGATAGTAGATATAGTGGCATAAACTTTGCTCCATCCAACTAGAGGACACAATTAGAAGTATCTAGTTATTCTTTTTAGTGTCAACAATTCAATTCTGCCACTTGCTGTGGGAAGTTAAGCAAACGACCCTTGGTTTTAGCATCTGTACAATGGAGATACCTCAGTGGTTTATGGTGAAAATCTAAAAGGTAAAATGCTTAGAAAACTGTCTGTCACATATGCAATACTCCCACATTGCCTGCTGCTGCTGCTGGCTAAGTCGCTCCAGTCGTGTCCAACTCTGTGCGACCCCATAGATGGCAGCCCACCAGGATCCCCCATCCCTGGAATTCTCCAGGCAAGAACAGTGGAATGGGTTGCCATTTCCTTCTCCAATGCCTGAAAGTGAAAAGTGAAAGTGAAGTCGCTCAGTCGTGTCTGACTCTTAGCGACCCCATGGACTGCAGCATACCAGGCTCCTCTGTCCATGGGATTTTCCAGGCAAGAGTACTGGAGTGGGTTGCCACTGTCTTCTCCGCCATGTTGCCTACTTTTCTTTAATAGTCTACAATGACTCTGTAGTGTATACATTTATATAGCCCCTTTTCAAATCTGCCAATTATGTATTTTTAGTTTACTTTGGTAATAAGCTTGATGTTTCTTAATGTTTATCTTAATATTCTAAAGCTTCAGTGAGTATTGCCCTTATTTAATATTCAAGATTTAAGTAATTACAGTCACTCGTAAGTATACATTTTTATTATATCTTTTTCCCATAAAATGGCTATAGTCTTTTTACTCTGCCTTCTACCAGTAACTCCCAATTTTCTTAAATATTTTGTTAGTCACCTGCCATTCTTTAATTATCTCATTTTTCAGATATGAATTTTATGTCATGTCCCAGTTGTAGATTTTGTAAAAGGGTAATATGTCATTTATATTATTTCCAAAGATGCTCAACACATAGGTATCTGTTTTGATTTCAGCAAATTAAAGTAATGAAGTAAACTTCTTCCATCTGTTTTGTGTTCCATCTTCAGGACTCACTAAATTTGAGATTGTTCCATACTTACATATTGGAGGGTATAGGGAAGAGGAAAGCAGAAATCAAAATGGATGTAAGAGCAACTAGGTAATAGCTCAACAGTCTTTCACATCTATTTTTTGGTGTTTTTAGAGAAATAAAAGGCACTAATGTGAAAGTACTTTTTTTTAAGACCCAATTTTATTGTATTTATGTATTTTTTGAAACTATTTGGCCACATGGCATGTGGGATCTTAGTTTCCTGGTCAGGAATGGAATCATACCCCCTGCACTGGAAGTGTGGAGTCTTAACCATTGGACCTCCAGAGAAGCCCCAAAAGTACTTGTATATTTCTAAATAAATATTCTTAACAGATTAGTATAACCCTCTTTCTAAGCCGTAAAGTTTTAGCCAAAAATAACTCATAGGACATAGCCTATTATTATTTGTATTGTACAATATTCCGCTTATAATTTTTTGTTTCTCACAGGTCGCATTTCTGTGCCTATTGACTTACAGAAAGTGGATCAGTTTGATCCATTTACTGTTCCAACCATAAGGTATGTTCCAGATCACTGATCACTCCTTTTTTGTTTGTGACTATTGTAAATGTGAAGTAAATTGGATTAGATCCCTTCTGAAGAGGCAGCTTCTCTGAGGCTGTATGATGGTGCCCTTCCAGAAGAGCATTTCCTCGTGAGTTCCACAGAACACAAATTTTTCAGCTACTATTATGCAAAAAAAAAAAAGTTCAAATAAGTTTGAAAAGTGTAGACTTAAGCAAAATTTCCTAGTCTTTAATATGCTAACATGCATGGAAAACTCCAGAAAGAGAGTATGATGTTTAGAATATCCCAAATTCATTTGGCCACATTTTTTTCACAGAAAATCTTGTGAGGTTCATGTGCTTTCATACACTGGGTAATACTGACCAAGAATCAACTTTTAAATTATCTTCTTCTATTATTTGTAGTTCCATTTGCCATGAGTTGGATGTTATTTCTACTAAAGAAGAAAAAGAAAACAGAGCCGAATCTGATATTAAACACAGAACCAGAGGTAGGTTAGTATATTGAAATCTCACTTTAACATAATCTTTTTATACTGACATCTTTCTGTAACTCAGTAATTAATTTGCCTTGGATTCAGACCAGATTGGATCATTGTTTATCTTGAAACCAGCTCAGTAGCAAATAATATGGTCACAATGTTTCTCTCCTTCATCAGTTGCCCAAATGGTGCTGTTGAATCCAATGTAAGTGAACAGATATTCACAAAGTAACATTTAATGCCAGGATCTATACTGAAAGATTAAATTGTCAATTGATTTTGACAATTGTTTGAATTTCAGTCTTAGATTCAATAACTATTTACTTAACTACCATGTATGCAGTATTTTGTTCTCTACTTGTTTTTGTATCCAGATGAGTGTTATGTTAAATATATGTCTAAACTGTAACTAAATTGTATATCCAATAATTTGAAAGAGATGGGAATATAAAACAGCCTATTAGTGAAAGTCAAATCTTATACCAACACCCAAGAGCCACTATAGCAATAGTTCAACAGTACTTTCTTTGATGAAAATGTCATGCACTGTCCAAATGGTAATCACTAGCCTTTATACATGACTTTTGAGAACTTGAAATGTGAGAAACTGAATTTTTAGCTTCATTTAATTTAAATAGCCTCATGTGACTTGTGATTACTGTAATGGGCAGAACAGATCTCTGATTGATCTTTTTAGTCAAATGTTGCTACCTTGCTTTCAGAATCCAAGCTCAAATGTCACTTCATATATTTCAGCTCTAACATAAACAAGGTACATTCCTCCATCAATATTTATAGAATGATTACAAGCATTCTGTTTAAAATAATGGACAAAAGTCTCTTAACAAATAAACTGGATAATAATAAACTGAAAAAAAAAAAAAGAACTCCAGGAAAATAAACAATGCAAGGAACAGAGGAAACCTTTTTTTAAAAAAAACTGATCTCCTCAGAGATTAAGAGAAGACAGTGTATCCATGAAGCAAGACCAGAATGCTATGGGGAAAAAAAAATTCAGAATAAGAAAGAGGTCTTAGAAATAAAAAACGTAATCGTTAGAATAAAACTTTCACTGGAAGGGCTGGAAAAGAAAAGAGGAGACTTCCTAGAAAGTAGTAAAAAAAAAAAAAAAAAAAAAGGCAAATTTGTTATGTTTTTTAAGGAGATAAAGAAAATTAAAGACTGATTCAGGAGGTCTAATATCTGACAGAAAAAGAACAAATAAAATAGGGAGGGAGAAAATTGTCAAAATTATATATGAAAACATCCCAGAAATGAGCCCTTTGTTAAAAGGGCTCAGCATAATGAGAATGATATGCCTACACCAAGGCACATCGTTTTGAAATTTAACACTCAGAATTAAGAGAAGATCTTAAGAGCTTTCAGACCCCTTCCTACAGTCCCTCCCCACAAAAAAGCCATGGACCTAGGAAGAATGGCCTTAAATTTCTAAGTAAAAATGGAAGTATTCATTTTTAGAAGTAAGTGCTAGAAAAGAAAAAAGTAGTTGCCATTCAAGAAGATGGAAAGGTTAGCAGGGAGCTGCTATTTTTTTCCACAAAAACCTGTTAATACTATTTTACTTTTTTTTTTAACAAATTACTTTTATTACAACTTTTGAAATTTAATAATAAAAATAATAAATTATAATATCTCTTTGTGGACATCTTTCTACTTTGTTCAGAGGTTTTAAGAAAGCAAGTTTTGGCTCCCTATAAGGAGAAGCTTTATAATAAATATCTGTTCAGAAATAAACTGCACTTTCAAGTATTCATAAAGGATATTAGCCATGAGTAAGTCAGGGATGCTTTAGATGAGGTGGGAGGCTGGTATAGGTGATATTTAAGTTCCTTATTATTTCTTTAATTTCTATGATTCTAAACTTTTGTCCATTTTCATGTTAGTACCATTTGCTCCTTCCTTTCTACTTCCAAATACTAGTATGTTCTCTACCTTCCTCACCGACTATCTAATTAAATCTTTTTTCTAAGACCCAGTTCATAGCTACCTCAGTCAACTTTGATTGGTCAATTCTTTGGACACAAAATTATCCGTATGCCTGTTTGGCCTTTAATTATATGTTGTCTTCTGTTATTACATAGAGGAGTTATTTTTCCAATTCATTTAAAAGCTTCTTGAAGGAATTCCCTGATGGTCCAGTGGTTAGGATTCCATACCTCCACTGCAAGGAGCCCAGGTTCCATCCCTGGTCAGGGAACTAAGATCCTGCAAGCCTCACAGAGTGGCTCAAATAAATAAATATTTTAAAACATAAAAATTTCTTGAGATGAAGTAGTATGTATGTATTATACTTTTTTATAATTTAGCATAGTACTCAGTATATAATTATGGCATGTGGGATGTTCGTTCCCTGACCAGGGATGGAACCCTACCCTGCAGTGGAAGCATGGGGTCTTAACCACTGGACCGCCAGAGAAGTCCTTGGTTCCTTTTCTTTTTTTTTTTTCCTTTAAATTTTTTTTAGTAAACTATTTTGAGTATTCTTAATTCCATGCAGATAAAATCCAAATCTTATCTTGATCTCAATTAGATTTTTTCCCTTCCTTTGGGTATTAATTATTGATTCTATAATTAAATGGATGATTATGATTCTATATTCAAAGTTTTATATACATTTTTAAGACTATTTTATAAATCAAAGAATACCTGTGTTTA
This sequence comes from Oreotragus oreotragus, assembly GCA_006410675.1. Classification (NCBI taxonomy): domain Eukaryota; kingdom Metazoa; phylum Chordata; class Mammalia; order Artiodactyla; family Bovidae; genus Oreotragus; species Oreotragus oreotragus. Next base: position 74,704 of record SJYX01020349.1, read on the forward strand.
ATGCATGTGACTATAAACTTCTGATTATTTCTAGAAGGTATGGCCCTCACTTCACATTTTCAGTGTTTTGATCTGTTGGTAAAACTATTTATTATTGAAGCCACAATTTCCAAAGAAAGGAGTGTTTGGTGGGACTTAATACATAGCAGTAGATGATGTTGGTCTAATACCAGAAAGCCTGACTACTAGAGTAGTTATATACATATGGTTTGGATGTTTTAGAGCAGCACTGTCTATAATATATTAGCCACATGTGGCTATTAGGCATTTGAAATGTGGCTAGTATAACTAAAGAACAGGGTTTTGTTTTGTTTTCTTAATTTTAATTAATTTAAGCTTAAAAACTGATAACTGATTCAATTATTGGAAAACTTTTAAGCATGTTAGAAAAATTAGTTCTATGAGCTTGTTTTTTTACCTACATATACTATAATTTAAGTCTAGATCAAGTGTTTCCAATGATATGATAATATAGTATCTATTAATAAATTGAGTTATACTTTAAGTACAGAATACTAGATTTCAAAGACTTAGTATGAAAGAATGTAAAATATTTCAATCTTTAATAGCAACCCACTCCATTATTCTTGCCTGGAAAATCCCATGGATGGAGGAGCCTGGTAGGCTACAGTCCACGGGGTCGCAAAAGTCGGACACAGCTGAGCAACTGCACTCACTTTTTATCATACGTTGAAATATTTTAGATATAATGGGTTAAATAAAATATACTATTAAAATTAATTTCACCTTTTTAATGTGGCTACTAGAGTGTTATAAATTATACATTTCTCATTATTTTCTGTTGGACAGTACCATTCTATAGAATTTTTACAGGAGGCTAAAAGTTATACTTTATGTTATTCTTGCTGCCAAAATGCTAATTATAACTCATGGTCTTCATAATTTAGATTATAAGAAAACCAGTCTAGCTCCTTTTGTAAAAATTTTTGAGCAGTTTCTTGAAAACCTGGATAAATCCCGAAAAGGAGAACTTCTCAAGAAGAGTGGTAAGATTCTACACCTTTCCCTTATAGCTATTTTGATCTTCATATGGGCAGTTTAAAACATCTAGCAAGTGAACAATTTTAAGAGCGCTAATCTTTGCCCTCTCAAGAAAAGTTACTAGTTTATCTTACTATCTTTAGTGTTTTGAAAACTGAGGTCCCTTAATTCAATTCAGCACATACTCATTTAACACTTTCTATATGTCAGGTTCTATGAGAAAAATAAAAATGAATTATACAAGGATGAATTCCACACCATGGCTCCCTGCCTTTAGGGAGTACAAACTGATACCAAAAAAAGTATAAAATGCTAAAAAAGCGATAGAGGTCTCATCTGACTGAGAGAACCTGGGAAGATTTTATACGAAAAGAATGGCATTTAACTCTACTCCGTGAACTACTGTATAAATTCTGGTTCCCAGTGCCAATATATCATGCCTTGAGGTATGAGTAGGAATTCCACAGAGATTTGATGAGATAAAGATACAAGAGTGGAGAAAGGAGACAGGTGGTTCATTCTCGAAGGAACAGCAGAAACAAAGGCATAGAAGCAGGAAAGCATCAAGTCACTCTAGAGGCCATCAAGTAGCATAGCTTATTTGGAAAAAGATGCATCAGGAAGTGATGAGATAGAAATTCAAAGAAGCCACAGTGTAGATTGCCTTGTATTTCAGACTTGGGAATTTGAGTTTAATTCACATGAACAGGGAAGCAATTAAAGCTTTTTGAGGAAGAGAGTGTGATAATTTGTAGTTGTATCTAGAAAGATAAATCTACTAGCAGTATCTGGGGAGAAACGGAATAGAATGAGCTGTTTGTATTAGGACAATAGAGCTGGAGATCTCCAAAATGTGCAGATACTAGAGCCATCCTTGAAACTTGGTAATGATTTTTGGGGGAAGCTGAAAGATCTAAGTGTAAGTGTCACAGAAGCCAAGCAAGAGGAAAGTTTCAACGAGCTTACCAGGTTCTTTGACTAGGAGACACCCAACCATTTGTGTAATGCAAAAGGAAAAAATCAGTAGTATTATTCAAGAGATTGATGAGTACCATAGAAAATTGGCAATGTTATAGAAATGCAAGCCCCTTTTCCACTTCATTTTTTAATAAAACGTGTGATGATTAAATAGCAGTGCCTAAGATAATGCTCTACTCATAGCAGACACTCAAATACGTGCTTGTTGAATGAACAGTGATGACTCTGAACTTGGAAAGCCTCATTGAAGCTGCCATTCCAATGGGGCATATTAAGTCCTTTGTATTCTCGTTCTGTACTAACTCAGCCAATAATGTGGGCTTCAGCAAATGTGAAAGCAAATCTTTATGCATGATGTGAATTTAATGGAAGCATTAAGCAAATCAGAATGTGAAATAAATGAGCTTTGTTTTCCTTTACTATCCTTGATAAAAATCTATCCTATTTTAGATTTACAAAAAGACTTCTGAAGATAACAGCTCCTTTTATATGAATATGGATTATCGTCTACCATCAACCAAGAATCAGATACTTCAAGAGCTATTTAATAAATGTAGCAGAACTGTGTATGTGTCTTAATGCTCAAAGCAAAATTTCCTTTTCTTGAGAAATAATTATGTTGAAAAGATTCGGGAAACCACTAAAGGAGAATGTTCAGATTCCTGGAAGGAGCAATAATGGGAGGATATAAGTGAATGCAGATTAATCTGTAAAATTTAATATTATAATTCTAAGATTACTTATACAGGTACTAACTTCTAGTAGTTGCCATATATAGAAGTGAGTAGTAATATGACTAAGACTTTAATGTCAGCTCACCAGATTCAACCTCCATATTTCTAGGTGTATGAGGGTTTTGTTCTTAAGTTCTTAATTAACGCTTAAGTTAATTATACCTGGAGTGTATATTCAGTAACTTCCTCATTTTGTTTACTGATATTTTTATTGGTCAGGCCACACCCCACTCTGTCTTTTAAAAAATCATTTTAAAATGAGCATCTAAACCTACTATAACTTTACTTCAAGAGATATGACTTAATACTGTTACAATATTAGAGCCTAGTATTTTTTACAAGTGTTGGCAATTGTAGCTCCTAACTTCTTCCCTCAGAGAATAATTTTCTAAGCAATTTAGAAAAAATAAACCACTTCACCAGCATAAAACTTTTTGTACTTGTCAAAACACTTGGAGTTTGTATATCTCCAGACACTTAAATTTAATTTTAAAGGTTTCATTTCTTCCATATTTGATTTCATGTGATAGATTCTGAAATGTCAGATTTCTTTTGCCTGATTTTACAGCCAGTCTAAAAACAAAACAGTCATTCTGGCTTACATTGTCTTTTGAGAAACATTGAGAAGCAGGCTTTCAGGCTGGTGCTTTCCATGGAGTATGAAAATTTTCCTTTCTTTGCATTACCTATAACATTGTTTTCACCATAGCCACAGTCTTTTTTTTGTCTTTTGACTTATATAAAACAGATTGTGTAATACAGTCAACACACTGAAATGCCTTGCATTTCTTTCTCTTTTCTGATTTTTTAAGAAAAAAATTAAATACTATTGTGTAAAATTCCTCTGTTGAACTTCTGTTTGCTATATATTGTTAAGTCTTTTTGGAAAACAGTGACTGGTCAATTAAAACTCCTGAATAAAGAATTACTAAAGATTCGTTGTGTGTGTGAAGTCGCTCAGTCGTGTCCAACTCTTTGTGACCCCATGGACTGTAGTCCACCAGGCTCCTCTGTCTGTAGGATTCTCCAGGCAAGAATACTGGAGTGGGTTGCCATTTCCTTCTCCAGAGGATCTTCCCAACCCAGGAATCGAACCCAGGTCTCCTGCATTGCAGGCAGACGCTTTATCCTCTGAACCACCAGGGAAGTTAGTCCATCTTAAGTACTTAGAATGAGAGGAGAAAGACTGGGATTACCTGTTCAATAAAAGACGTTTTAGCATTAAAGCATTTTAATGCTTTAATATTAGAGCCCTTGATAAAAACTGGTATAACAGCCCATAAAATACAGAATATATTGTGCTTGTATATAACAATGTCTGGTTCTTGAAAATAGCAGAAACATGCTCAAAGACAATTAACTTCTCTAACTGATTTGCCAATTCATCCATGTATGAAATTGTAGAAACAGAGGGCACAGAACTAGTTTCCATCTTCAAACTTGCCCAGTTTATAAAGAAACCCAATGAAAGAAAGCACATCCTTGGCTAATGATTAACAGTTATAAGTCAGTAGGCTTGCTGGGAAAGGGGAGTAGTCAGAATGTTTTACTTATCTAAGGCCACAGTTGGCTATTATGGGCCTTTTCTTCTGAAGGTAAATGGAATGCACTGAAAGCCTCCCAGATCACTATTAAGCACAAATTCTGTCAAAAAATTTAATAGTAACAATAAGTTGGCTTTTACCTTCCTAACAATCCTATGAAGTAATCAACACTATAGGAAAATAGTGAAATTTTAAAGTAGCTTTTAGAGCATTTAAAATATTCACTGCTTATCTTAAAAGTGTTAGGCTTTCAGTCAAGTCCAACTCTTTGGGACCCCATGGACTGTAGCCCTTCAGGCTCTGTCCATTGGATTTCTCAGGTAAGAATACTGGACTAAGTTGGCATTTCCTTCTCCAGGGGAACTTCCCCACCCACGACTCCACCCCTCATCTCCTGCATTGCAAGCAGATTCTTTACCATCTGAGACAATAGGAAGCCCACTTATCTTAAAAGGTAGCCACAATTGTCTTAAAGCCACTAGCTTTTACGTGTATTTAAAGTGTGGTGTTGGAGAAGTCCCTTGGACTGCAAGGAGATTCAACGAGTACATCCTAATGGAGATCAGACCTGGGTGTTCATTGGAAGGACTGATGTTGAAGCTGAAACTCCAATGCTTTGGCCACCCGATGCAAAAAGCTGACTCATTGGAAAAGACCCTGAAGCTGGGAAAGATTGAGGGCAGGAGAAGGGGACGACAGAGGATTAGATGGTTGGATGGCATCACTGACTGAATGGACATGGGTTTGGGTAGACTCCAGCAGTTGGTGATGGACAGGGAGGCCTGGAGTGCTGCGGTTCATGGGGTCACAAAGAGTCGGACACGACTGAGCGACTGAACTGAACTGAAAGTGTGAATACTGTTATTTGTTGAGTCCTTTTGGAGAGAGGATAAGGGAATCAAGATCCCTAACCTTTTCATTAACAAAACGTTTATATTCTACTTTTCAAAAACTACTGTATAAAGAGTGGGATCCTCTAGAACGTATGAGTTTCAGGATACAGTGTCCATAATAGAGGCAAAAAGAAATATACCGAGTATAGAAATTTACACCTTCATGATAATCTCATTTAAATTATGTATTCCAAAGTAAAATAATTGACAGCCTAGGTCACAGCTACCTTTCATTGGTGGCTACAATCTCCATGTATTCGGCATTATTTAATAAGTCGTTCTACTGAATTAACTGATAAAAGGAAGTCAGTAAGTAACACTGTTGTGGCTACTTTGCTGACCCGAGAGCAGAGGCTGCTGCCTTTCGCGTGTCAAAAATGCCTCAACATGAGGGACGCGAAGGGGTCGGCTATCTAAGGACTGCATAGCTCAGGATAGAGAGTTCTGCCAGGCCAGCGAGTCCTGTTCTAAATTCATACCCTTATTTAGACCTTGTCACCACCCCCAACTGGAAACAGCCGGATGACTTACTGGTTAAAGGAAGTGACTGTAAGCAGCTCCTGACCCGGAATTAGATCCTGGTCCCGCCCCCTCCTCCAGGCTTCGTTCTGCAACAGGCGTGGGTCACGCTCTCGCTCGCTCGCTCTCTTTCTGCCGCCATCTTGGTTCCGCGTTCCCCGCACAGTAAGTGCTTGCCTTCGCCGCTACTTTTTATCCGTAGCCATCCGCCTTTCTTGCGGTCTGAGGCGCCGCGCAGAATAAGAGCTAAGGAGAACTAGAGTTTTTATGGGGTCACGGGGTTCCTGTCCAACCCTGGGCAGTGTGGCTTTCGGGCCTCCGGACAAAATGGGGTCTGCTCTTGGTGTCCTGGCAAGAGTAGGGCAGGAAGGCCAGAGTCCTGGGCTGGGGAGATGGGAGCCGTTGGGGATGGAAGTGGGCTGCGTCTGCTGTTAGAACCGGCTTCGCTAGAACCCAGAGGATGTTAAGGGGTCACAGCTTTGGAACAACCACCCCCCACCCCCGCGCGCGTGTATACACACACACACATCCTTATTGTGACAAGCCAATGTTGGGGCTTAAGACACCCTCTTTCCCCTTCTGGGTCCCGGAAGTCAGCAAACGGGGGTCCTGGAGGTCCTCGCCCAGACAGCGCGGGGGAGAGGGGGCGCGGCGTTTCGAGATAGCGTCTGAAGTCTCCCATCCCGTGCTTAGGAGCCAGACCGGGATCCTCTCCCTCGGGTTGAGAACGCAGTGGTAATTGCTTCTGTGTAGGATTTGGAGTGTGGAATAAAACGAATCCCTGGGCACTGGGAAATCCGCTCTCCGCGGAGTGAAGAGGAGCGATAAAAAGGTGATTCTCTTGATCAAAAATGTGAGGGTTACGTCGTGTTTTTCACCTATTCCAGCTACTTTGGGGATGGTTGTCCCAAACACCCTTACGGTATTTAACAGCCCTCAGCAGTTTTAAGCGTGACTCTGGATTGGGCAGCGGAATGGATTCCAGTCAGTTCAGGCCTCCTTTTTATTCCCTTCAGAAATGCCCGGTGAAGCCACAGAAACCGTCCCTGCTACAGAGCAGGAGTTGCCACAGCCCCAGGCTGAGACAGGTAGGTTCCCCCTGGACGCCTTGCCCTTAATTAAGATTGTAAAATTGGCCCTAAAAACATGGTGGGTTAAATGACAAATAGACTATATTTCTGTTTTTCAGTATTGGTTCTCATTAAAGAAGATGGGGTTGTAGCATTGCCAGGGAGGAGAGTCGGTAATAGTTACTTACCTATTGGAAATAGGTGACACACTGGCAGGCCAAGGAGACCTGAGCTTTTGTGAAGTTGCAGCCAGCAAGTTGCATCAAGGTTTTAGATGGCAGTGCTTGGCTTTGTGCTGTCATCACATGCCTGGATGAGATGTGTGCTGGTGGTAAATGTGTTCTCCTGGGCCCTGGGGCCCTCCTAGATTGGTTAACTTGTTTTGTGGATTGGTGCTGAGATGTTTCTAGTGTCCTGGAACAATGCCTGCATCAACAGCTTATCTGGAACCCAGGATTGAATTAGAGCCTTCTTTTGACTGCTCTTCAGCTTTGAAATTAATGAATGTAGAATAGAACGTAGTGTAAATGCAAGGTTTGAATTCTGTTTAAAATACATCTCTACAAAACCTGAGGTGGGTAGTGAAAAAACTTTTATGGTAGTCTTCTTGCTGTTCAATTGTGCAAAAGTAAATGAAGGGAATCTTCAGTCTATGACCTCCATTCTCTCCTCTCCCCGCCCCCATGGTAAATTTTTTTTTTTTTTTAACTCCACCTGTCACTTAAGGGCAGTTTCTATCTCCTGGAATTAAAATAGTTGAAAGCATTAAGGTTCTCCCTCCCCACCTGTCTGATTTAGCAGCTGAAAGGATTAATACAGCTGCTTGAAAAAGGAGGGGACCTTTGAGTTGGGGAATGAGCTGTATGAAATCTTTGAACTACTGGGACTTAAGGCTGAAAAATAAAGGACTGGTCTCTGAAGATTCTGTAGTTTCAGTGTTAGACAAAACTTTAGAGAGTCTCAACTTGATTTTACAAGTGTGGGGACTGAAACTCAGATGAATTTTGAATAATCTGAATCAAGCTTCAAAATTAATGCTGTTTGCTTCTGAAGCAGTCCTCACAGCTGTTAAACTTATACCTGAGTATTTTGAGATTGCACTGTAGGTTAGATTAAGTGCCTGTGGTGAATACTCGGGATTTGTTTTTTTGGTCTTTTTTTTTTAATACATAACTATGACTAAATAATTATTAGAGTAAGTGAGGAAACTGACTCAGGAAATCGGTTATGGTGTCTAAAGCGAGTAATTTGGGCCTTATCCTGGAGTTTTGAGGTTCAGTGAGAAGAAAACATTCTAAGTTTCAAATTCTGATTAATATGTTTGAGAGCATTTGCACTGTAATCATAAAGACTTTGAGCTACCAAGTTTCCAGGAAAGACTGGTTTGAGCCTACCTCTATATGGGATACTCTTGATTGAGTGACCTGTGAATTTGGATGCTCTAGGCTTTTTAAAAAATCATACTCTTCTAGGTGTTGAGCAATCATTCAGAATCTTTTGCATAGCTTCAGTGTGGTGCCAAGTAGTGCCTGTTTTGGTACAATGGCATACTCCAGATTAAGGGGTGGGGATCCAGTGTATTCTCTCCACTTGCATTCCCTACTTTCAAAATAGAACCACAGTCTAGTTTGACAAGTTGGATTACAGTTTCATAATACAGTTCCTACCCTTGTGACTAAGCTCTGTTACTCGTGGTCTGATTCATCCAGATTGATGTCTGAAGAGCCAACATTGCTTAGAGACTGTAGAGTCCACGCTTCTGCGGTTGGTTTTTTGTTTGATTTGAGTGGGTAAAATGAGGTATAGGGAAGCTCAGCGACTTAGTATTCAATATTGAGTATTCTGAAGCCTGAGCATTAAGAGACCTGTGTTTCTCATTCAGCTCTGATTCTCCATCATTATTGCCACTCATTAGTTTCCTTGTTCCAGTTTTCAGCATTTGTTGGGTGGATAGAGTAGAACTTTCTGTTGGTGATTCCATGGTCTGTGAGAAAGTCTTAGGGTTCCTTTGAGGAGGGAAGAGAAGGGCACAGCGGGGAAAGGGTAGAAAGCCTGCTGTTGCCAACTTATTTCTGGGCCTGTGCTCCCCATATGGAGACTAATAGGCTGCTCTTAGACAGTTCTTCACCCTAAAGTGGTTCACTTATTTTAGTAGATTGGGGAATGGAGGAGAGTGATGTGTTCTCCTTGACCACTGAAGTGTGGGGAAGATTGCTGTTGCTTGTCACCTTTGTCTGATCCTGCGTGGTGACTTTCATTCTCAGATTTAAAATTCCAGTGTTTCTTGTGCGAGGCGTGTTGTATCAAGTTGGGCTGTATAACTCACTTTTGTTTTTTTCCTTCCCTTTCCTCCTTCACCCCCCCCCTTTTTTTTTTTTTTTTTGCTTTTCTTCTCCAGCTGTGCCTCCTGTGTCTTCAGCCTTGAGTGTCACTGCTGCTTTAGGGCAGCCTAAACCTACCCCTACCCCTCCTTGTTCCCTGGCCTCCCAACAATGCCCTCTGGCAACTCCTGACCAGCCTTCCCCATTCCTTTCTCCCTCTACCATTGCCTCAACCCCTTTTGAAGCTCCTTTTCTCCAGTCATCCCATGGGACAGCCCTGCCTTTGGGAGCTGCCCCTCCCACTGACACCCCCGTTTTCTTACCAAACCTAATAGGGCCTCCCATCTCCCCAGCTGCCTTAGCTCTGGCCTCTCCCATGATAACTCCAACTCTGAAAGGTGCTCATTCCTCTTCCGCTCCCTTGGCTCTGGTGGCCCTGGCTCCCCGCTCAGTTCAGAAGAGCTCTGACTATCCCCCTAATGCTCTTAGTTCACCTCCTTCAGTCGCCGTGATTGAGTCGGGGTCAGTGACTTCTCTGTCAGCTCCAGTTGCTCACTCAGAACCAAAGCCCTCTCCTAGTCAAGCTCCCTCTCAAGTAATTCCTAATCCAAAGGGTACCCCCAACCCTCCAAGTACAGTCAGTGCTATCCCTTCCCATCTTGTAACTCCTTTGGCCTCTATTCAGTCTGACCTACCCTCATGTTCTCAGATAACACCCGCCACTCCCCCAGCCATCCCTTCCCCTCAAGTCAAAGGTGTCTCTGTTTCCTCGGCTCTGACTGCTCCACAAAACCCTGTAAGCCTCAGCCTAAAGGGACTGCTTAGTCCACCTGCTGCTTCATCTCTTTCAAGTCAGCCTTTTGCTGAGGCCCCCCCAGTTAGCCTCACTTCTCTGGGCTCTCATCTTACACCTTTACATCAGAGTTCTCCTGCTCAAACTTCAAGTTCTAACATTCTGTCAGATCCCACAGAAGATACTATTTTTGTAGATCATTCTTCTACAGATGCCTCTTACACTTCTCAGAGATCTGTAATTCCTCCCCTTCCTTCCAGAAATGAGGTGGTTCCTACTGCTGTGACTGCTTTTCCAGGGGGAACCCCAACTTCCTCTCTGGCTCTGTCTGCTGGCAAAGGCATCTCTGCTGTCACTGACCTCGCCTCCTCAAATGTAGTTGCCTCTTCTCCATTATCTCCTACAGCCTCTCTCATTCTCAAAGATTTTCCTAGTACACCAACCCTGGCAGCACCTAAAGATGCCCCCTTTCCCCAAGGTACATCGTCTTCCCCAGAGATAGCTCTTTCTCCTGAAGCCACCCTAGCAACAGAAAGCTACCCAGAGCCTCTCCCTGTAGTGAAGCCAGCCAGTACTACTCCCTCTTCTCTGAGTGTTAACTCCCCAGTCTCTGTAATTGAGACAGATTCTTATGCAAGCCCAGAACCAACTAATCTGCTTCTCAAAAGTTCTTTCACTACCCCAACTGTAGCTACATTTCCTTTGGAAAGTGCTGCCATTGATGGAATGGCTCCTGCAACTGCCAAAGGTACTTCCACTCTTACTACTTTACCTTTGGTGCCTCCAACCTCTGAAAGTTGCCCTATGGCTCCAGCAGTGACTTTATCTTCCCAGGATGCTTCTGCTTCTCTAGCTCCTATGGCACAGGTCCCTGAAATTCCCAAGTCTGAGTCTTCTGCCCCTCTGCCTCCAACTGGTACTCCTCAGGGTGAAAAGAAAGTTCATGGCATTTCTCAAACCTCACCATTGGCACCTGTGGCTTCCGCTCTTGAAGGGCACCCAACTAAAGACTCTGGTGCTTCTATTACTGCGTCTTCCAAAGGAATGTTCCTAGCTGACTCCCCATCTCCTTTAGGGACTACTGTGTCTCCTCAGCCTAAAAGAATTCCAGCCAAGAAGGGTTCAGCTGCTGCTCCCTTAAGTCTTGCCCCTTCTGCTTCTAAAAGTGTACCTGCTATCCCTGATACTCCTGCTGGAAATCTTTCGTTTACTATTTCTCCAGTTGAAGCTTCCTCTCTTCCAGAGGCCGATCTTCCTTTTCATGTCTCTAAAGGATCACTAGCCGAGAAGCATTCCCCTACTCCCCCATCCCGCAGAGAGGCTCCTGTTCCCCTGCCTATGGTTCCTTCCCCCAAGGAGGGGCCAGCATCCCCATCCCCTAAAGAGACCCTTACTCCTCTAGCTGTGACCCCTTCCACCCCTAAAGGAGCCCCAGCAACTCCTTCCCCTAAAGAGGCTCCCACTCCCCTAGCTGTGACTGCTCCATCCCCCAAAGGGAGCTCAGCAACCACATTACCTAAAGAGACTCCCCTTCCTGCTATGACCCCTTCCTCCCCAAAAGGAGCCCCAGGAACTCCTTCCCAAAAGCAAACCCCAGCCACCCCTCCTCCCAAAGAGGCTCCCACTTTCCCAGCTAAGGCTCCTCCCTCTTCTAAAAGAACCCCAGTTAACCCACCTCCAAAGGAGGAGTCCACTGCCCTAGCTGTGACTCATTCTTCCCCCAAAGAGAGCCCAACAATCCCATCTCCCAGAGAGACTTCCTCTCCCTCAGCTCTGACTCCTTCCTCCCTCAAAGGGACTCAAGCCCCCAAAAGAGCCTCAGGTACCCCATCTCCCAAAAGAGATTCTACTCCCCAACCTGTGTCCCCTCCCTCCCCTAAAAGGGGCCCAGCAACTCCATCTCCCAAAAAAGCCTCAGCTAGCCCACCTCCAAAGGGAGACTCCACTCCCCCAGCTGTGACTCCTCCGCCTCCAAAAAAGGCCCCAGCAACTCCATCACCCAAAGGAACCCCCACTCCCTCTGCTCTGACTTCTCTTCCCCCCACAAGGGGTCCAGCAACCCCACCTCTCACAGGAGACCCTGCTCCCCCATCTGTGGCTCCTCTCTCCCCCAAAAGAGCCTCAGCAACTCTGGCTCCCAAAGAGTCTCCAGCAACTCCAAACCCCAAAGAGATTCCCACTTTGACAGCCGTGACTCCTTCCCCCAAAGAGGCCTCAGCAGCAGCATCACTCAAAGGAACTCCCACTCCTTTAGCTGTGGCTCCCTCCTCCTCCAAAGGGACTCAGGCCCCCAAAAGAGCCTCAGCAACTCCAGACAACAAAGAGGTCCCTACTTCCCCAGCCGTGACTCCTTCCACCAAAAAAGCAACAGGAACCCCAGTCCCCAAAGGGGTGCCTACTCCCTCACCTGTAATTCCTCCCTCCCCAAAAAAGTCTCCAGTCCCCAAAGGGGCCCCAGCAACCTCAGCTTCCAAAGGGGCTCCCACTCCCCCAACTGTGATTCCTCTCTCTCCCCAAGAGGCCCCTACTTCCCCAGTTTCAGTCACATGTCCCTTGGGGTCCACTGCCCCTCAGGCATCTAAAGGGCCCCCAATAAAGAAAGGCCCCACAGCTGTCAAAGCAGTGCTTGATGGTTCATCTCCAGAAAGTACAGCAGTCATCACAACTCCCACTCAGAAAGGTCCACCAGCCAAGAAGAGTTCTATTTCACCACCTGTGTCCCCAGATCCCTCAGCTCAGAATGGTACTAAAGGACCCCTTCCTGCTGTGGCTCCAGCTCCTCTACTGACAGTCTCTACTCAGAAGGGTTCTCCAAAGGCTCCAAAAGCCCTCCCTGTCTCTCCCTTAAAGGGCAAAGATTCTTTCCATTCCCCAAAGGGCCCCTTGCCTCCTCCTCCTGAGTCAGAGACATCTACCCCTTCAGCAACAGCTGCCCCAGAGAAGATACTTCCTAAAGCTGGATCAGTGTCTGTCTCTCCAGCACCTACCCCATCAGTCTCTCTGCCTCTTGCTTCCTCCCCAGTTCCCCCTCTGCTTCCTAAACAGCAATTTCTGCCGTCCTCACCTGGGCTGGTGCTGGAATCACCCTGTAAGCCCTCAGCCCCTGCTGATGAGGATGAGCTGCCGCCTCTGATTCCCCCGGAACCCATCTCGGGGGGAGTGCCTTTCCAGCCGGTCCTCGTCAACATGCCCACCCCCAAACCTGCTGGGATCCCTGCCCCAACCCCCTCTGCCAAGCAGCCTGTTCTGAAGAACAATAAGGGTATTTGCCTTGGTTTGCCGTGTGCATGGTGTGTTGCCCACAACCTTCCCGGGCTACCCACCAATACTAACCATAGGATGCGCCGCTTTCTCCAGTATATCTGCTTGTGTTTGGGCATAGAACAATAAGCTTAAATGCAGAAACTCTAGGAATGTGAGACAGAATCTTGGTTTTCGCCTCAGATAGTCCATTGTGTATTTTGTGTAATGTGGTCCAGACTAACTGGGTCCATCATCTTCCTTACCTACCTGATCTGACACTGAAAACCAAGACCTTCTAGACCTTTAATTTGCTCTAATCTCTACCACATCACTAACCTTGTCCCTGGGCCTGGGATTTGCTAAAATATTGGGAAATGTAGAACTGCTTGAATTTCTTCACATCTTAAACTTAGTAATAACCAGTGCCCGGGGACTGTCTTCCTCCAAGACCTATTTTTCCTAGCCTGAGAATGGTGGAGGTGTATGCTTTTACCCCCAGTAGTCCATTAATGCTTGGCCTTTGAATTGAGAGAAACTTAAATATGTGAGTTACATTTGGAAGAAATGGATGAGGTCATAGGACAATTATCTAGAAGTGACTATTAGAACTATAGATCAAAAAAAAAACTATAGATGAGATTTTGAGAATCTTCGGGTTGTGTTGATTAGATCAAACTGCTAGGGTTAGTAGTTTGAAAATAAAGCTAAATGTGTACACAACTGCTTCTGGCCTCCCCCAGCCCAGTTTAAAGGATGAGGGGAAAGTGTCCTCTCCCTCAGCCCCCTCAAGACCGCCTCCACAATGTCACCTTAACTGTTTTCACTGAAGTGTACCTGGAGGCACCTTGCCTATCAGAACCTTTCTAAGATGGATGGGCTATTAGGTAGAATTTGGCATTGCATAAATCATTGGTATTTGCCTGTGCTAAGAAGTGAAGAACTTGAAGGAAAGTAGCAGTTATATAAAATGCTGAGCTGTGTCTAGTGTTTTTGGGGCTGGGTCTTTAATGGATGTGTACACACTAGTTTGTGACTAAGTTACAGGCTATCATACTGTACAAGCCGACTTCATACAAGTCCATTGGTTTGCATTAAATTTTCTGAGATCTAGTGTATAAACCAGTGGCTTTTGGTCTGGGCAGGCCATGGTAAGGTGCCTCTTGTAATCTTTACTATAAGATAGTAAAAGTTATTTGTCATTTTAGGGTCTGGAACAGAATCTGATAGTGATGAATCAGTCCCAGAGCTTGAGGAACAGGATTCTACACAGGCAACCACACAACAAGCTCAGGTGGGTATTATCTTAACTTACTAATGTAAGTACTTGGGTCAGAGAAACATTGGTGAACCAGTGTTTGATCAGAGAAAGCTGTGCGTTTGGAGCTGTGAGCTTTTATAAAGGGAAAACCACATGGGGATTTTGGTATCCAGCTCTTCCATTCCAGTTTACTCATAGCTATTTGATTCTCTTAGCTGGCAGCAGCAGCTGAAATCGATGAAGAACCAGTCAGTAAAGCAAAACAGAGCCGGAGTGAAAAGAAGGCACGGAAGGTAAGAATTGAAGTTAGACAAGAGTTAAAGGTTCTGATGAAGCAACTTGGGAAAGGGGGAATCTGTAGTGGGACTCAGGGTCATGGCAGGAAGCCTGGGAATCAATGATGTATTCCTGTGTAAACTTTTCTTCACCCACAGAAAGTCTTTGCTTAGAATGTAGTTTTGTTGAGTTTATTTCCTGAAACTGCTTCTAAAGAAGTTGACAACCTGTTATTTTTTACTCTTTAGGCTATGTCCAAACTGGGTCTTCGACAGGTTACGGGGGTTACTAGAGTCACTATCCGGAAATCTAAGAATATCCTTTTTGTCATCACAAAACCAGATGTGTATAAGAGCCCAGCTTCAGATACCTACATTGTTTTTGGGGAAGCCAAGGTAAGGAAAGTTTTCTTGAGAATTGCTGTAGACCAGGATTTCTNTTACTAGAGTCACTATCCGGAAATCTAAGAATATCCTTTTTGTCATCACAAAACCAGATGTGTATAAGAGCCCAGCTTCAGATACCTACATTGTTTTTGGGGAAGCCAAGGTAAGGAAAGTTTTCTTGAGAATTGCTGTAGACCAGGATTTCTCAACCTCAGTGCTGTTGACATTTTGGATCAAATAATTCTTTGTTGTAGAAGGGCTATCCATTAAGCAGTATCACTTGCAGTTGTGATAATCAACAAAATCTCCAGGCTTTTGACAGATGTCCCCTGGGGAACAAAATCACCCTCCAGTGGAGGACCACTGCTTTAGACATAAGCTATTTCTTTGTCTACAGGGATATATCAGTATAATCTGAGTGAGATCAAGCAATTTAAAGCTAGGTGGTAAGTTAATGTGATTTAGATTTAAGTTAGTTAGATTTAGAGTGAGAGTTTGGGAAAGATACCATTTTGTTGGTTTACTACAATTGACCTACTCATTTGAATCTGTACTTTCTGACCTATAGATTGAAGATTTATCTCAGCAAGCACAGTTAGCAGCTGCTGAGAAATTCAAAGTTCAAGGTGAAGCTGTCTCAAACATCCAAGAAAACACACAGACTCCAACTGTACAAGAGGAGAGCGAAGAGGAAGAGGTATATAAGGAAATCTCTTGTATCTTAAATCCTTTCAAGAGAATACTGTGTTTGTTTGTATTGATGGGTGTGTTCTATATGGTNCAAAGTTCAAGGTGAAGCTGTCTCAAACATCCAAGAAAACACACAGACTCCAACTGTACAAGAGGAGAGCGAAGAGGAAGAGGTATATAAGGAAATCTCTTGTATCTTAAATCCTTTCAAGAGAATACTGTGTTTGTTTGTATTGATGGGTGTGTTCTATATGGTTTTAGGCGCTTGAACTCCATCAGTTAAGTAGCTTTTGACTTAAATACTGTCTGTAGATTCAAGTGATGCCTGACAACTCTTGAAGTTGTTCTTGCCTTTAGTCTGTTAAGTATTTTTTCCTTATCTTAGGTTGATGAAACAGGTGTAGAAGTTAAGGACATAGAATTGGTCATGTCACAAGCAAATGTGTCGAGAGCAAAGGCAGTCCGAGCCCTGAAGAACAACAGTAATGATATTGTAAATGCTATTATGGTAAGTATCCAAGCTTATTCTTTGACTCCCCCTGCCCTGACCAGTTGTGGGTGACTATTTTTGTGCCTAATATCAGCTGATTAAGAAGCCTCTTTCCAGAGTCTGTTCTGAGTTTTCTTGGATTTTAGTGACCTGTATTCTCTGAATTTGCCTGTAACCACTTCTGATGATCTCTTTTCTCTTACAGGAATTAACAATGTAACCATCTGAAAAGAGGACCCTTTTTTGGTGTTTCAAAAGAGTAACTGCAGCTGGTTTGAAATTTGTACTGTTTCTATCATTAATAAAGTTATGGCTTCTTGTTGGATGAACTCTGGGTTGCTTGATCTCTTTGGGGTGGGGGAGGACAAAAGCTCTAGAAATGAGAACACATTTTTTATTTGTAACTCTTAAGACCTCAGCTTCCGTTAAAGAGGTTTAATGCCACAGGTTTCCCTTTTAATAATTATCCTCTCCTCTGACCTGTGATCTTTCTGAAAACATATTGGGATTCATCTGGCCTCTTTTCATGTAATAGCTTGGTACAGGGTTGGAAGTAATAGAAGTGAAATGCTTGCCACAGAGGCCAGATGAGGCCCAATATGTATTCAGATAGTACTTTGTAAAAAAGTGAAGATACTAGGACTTCCCTAGTAGTCCAGTGGCTAAGACTCCTCACTCCCAATGCAGGTGGCCCAGGTTAAATATTTTTTTGAAGGAAGGTACCTCATGAAGGAGAGATTTTTGACTATAGACAGTGCACATGCTGTGCTCTTAGACATACAGACATATTAATCTGTAAATTATGATTAGGGTAGCCATAATTGTGCTACAATAATAAATGAAATCAGAACTGCTCCAGGCAAACTGGAGTTTGGTTTAGCCAGTCGTGATAAATACACAATACAGATTACTAGAAGTCATAAGAACAGTGAAGTTTCTGAGTTGCTCAGTAGTGTCCAGCTCTGCGACGCCATGGACTGCAACATGCCAAGCTTCCCTGTCCATCACCCAACTCCAGAGCTTGCTCAAACTCATGTCCGTTGAATTGATGCCATTCAGCCATCACTTCCTCCATCATCCACTTCTGCCTTCAATCTTTCCCAGCATCAGGGTCTTTTCTAATGAATCAGTTCTTCCTATCAGGTGGCCAAAGTGTTGAAGCTTCAGCATCAGTCTTTCCAATGAATATTCAAGACTGATTTCCTTTAGGGTTGACTGATTTGATCTTGCAGTCCAAGGGACTTAAGAGCCTTCTCCAATACCACAGTTCAAAAGCATTAATTCTTCAGCACTCAGTTTTCTTTATGGTCCAACTCTGAATATCCATACGTGACTGACTACTGGGAAAGTCATAGCTTTGACTAGACAGAGCTTTGTGGGCAAAGTAATGTCTCTGTTTTTTATGTTGTCTAGGTTTGTCGTAGCTTTTCTTCCAAACAGTGAACGTCTTTTCATTTCCTGGCTGCAGTCACCATCTACAGTGATTTTGGAGCCCAAGAAAAAGTCAAGTGTTTCCAGTGTTTCCCCATCTTTTTGCTATGAAATAATGGGACCAGATGCCATGATCTTAGTTTTTTGAACGTTGAGTTTTAAGCCAGCTTTTTCACTTTGCTCTCTCACTTTCATCTAGAAGCTCTTTAGTTATTAGGAAGTGGTTTGGGGGAGAGCAGAGGGCTAAAATTTGAAAATAGGCTACATTTTAAAAAAAAAAATTAGATGCTGTGGTATGTTTTGGGAACTAAAGTTTAAATCTTTTTACTATTCTCAGTTCCTTTGAGAAAGTAGGCATTATTTTAGGAGTTGGGATTAAGACAGGACCAAAAGAGGTTAAATGACTTCCCGAAAGACCAAAGCCTTTTCACTGTAGTAGGCTATCCTAGAGAAGCACAAATTGACTTCTGGCTGAGAATAATGATGTGTTTCTCTGGAGTAAAGCAATCATTAAATGAACAGAAGTCTCAAGAGGCTGAATTCTGCCAAGTCTGAGTCAGGTAGTAATTATTTCAGCAAGAAATAGGGGATATTAACTCCCATTTCCTCACCCTTCCCTCTACAGAGAGAACAAACTGCCAGTTCTTGGTAACATTTTTAGAGAAGTATCTTGTTCAAGGCTATTACTGCCACTGATAACCAGTGTATTCCCATTTCAAACTATTGCTACCCTTTATATCATATATTACAGGCATTTGTTGTTTAGTTGCTAAGTCATATCTGACTTTTGTAACCCACCAGATTCCTCTGTTCATAGGATTTCCCAGGCAAGAATACCAGAGTGGGTTGCCATTTCCTTCTCAAGGGAATCTTGCCAGCTCAGGGATCAAACCCATCTCTGTTGCTTTGCAGGTGGATTTTTTTACCACTGAGTTACCAGGGAAGCATTATTTTACTAGCATGTGAGATGAGTGCAATTGTGCAGTAGTTTGAGCAATCTTTGGGATTGGAATGAAAACTGACCTTTTCCAGTTCTGTGGCCATTGCTGAGTTTTCCAAATTTGCTGACATAC
>SJYX01020350.1:9456-80177 GCA_006410675.1 Oreotragus oreotragus
AAAGTACTGGAGTTTCAGCTTTAGCATCATTCCTTCCAAAGAAATCCCAGGGTTGATCTCCTTCAGAATGGACTGGTTGGATCTCCTTGCAGTCCAAGGGACTCTCAAGAGTCTTCTCCAACACCACAGTTCAAAAGCATCAATTCTTCGGCGCTCAGCCTTCTTCACAGTCCAACTCTCACATCCATACACGACCACAGGAAAAATCATAGCCTTGACTAGGTGGACCTTAGTCGGCAAAGTAATGTCTTTGCTTTTGAATATGCTATCTAGGTTGGTCATAACTTTTCTTCCAAGGAGTAAGCGTCTTCTAATTTCATGGCTGCAGTCACCATCTGCAGTGATTTTGGAGCCCCTCAAAATAAAGTCTGACACTGTTTCCACTGTTTCCCCATCTATTTCCCATGAAGTGATGGGACCAGATGCCATGATCTTCGTTTTCTTAATGTTGAGCTTTAAGCCAGCTTTTTCACTCTCCTCTTTCACTTTCATCAAGAGGCTTTTTAGTTCCTCTTCACTTTCTGCCATAAGGGTGGTGTCATCTGCATATCTGAGCTATCAGGGAAGCCTTAATCAACTATACAAAATAAAAAGTTTAATTTTTAAAATGTGTTACTTAATTTACCAAGCTACCACTAGTATACAAGAAAATAATAATATAATTCTATATAAGCTTTGCTATGCTAGAATCTTGATGGGTAAAAATTCTACCAAATAAAAAGCATAAGACTTGAGATGATATCCACAAGGTAAGGCACAGACTTTGTCATCAGAAGGATGTAGTTTTGAAGTCTTAGCTCTGCTTGTTTTGTTTTTTTTTTAATATAAATTAATTTATTTTAATTGGAAGTTAGTTACTAGTTGATTTACAATGTTGTGTTAATTTCTGCTGTACAGAAAAGTGACTAGTTAGGCACATATATAATTCTTTTTTATATTTTTTTCCATTATGGTTTATCCCAGGATACTGGATATAGTTACCTATTCTATGGGTTTCCCTGGTGGCTCAGCTGGTAAAGAATCTGCCTGCAATGTGGAAACCTGGGTTCTATCCCTGGGTTGGGAAGATCCCCTGGGGAAGGGAACGGCTACATACTCCAGTATTTTGGCCTGGAGAATTTCATAGACTGTATAGTCCATGTGGTCGCAAAGAGTCAGACACGACTGAGTGACTTTCACTCACTCAGCTATTCTCTACAATAGGATCTTGTTTATGCATTCTGTACAGAATAGCTTACATCTGCTATACCTAAACTCTCAATCCATCCCTCTCTCCCCTCTGATTTTTGTTATAACTGCTTTGGATGATTATCCCTTCAAGCTTCAGTTTCCTCATCTGTATAATAGATTAAAACCCCACAGATTGTTTTGAGAATTAAATATAATAATTCAGCTAGATTTTCACACAGTTCATAGTAATAATTCAAAATGTATGAACTAGTATTTTTATTATTACTCAAGAGCTTCAGATTCCTATAAAAAAACAAGTTTTGCAGACAAACAGGCATGACTGAAGAGCTGAAAAATGTGGACACAGAGGTACCTATTGAGTCCTCAGCCTCTGGGCATTTCCTGTTTTCTCAAGATGTTCTATGCTTCAGTTATTTTGAGGGTTTAAACCATTATTTTGAGTAGTACAAATTACCAGCTAGTTGGAGGAATGCCATTGTTTTCTTTGGGAAGATGACCTACTTACATCTATCTCAAGCCAGTCATTTCTGTCTATTTCTGTTATCACATTGCTTTAACAGAGCTCATGGGATAAACTGTCTCAGGCTTCATTACCAATGAAATTACATCAGAGAAAAACACCTGGAATGATTATGCCTTTTGACTTTTTTACTCCTGCATTCATTGTTTTCTTTCTTCCTCTAAAAAAATAAGGTTTCACACATGGATCCTATTTATGTTTGACAAAGATATTGCTTGATAAAGTGGACAACAGTCTTTTATTGACATCTTTGCCACATGTAAGTTAATAATATAGCAGATAGACTGCATAAAGATCAGATATTTTGGCTAACTAAACATTGCATTCATTCAGGCAAGGAGAAATCCCCAAGCATCTAATTCAGAGTTGGATTGCTTGAGAAGGGAGTCAGTAGAGAGTTGATAACTAATTTGGATGAATAGATGAAGCTGAATAAGACACATTACTGAAACTTCCAATTTCTTGAATCATAATATTTGATATTATTTATAAAGTATATGCAAATCATCAGAATCTTTCCATTTTCAAGATTCCCTTTTCATAGATTATTTATGAATATCTTATTACAGAATCCCATTTATACCTCCAAAAGATTTCTAGCAAGGCAATTACATAGTTCACACTACTTTATGTCTTACAGAATTTCACTATGAATAAGTAAGCACACCTCTCTTTCCCGTGTGTCTATTTAAGGTAACTTCTGGTTTAGAAGAAGAGCTTGTCACCATAGGTGATAGAAGGCAGTGAGGGGACCAAGAGACAAAAAGAAACTGAAAATATTTTTGTCCCAGGAAGTCATAACTGGCAAAAAGCTATATCTAGGAAAAATAACAATTTAGTAATTTTGAACTACATACCTACTATGGTTGAAACTCTGCTAAGTCCTGGAGATAGAATGACAAACATCACGGATACAGTGCTGGCCTTGTGGCATTAAATGTATCTATATCTAAGGCTTGGGATTTCCCTGGTGGCTCAGCAGTAAAGAAACGACCTGCAGTGCAAGAAGCACAGGTTTGATCCCTGGGTGGGGAAGATCCCCTGGAGGAGGAAATGGCGACCCACTCCAGTATTCTTGCCTGGAAAAGTTAATGGACAGAGGAGCCTGGTGGGCTCCAGTCCGTGGGGTCGCAAAGAGTTGGACACGACTGAGTGAGCACACATGCACACTCCAAGGCTTGATCGTTGTCCTATTATTATTTCTAAGAGAGTTACATCTTGTGGCCTTCTGCGCTCAGTGACAGCATGTGCTTTTCTACATATGGACTCCGTTTACACTTGTGTGAGGCACACCAGTGGCTCTTGCATGCCTGACTTAGTGTGAGATTTTCGACCTAGAGAGTAAGATTAGGATGTGAACTCCTATTAGACATAATCAGCCTAAAAGCAATGAGGCTGATTTTTTTCCACAGGGTTCTTATCTTGTCTTCAAGATAGAGCATAGGCAATGAGGAGAACCGATAACTTTTTGATCACTATCAATGTTTATGAATAAGTACACAACTTCAAAATCTGACACCCTTGGAGGATAAGTACCATCTAAGTGTGTAAGTTCTAAAGAATTTGCCCAGAAGTATGTTGTGTGATTTTGTTAGTGAGCCCTATTTAGTCAGAAAATCATGGCTAAATTTTAGAGAAATTCTACTTCTATTCAGTGAGGCAATCAGCAGGATATAACTCTTAATACCATAGTATAAACCCTCAACAAATGTAGGTGTAAATCTTGATTACTTTTATCATGCTTATAATCATATAAATACACCCCATCTCCTAACTCTTTATGGTTGTGCAACTATTACCTGTCCTTAAGATGGATTAATTGCATTGCATTTTCACAAGAATAAGACTGTTTGCATGACCCTCAGGCAACCTCAGAGACACGACCTGTCCAATTTAGGATGCTGTCTCCCCTCGGACAGACTACACACTGTCTTATTTGAATTTTGAGACTGTAGTTTTCACTGAATTCCCAGTGTGGCTTCACTCATTCCTGACTAATGATGGTGATGGGAAGTGACCTGATTCTGAAGCTCTGAACATCATTCCCTTGAGGATATGAGCTCCAATCCAGAATTTGATGGAAAAATGGTATCATGATGGAGAGTTAACTTATCATTAGCTATCCTCTATCTTCCTTTATCATAAAAAATAATTCCTATTAGACAAGGTCAGATTATTGACTTTCAGGGTCATATTTCCCTGATAGTTCAGTGCTTAAGACTTCACACTTCCAAAGCAGGGGCCTTGGGTTTGATCCTTGGTTGGGCAATGAAGATCCCAAATGCTGTGGAGCATGGCCGAGAAATAAATAAATAAGGAGAGAGCATTCCACAAGTTCATCAGGGTCCTCAGTTCAGTTCAGTTCAGTCGCTCAGTCGTGTCCGACTCTTTGCGACCCCATGAATCGCAGCACGCCAGGCCTCCCTGTCCATCACCATCTCCCGGAGTTCACTCAGACTCACGTCCATTGAGTCCGTGATGCCATCCAGCCATCTCATCCTTGGTCGTCCCCTTCTCCTCCTGCCCCCAACCCCTCCCAGCATCAGAGTCTTTTCCAATGAGTCAACTCTTCGCATGAGGTGGCCAAATTACTGGAGTTTCAGCTTTAGCATCAGTCAGGGTCCTAGCCATTACCAAATGGAATCCAGTTAACAAATTCTGGTCCTTATTTCTAAGACATGAGATTAGAGCAACACGCCTCTTTTATTGACATGATTATCCATGGTCACTGACTGCCATCAAACCATACACCTGTCCAAGCTAATAACTGACCACTTTAATGCAGTACAGTTCAGGGCCATCTGAAAGATTTCAATATGATGTTTCAGCTATTTTCAACAGATTGTGTTAATCTTTGGAGAATAAGAACAATAAACAAGATCAGAGAGGGCTTTAAAGAGATCTTCAGGAAGGGCCCATGTAACTTGGGATGGTCCCTGAGAGAATGTGTCTCAACAAGCAGAAATGAGACAAGGTTATTCCCAGAAGGTCAAACACTGTATGAAAAAGACCCTAGCTTATGTTGTGCACAATCTTTGAAGGAAATTTTAGAGGCTGGTGATAGATTCATTCATGAAGGGTTTTTCTTGGCTGATCAAATGTTGATTCTTCTAGCAGTCCTCACCCAGAAAACCTCAAGTGAGACTCAGGAAAGGGGTACTTCAAATGCTGTTACTGAAGTAATATGCTCTGCTGCACATCGTTGGCAAAATTCCAATTCTCATGTGGAATTGAAGTCTTATTCTAGCTTCTGTTGCCCTTCACAACATTTTTTTTAAACACTACAGTTTTTTTTTTTTTAACTGGAGGATAATTGCTTTACAATATTGTATTAGTCTCTGCTGTACAACGATGTGAGTCAGCTATATATGTACACACATTCCCTCCCTCCAGAGCCTCCCTCCCATCCCATCCCTCTAGGCCATCACAGAGCACTGAGCTGAGCTCCTTATGTTATACAGCAGCTTCACACTAGCCATCTGTCTTACACACGGTAGTGTGTAGATGTCAATACCACTCTCTCAATTCATCCCACCCTGCCTTTGCCCAGCTGTGTCCACAAGACCTGTCTCTACATCTGCATCTCTTCTCTGTTGTCTTTACCTCTAAGGCTCTAACAGCTAAAACTCTCTCATCAATTAATTTTTTTTCCTAATTGGATATAAAATTATTATTATATGTACAAAAATAGCTACCTGAACTGTTGGCTATGAAATTACAATTGATTCCTAGAGAGAGAAACCTTATCATTTTTAAAGGAATTTAAATAAGAAAAAAAGAAAAAAAATGCAACCTGTTGTTAACTTTATATTTTCCCTGTAAGGACTTGACTGTTTTGGAATTTGGGTGTTTAAGAGTCATCCTGATACATTTGCTTACAGGAGTCAGTCTGGGTGGGTGGTACCATTATTTAGAATTATGAATTTATTAAATGATGACTTGACCAATGTTGATTCAGGTAGAATAATGCAGGAGTCTGACAGGCTACCCAGATGATTCAACCTGCTGTGTGTAGACAGACTATCATATGTTCAAGAATCTAATCTTTTCTTTTCCAGTCAATTCGCAGGTGTATTTACTGGAAGTGCTAGGAAATTGCTTCTATTCTGAAATTCACAATAACCAAAGTCGTGAAAGTATAATTTATTAATTGTTTATTTTGAAACTAACTGCAGATTTAGATGATCATTGTGGAAATTTAACTTTCTTCCTTCAAGACTTTGTCAACTGCCCAGCATAGTGGTTTCAATACCATCAACTGTGGTTCTGAAAAATCACATGGCAAAGAAAGGGACAAAGAGAAAGAGAAAGAAGAATGAAAGAAACAGAGAAAGAGGGAGGGAGGGAAGAAGAAAGGAAGGAAGCCAGATAATCAAATCAGAGAAACTGCCAATTTTATATCCCTTTCTTTCTTTGTAAATGATTCTCACTCCCCAGAATGCCTTTATACTGATTCATATTCAATTTTGCCATCAATTAACATTAACCAAGGCACCAAAATACATTAAAGCATGTTAATTCAGGCACCAAAATACACTGAAGCTCTATATTAAACACAGCAGAGTCAGAGATGCATTCATCAATGAACTCATTCATCCAACAAAGTTTTATTGTTTATCTACCATGTACATGTATGGTTCCTGCTAACAAGGGAATTGTAGTATGTAATGAATAGGAGAAAAGAAATCCAGCAATACCAACTGGGAGAATCAGACACTGTGCCAGGATTATGATTTTGAATGGTGACCCATAGTAGGGTGTGTTTGCATCTAACCATGTGGTTAAGGATGGGATGGATGTCAAGAGGGGCTTCTACAAGAAGCACCTATGAATTGCTCAACCTGTTGAGAAACTCCACATAGATATTAACTCAGTCAGTTCAGTTCAGCCACTCAGTCGCGTCCGACTCTTTGCGACCCCATGAATCGCAGCACACCAGGCCTCCCTGAAGAAAAGTTATGGCCAACCTAGATAGCATATTCAAAAGCAGAGACATTACTTTGCCAACAAAGGTCCATCTAGTCAAGGCTAAGGTTCTTCCAGTGGTCATGTATGGGTGTGAGAGTTGGACTGTGAAGAAAGCTGAGCACTGAAGAATTGATGCTTTTGAACTGTGGTGTTGGAGAAGACTCCTGAGAGTCCCTTGAACTACAAGGAGATCCAACCGGTCCATTCTAAAGGAAATCAGCCCTGGATGGTTTTTGGAAGGAATGATGCTAAAGCTGAAACTCCAGTACTTTGGCCACCTCTTGTGAAAACCTGACTCATTGGAAAAGACTCTGATGCTGGGAGGGATTGGGGGCCAGAGGAGAGGGGATGACAGAGGATGAGATGGCTGGATGGCATCACCGACTCGATGGACATTAGTTTGAGTGAACTCCGGGAGTTGGTGATGGACAGTTGTGTATTATTTGGAACATATTAGCTTGCCCTTGCACCTTTTATTATTCCTATCTTACAGCTAAAGGAGTGAAAGTGTAAAAGAGGTTAGCTTATTAATTCTTTACAATTTATTCATACAGGGTACTTATCTTCTTAGCTTGAAAATGCTTAAGGATTTTCTCTTTTTCTTTCTGTTTTTCTCTTTAAATTTTGACGTCTCATATGACCCAGTAAGATTTTGGAGCTCACAATAGTTTCTACAAAACATTTATTAGATAAACATTTGTGCATATGTACTTTCCTAGTTTTGATCCCCGGAGAAGGCAATGGCAACCCACTCCAGTACTCTTACCTGGAAACTCCCATGGACGGAGGAGCCTGGTAGGCTGCAGTCCATGGGATTTCGAAGAGTCAGACATGACTGAGCGACTTTATTTTCACTTTTCACTTGCATGCATTGGAGAAGGAGATGGCAACCCATTCCAGCGTTCTTGCCTGGAGAATCCCAGGACTGAAGGAGCCTGGTGGGCTGTTGTCTATGTCTATGGCTGTTACACAGAGTCGGACACAACTGAAGCAACTTAGCAGCAGCAGCAGCAGCAGCAGTTTTGATCTCAGTTTTCTGAAAAATTGTCTTCATTTGGCTCCTTGCTGTGGACGAGTGGTTACAGGTGAACTGAATGAGAACTGACAGCTACTTTTTGGTAACAAGTCTTTCTTTCTCTAGGAATACATCTTTCACTGATGCTTGGAAAAAGACTAAGTAACATTATCTAGTTCACTGGATGGGGTATATGCACAGAATTGTGCACATTTTGATACTCTCACAGAGCCAAAATACTCCCTTTCAGTCCCTATGCCATTAGTTTTGGGCTTTCCTAACAGAAGATTAAAAACCTGTATTGGAAGTCAAGAAATGAGGGTTCAAGTCTCATCTTCACCATTAACTACTCATTTGTCATTAGGCATCACGCAATGGCTTTGCACTCACTTTCCTTCCCGTGCAAATGGAGTAGATTAAACTGAGATAAAGTAGGAGAGGATACTTTGGGGAATAAAAAGGCACTAAAATGTGTGTATTATTATTAGACATACTAATAATAATAAAAATAAAGAATGATTGATGATATCACTGCAGAGTGGTTTGTTTAAAAAGCGGGCAGTCTGGCTGGAAATCTTCCCAGAAGAGCCACAGAAAATATGTTAGGGTCAGAAATAAGACTGACCTGATTTCAATTAATGAAACCACTAAGCTTTTAAGAAATTTGAAATGGAATCTGATGGACTTATTTTTAACCATTACTGAATTCTAAAATCCTATATTCTTCATGTGTTCCTAGAGGTACATTCATCAAGAGTCCAAAGAAGTCAAATTCTTAGCATTAAAAAAAAAATGGTATAGGTCTTTTCAAGATTTAATATGTCTGCTCAGGAACACTGTAACAGAAAATGCCAAAGCACACATTCACTATATTGCATTACAGATTTTTCTTTCCTCCTAATTTTTAATGTCAAATGGCTGCTTGAGATTGACAGATCTGGGAACTCAGTGGGTAACTACAATCTCCTGAGATGGCTTGACAGTCACCCCAAGAGACAATTCCTCCCAGAGAGAGATGGGTGAAGTCTGCTGAGCACCCAGCAGCTTACAAGAGTAAAGGATTCAGAAATTTTAAAACAAAGGTGATTTGCATGTCTACCCTTTAAATAAAAATATTTTTCTCTTATTAAGCATATATCGTCTGCAAAATTTAAAAACCAGAAACAATGAACATGGGCATTTTCTTCTGTTCTTTTAACTCTTTCCCCATCTTCTCCTCCCCTTCTATTTAAGCTGAGCTTTGGTCTCTGATCTGTGATAAACCTCCTTGAACTCTCGGTCGCCTACCTAGCCTAGAGGCAAAGAGAATAACTCAAATTGAATGAGAATCCAAGACACCCCGATATCCTTCTGGGCAAGGGAAATCTAATTGTGTGTCATTTCTAAATTCTGACTC
The DNA here is from genome assembly GCA_006410675.1 of Oreotragus oreotragus. Taxonomy (NCBI): domain Eukaryota; kingdom Metazoa; phylum Chordata; class Mammalia; order Artiodactyla; family Bovidae; genus Oreotragus; species Oreotragus oreotragus. The sequence continues at coordinate 18,547 of SJYX01020350.1, forward strand.
ATCACGGTAGCCTGAGAACAAGAACAACAACAAAAGTCGATAGGCTGATGCAGTGGGTTGAGAGATAAATAGGACCGATAGGGAGGCAGACACGCAATAAAGAAGCCCACTGATAGGAAAACCTCTGTAGATAAATAGCTGTCCGAGTTGGCTAGACATGCAACTCCATGTCCAACTGAACTTCCATCAGCTGTTAGCTAGATGGAAGTTCAGTAGGTAGAAAAGAAGTAATTGGATACAGTAGGTACAGGAATTGACTGGACCATTTATACAAGTGTGTACTCCCCATTGGCATTTCAGAGAATAAATGCCCAGAGATGCGGCTCTAGTCTGCATTCACCATCCATCTACCTGTAATGAAGTCTATGAATCCTGTTTCTCCTGAAAGACAGCCTGATCTGTCACTGCGTCTGACAGCTGTCAGTCACCATGAGCAGCTCACGTTGGTCATTATTCTTCTGATACATATCAAATCCAATCCAACCATGAACTTGCCATGCAAATGCAGATGCAGACTGCAGCCACGCGATTGTATTAGAGTGCCATACAATTTGTTTTCCATTATTGCTCTGGTGAAGCCTCATTCCATTAAAAGACATCGGAGTGGACTATTTTTAACTCTGAGAATTGACACTGCATGCTAAGAGGTAATGAGCTTGGCAGTCTTTCTCCTCAGAACCGATAGTGATGTCAGCCCTGTTTCTATACGGGAGGCAGGGCCCCAATGCTTCCACTCATGTGTGAGCTAGCCTGTCTGCTACAGTGTATTATGGGAAAACCAGAAATCCTAAGGGTGTGGAGGCTGCCAAGAAATTGAAAGTGGATCAAATACTCTTACCTTTTCAAGAAGTTTTTTAAATTTATATGGAGTAATAATATCTTTTTTTAGTGCCTTTCCTCTCTCAGAATCTCAGAGTATTTTATGCGCTGTGTACAGCATATGGGGAAATCACTTTGCACCTCATGAGACACAGTCATCTCTCGAAGGGTGTTTGGAAGGAGACAAATAAAACCCAGGTGAAGTAAAGCAATGTCCCCAAAGTGGTATGTCGTAGGAAGATGTTCCTGGAATAGATATTGGCCCAAGATGTTGTTTTAATTTCATTTTCCATAGGCTGGTTTTGCCTTTAAGAATATTATTCTAATGCTTGTGGAGTTTTATGGTTTCTTCTTGGGGACTATAGGCTTCCCCCCAACTTTTACGCACCTCATCAATATCCCCTATTTTATGTAGGGCTTAGTAATGGGCACAGAGTCGATGCAACATCAAGATGTGGCCAGTTTCAGTTCAAATACTATTTTTTTTTCTTACAGGTTTCCCATATCTTATGCTGCCTTTCTCAGGGTTGAAAGAGCCAATAATGTCTTCTGATCTAAACTGCTTTGAATTTGGTTCCTACCACTTGCAGTCCATTCTAAAGGAGATCAGCCCTGGGTGTTCTTTGGAAAGAATGATGCTAAAGCTGAAGCTCCAGTACTTTGGCTACCTCATGTGAAGAGTTGACTCATTGGAAAAGACTCTGATGCTGGGAGGGATTGAGGGCAGGAGGAAAAGGGAACGACAGAGGATGAGATGGCTGGATGGCATCAACGACTTGATGGATGTGAGTTTGAGTGAACTCCGGGAGATGGTGATGGACAGGGAGGCCTGGCATGTTGCGATTCATGGGGTCACAAAGAGTCGGACACAACTGAGCGACTGAACTGAACTTGCAACCAAAAGTGTCCTACATTACATGCCTATAGTGGCCTTTGGCCAGTCGCTTTGATTTGTCTTGTTTTGTGTCTGGGCCGCTTGCGACAGCTGGGCCGGCGCACTAAGCACGAGCCGCTTGCGACAGCCGGGCCGGCTCACTCAGCGCGGGCGAGAGAAGCTACCCCACGTCCGAGGTCAGGGGCAGCAACCTAGAGTGCCAGGCTGCGACGGCGCAAGAACGGCCGAGAGGAGCTACCCTGTGTCTGAGGTCAGTGGCGGCCGGGAGGAGACACCCCGCGTCTGAGGTCAGGGCGGCGGCCGGGAGGAGCTACCCCGTGTCCGAGGTCAGGGGCGGCCAGGAAGAGACACCCCACGTCCGAGGCCAGGGGTGGCTGGGAGAAGCCACCTTGCGCCCGAGGCCAGGGGTGGTGACCCGGAGGAGCCACCCTGAGCCCGAGGCCAGGGGCGGCAGCTGGGAGAAGCCACCCCCGCCCGAGGCCACGGCCAGCGGCCGGGAGGAGCAACCCGAGGAGCAGGGGCTGCGCAGGCGCAGGAGGGCCTAGAGGAGCTGTCCCACGTTGAAGGTCAGGAACTGCGGCGGTAAGGAGATACCCCTCGTCCAAGGTAAGGAGCAGCCGTGAAGAGACAACCCACGCCCAAGGTAAGAGAAACCCAAGTAAGATGGTAGGTGTTGCAAGAGGGCATCAGAGGGCAGACACACTGAAACCATACTCACAGAAAACTAGTCAATCTAATCACACTAGGACCAGGGCCTTGTCTAACTCAATGAAACCAAGCCATGCCTGCAGGGCAACCCAAGGCGGGCAGGTCATGGTGGAGAGGTCTGACAGAACGTGGTCCACTGGAGAAGGGAATGGCAAGCCACTTCAGTATTCTTGCCTCGAGAACCCCGTGAACAGTATGATTACATGGCTTATATGAATTCACACTCCCACCAGCAATGTATTAAGTCTCTAATTGCTTTGCCAAGAGTATGTTACCAAACTTAAGAATATTTAGGAATCTGATAAGTGAATAATGGCATCTCAGTGTAGCTTTAATTTACATCATTCTTATCATAAAAGAGGTTCCATGTAACTCCCAACAGTGTAGTTAATCCTATTTATTTGTTGGCACTCTGGATACCTGCTTAGCAAATCAGCCCTGAATCATCTTTGCTCCAATTCAATTTCTCCTTTCTTTCATTTTCTGCTATTGTTCTACATCCTGCATGGAACATAGACTGGCGATTCGTTTCTTACATGATAGTATACATATTTCAATGCTATTCTAAATAGTGCTCTCTGGTTCTGATTTCTCATTTCCATTTCTCCAGCTTTCTCTCATTGGCTTAGGGCTTTGTTGACTACCTAGGATTTAAATATCCTTGCAGGGTTCCTTTGCAACAAATCAGCCTTTGCAAAAAGTAAGTAAATAAATCCATTGATATGTTTTCTAATAAGATTTCTAAATATGAAAAGCCAAAAGTATCAGGCATATACCTGGAGAGAAGATGAAATGATAGCATAGAAAAGATGCTTGATGGCATCAAGAGAAATCTTGCCCAAGGAACTTGACTTGAAATCTCTCTTTCATTTTTCTCTCTCCTTCTCTCTTTCTCTCCGTCTCTCTCTCCTTCCTTCCTTCTAATTCACTCCACATTATATCTCACACAAAATTAGGAAACATAGAGAAAGAAGATTGACTGCAGGCGTTAACTGAATATAGTCTTTCTTGGGCAGGAAATTTACTGTAAGAACCAGAGAAAATGATGAGGTACTTTATAATCTACAGGTTTGTAACGTTTGTCTGTGTGTGTGTGTGTGTGTGAACTGTATCACGGTTATTATCATGCAGTCAAAGATCCTGGTTTCGTATTTATTTATCAATAATTCCTTCCTGAGAGCCTCACAATATATAACAAAATGATTCTTTCTATTCTGTCAGAATAGTTGTTCATCAAATTGAATTATGAACGAATGAAATTTTCTCTAAGAAGCACACTCACATTTTCTGCCTAACTGTTACACAGACAATATTTAGGTAATTGAAATCTCCCATGAGCACTATAATGGCTTTTTCAGATCTCTTCTGATCTATACAAATATTGTACAATTTGATTTCACTAATTGTTTTTGTAGATCAATAGAAAATCAGAAGCATCTTGTTCTCATTTTCAGTGTTAAATTTTATCTACATAGTAAAGATAATCTGTCAGTCAAGATGTTACATATCTATCCATCTGGCAATTCACAGCTTTTATCACAGACCCTGCCAGAATGTCAAAATGCCTATGTTAGAGAAAAGAACCCTCATAATTGAGATGTGCAAAAATTTTAATGTCAATATTTATAAAGTAAGAATGCAAATCTATCTTTAAATCATATATATATGTTTCTAAAGCCCCTAAGTGCCCTGAACCTGAGTTAGGTGTGTGTTGGGCATCCTCACCAAAGTATAGTGTAGGAGTGGGAAAAGCAGTAATGTTGCATGCTTTACTTATATTTAATCCAGTTCCTTCCCTGACTCCCAGCACACGTTTTGAGAAAGTAGTTTAGAAAAATATGTTCCTTGGCAAGTTATCTTATCTTCTGGCTCCCTCCCTAATTTGAATATGGCAATGATTTCTCTCAGGGTAGTCTTTGCTTCTAAAAGAGTCTTGTCTCTGATGTAGTTTGCAAACTCACTCTGAAAAAAAAGCAATATTCTTAACACCATCTGGGGTGACACAAGGCGGGAATGAGGGTCTCCACTCAGCCCAGGACTCCTTTATGTCTCCATGCATGATGTTTGATTCTCTCACACACTCTTCTTGAAATTTCATATAATTGATATTTATGTACTTAATGGGCTTCTCTGGTGGCTCAGTAGGCAAAGAATCTGCCCGTAATCCAGGAGACCCAGGTTCAATCCCTGGGTCTGGAATATCCCCTGGAGAAGAAAATGGCAGCCTGTTCCAGTATTCTTGCCTGGGAAATCCCATGGACAGAGGAGCCTGGTTGGCTACAGTCCATGGAATCCCAAAGAGTCGGACATGACAGAGCAACTAAATCACCACCATGAACTTAATATCTTCTACGAGTATGCTTTTGAAGAAAAGATTTGTTTATTCCCCTCAGAATCAGGTACCTATTTCTTTAATATGTAATATGTAAGTAATGAATAAATCTGTTTACCTTAATTAAATAGTTAATTTTTCTCTAGGTTTGATTGACACCACATTTCCCTTTCCCAGACTATTTTCAACTGAGTAGTGAGCAACATATCACTGTATATATAAATTTGCATCTATTAATATAATCACACTTCACCCATTATTTAAGAGTTCTTCATTATGAAGCTTTTATGTTTGCCTATAATTTGATATTAGTTTTTAAGATATATATTTTGTGTATAATTTATAAAATATTCAATGTTTATTTTTATGGAACATGTAAATTTATTGTTTATAAACAGATACTTCCACATGTATTTGAGGTGTGTACTCAGATTTTTTTAATTGAAATGATTACAAAATCATAAAATATTTATAAACTACTGTTCTAGAATGTAGTACACAATAAGAATGAAGGATTGAGTCTCTTAAGAGAATAATGTTGTGCAGACACTCAAGTAATGCTTGGATTATTAAATATATTTCATTCTTTTTTCCTGAAAGAATAAAAGGAAAAAGGTTTGATTCTGAAATTCAAAAAGAAAGGAATACTGTCTTTCACTTATCTTTCCCTTATGCTATCCTCTTTTCCCATTATGGAATTACTAATGAAGAAGAAATGGTGATCTGACATTTAGCATACAAGTGGGAATCCTAATAAGAAAGGCTACTCAAGCTGCCAAGTGTAGGAGTGAAGTAGGAGGGACCCAGGAGATGCAAAGTCAGACTGTGTAAAAATCTGGAGTTGTATTCCGTGTACCCATAACGAGGCTTTGAGAAGCTGATTGAAGTCTCTCCATGTCTTCCTAAACTGAAAAATGAAGATAAGAAACAACCTATGGACACAGCAGGATTATTTTGATTTTTAAATGGAAGAGAAAATATAGGGTATGAAGAAAGCTTTTTTTCTTTATACTTTGTCATAGTATTCGGAATAACATAAAAATACTCAGGAATGAGGAGGGAATATGCTGTGAATGAACGTGACAAAGCAATAAAAATTTCTCACAGTCTTTAGATCGATTCACAGTGTATTTATTTGAAAATGTCTTCTATATTAAAATATTTTGCAAAATAATACTGAACCTTAATAAAATTACTCTGAAGTACTACGTACATCGGAGAAGGCGATGGCACCCCACACCAGTACTCTTGCCTGGAAAATCCCATGGGCAGAGGAGGCTGGTGGGCTGCAGTCCATGGGGTCGCGAAGAGTCGGACACAACTGAGCAACTTCACTTTTACTTCTTAGTTTCATGCATTGGAGAAGGAAATGGCAACCCACTCCAGTATTCTTGCCTGGAGAATCCCAGGGACGGGGGAGCCTGGTTGGCTGCCGTCTATGGGGTCATACACAGTCGGACACGACTGAAGCGACTTAGCAGCAGCAGCAGTACGTACATATTTTGAGTGATTTTTCAGTTTTTTTTAATTTTTGTAGAATGAGATTAAGCAAATCAGATTAGGAAAACCTGAACTCTATATAATAATACTGAATCTTAATAAAATTACTCTGAAGAAGTGCATACATAATTTGAGTGATTTTTCAGTTTCTTTAGTTTTTGTACAATGATATTAGGCAAACCAGTTTAGGAAAACCTGACCTGTATATAATATACTACCTTGTATTGGTGATTGTATATTCTTTTATATTCTATAGGTTCACTTACTAACGGACCTTAAAGAATACATGTTGTTTCAAGATGCTTGGTCATATGTGTCTGCATCCTGAATATGCTTTGGATAATTTTCTAAATTAATCAAGAACACTTCTATGAACTGTTTAAGTGATTCAGGTAATTGAAATTAGATAGTGAAGAGACTAGATAGAAAAAAATTATGTGTGTACTTAAATAACATTTTCTAAGCATGGAAATCTAAGAAATATATAAAATATACTTTTATAATAAAAAGTTATTCCTCAGTTTAATCTATATTTAACCAAAAATATATCACTGCAGTGTGCATTATGCTAAGATATTGTGGTTGTTTATTTGCTAGGTGAATTTGAATGAGATAATTCATAGCCAACAGCAGTAAAATTTAAACCTAAATCAGAGTTTCTACAATTAAAGAATGGAAGTAACTGTACATCAGCAAATCTGTTTTTTTAAAAATTTGTACCATTTGATATCTTTATTTTAGAGCAGTTTTAGGTTCACAACAATATTAAACAACATACAGAGATTTCTCATCTATTCTCTACTCCAACATGTGCCTATCCTCATCGGTTTTCATGTTGTTGTGTGAACATAAGTTTTCAACTCCTTTGAGTAATTATCAAAGGATGTAATTGCTTGATCATAGAGTAAGAAGATATTTTCCTTTGTAAGAAGCCATCAAACCTTCTCCTAAAGTGGCTGTTCCATTTTCCATTCCCGCTAGCAATGAATGAGAGATCCTGTGGTCCACATCTTCACCAACATTTGATGTTGTCAGTGTTTTAGTTTTGGTCATTCTAATAGGTTTATAATGGCATTACATTGCTATTTTAATTTACAATCAAACCTTCTCCTAAAGTGGCTGTTCCATTTTCCATTCCCGCTAGCAATGAATGAGAGATCCTGTGGTCCACATCTTCACCAACATTTGATGTTGTCAGTGTTTTAGTTTTGGTCATTCTAATAGGTTTATAATGGCATTACATTGCTATTTTAATTTACATTTCCCTGATGACATATAATATGGAACATCGTTTCATATGCTTATTTCTCATTTGTCTCCAAAGTGTCTGTTCATATCTATAACCCATTTGTTAATTTATTAAAAAATTTTAAGTGTTGCTTGTATATTTTAGAGAATAGTCCTTCATCAGATATGTCTTTTGTAAATGTCTTCTCACAGTCTATGACTTGTCTTCTCATTCTGTTGATAATGTCTTTCATAGGGTAGAAATTCTTCATTTTAGTAAAGTTTACACTGTTAATTATTTCTTTCAAAGTGTCTGTTCATATCTATAATCCATTTGTTAATTTATTAAAAAATTTTAAGTGTTGCTTGTATATTTTAGAGAACAGTCCTTCATCAGATATGTCTTTTGTAAATGTCTTCTCACAGTCTGTGACTTGTCTTCTTATTCTGTTGATAATGTCTTTCAAAGGGTAGAAATTCTTCATTTTAGTAAAGTTTACACTGTTAATTATTACTTTCGTGAATCATTACTTCAGTGTTGTATCTAAAAAGTTATTGCCAAACCCAAGGTCATCTATATTTTCTTTTGTTATCTTAAAGTTTAAAAGTCTTGTATTTTACGTTTAGGTCTATATTTAAGTTTTAATTTTCATGAAAGGTGTAAGACCTGTGTCAACATTCAATATTTTTACAGGTGGCTGTCAAATTTTCCAGCACCATTTGTTGAAAATTATCTGTTCTTCATTGTATTTTCTTTGATCCTTTGATCAAGATCAGTTAACTATATTTGTATGGCTATTTTAGATCCTTTAGTTTTCATTATAATGAGTTTATTTGAAGACCTTGGCTTTTCAGACTCTCTTAACTCTATTTGAGAACATTCAGGCCTAGAGATTTTCTAGAACTCACTCAGTTCTGTTCAGTTCAGTTCAGTCACTAAGTCATGTCCGACTCTATGCGACCCCATGAATCACAGCATGCCAGCCCTCCCTGTCCATCACCAACTCCTGGAGTTCAATCAAACTCATGTCCATTGAGTCTGGGATGCCATCCAACCATCTCATCCTTTGTTGTCCCCTTCTCCTCCTGACCCCAATCCCTCCTAGCATCAGAGTCTTTTCCAATGAGTCGACTCTTCACATGACGTGGCCAAAGTATTAGAGATCAAACTCATGTCCATTGAGTCTGGGATACCATCCAACCATCTCATCCTTTGTTGTCCCCTTCTCCTCCTGACCCCAATCCCTCCTAGCATCAGAGTCTTTTCCAATGAGTCGACTCTTCACATGACGTGGCCAAAGTATTAGAGTTTCAGCTTTAGGATCGATCCTTTCAGTGAACACGCAGGACCAATCTCCTTTACAATGGAATGTTGGATCTCCTTGCAGTCCAAGGGACTCTCGTCTTCTCCAACACCTCAGTTCAAAAGCATCAGTTCTTCAGTGCTCAGCTTTTTTTCCAGTCCAACCCTCACATCCATACATGACCACTGGAAAAACCATAGCCTTGACTAGACGGACCTTTGTTGGCAAAGTAATGTCCGTGCTTTTCAATATGCTATCTAGGTTGGTCATAACTTTCCTTCCAAAGAGTAAGCGTCCTTTAATTTCATGGCTGCAGTCACAATTTGCAGTGATTTTGGAGCCCAGAAACATATTGATTTCCCACGAAGTGATGGGACCAGATGCCATGATCTTCATTTTCTGAATGTTGACATTTAAGCCAACTTTTTCAGTTTCTTCTTTCACTTTCATCAAGAGGCTTTTTAGTTCCTCTTCACTTTCTGCCATNTTGGAAAAGACTCTGATGCTGGGAGGGATTGGGGGCAGGAGGAGCAGGGGACGACCGAGGATGAGATGGCTGGATGGCATCATGGACTCAATGGACGTGAGTCTGAGTGAACTCTGGGAGATGGTGACGGACAGGGAGGCCTGGCGTGCTGCGATTCATGGGGTTGCAAAGGGTCGGACACGACTGAGCGACTGAACTGAACTGAACTGAATCCTACATGCAATTTAACATAAAAATCCAAATCTATTTTATCTATAACATAAATATAAATAAAATAGATTTGGATCATTTATCTATCAATCTACCTACCTATCCATCTAATTATTTATTGTGTGGAAAAGTAGATGTTCTATCCAGGGAGAGATTTGCATGACTGGATTGCTATGAATGTCAACGTGACCTTGAAGAAAGGTTTATGAGTACCTTGAAGGGGAGAAACTTAGCAAATGTATAAGAAGTATATTCTGTCTGGGAGGACAGCCTCAGGAGGGCAGGGAATTGATGTGGGACAGGAAGGAACTTTCTCAGTCAAAGCTGTGAGTGGAAATAGAAGAGGGGTGGGACAGATGCCCTGAGTGGTGGGAAGGCCAACAGGGGCTCAGAACAGAGCTGCCTTCAGAATCAAGACTTCATACTGCTGGGTCGGCTTCCTTCGTCTCTTTCTTCCATTTCTCCCAAAAGAATAAAGAGTTTCTTGATAGAACACGATGTCTTCAAGAAAATATTTGACATAAGAAATCAAATGGATGCTACAAACTATTCCCTGGTGCCCACTGCTACCTGACCAGATTTGTATTTGTTGCTAGTTATCAGAGCTTTCCACTCTGTGACCGGTTAAATTCAAGCAGCGGTTGCAGGGCCAAACGATCTGTCCTAATTGCCGTGTCTCTGGCCTTGAAGAAGGAACCGCATCTTATAGATTGCTGCAGAGCATCCTAGACTGTCCTGTGGTCACAGAGGCTCCTGAGCACTGTGAACCCTGCCTCCTCTCCCTAACTATGACCACAGAATGCTCCTCATTAATATTCCTGGATGTAATGGGAGGATGCAATGGTACCAAGCTTCTCTTAAAACGTGCAAATCTTAAAGGCAAAGTCCTATTGTGAGATGTGTCTATACGTGTGTTTTTTTAACAGTTCTAAAGACACTACTCAAGTGTCAGAATTCTGACAAAGAATTTGAAACAGTGAGCAATTTAAATCTTTGGTGAAACATATGAAAGAAAGAGAAAAAATAAGAGAAGTGAAGGAGGGAGGGAGGGAGAGGAGGAAAGGAGGGAAGAGGAGAGAGAAAACTGCAGGAGTGAAGAGCAACATTTCTGTGATCTCTCTAGATTCATTGCTGCAGTGCCCTATAGTGCAGACCATTTAGCCTAGAAACTCTGGCCCAGTCCGTCACCTCTTAGGTAATTACTGTTTCATTATGCCGAGTTTATAATGATACCTTTACAATCATAGAATGAATCAGCTCCCACCATGGAGAGGGACAACAGAGGCTGACTCTTGAGGCACCTCTTCCTGCTGTCCTTCCTTGGGGAGGGATTCCCTGGAGTGAGGAGCTTTCACACAAGATGCACAGAGTAAATACCAAGTACTAATTGGGGAATATTTGATCTAGGCACCCTGTGACCCAGTCAAGTTGACACATAAAATTAACCATCAGAAGTTGGTTTCTTATTCTGAACGGGAGGCTGGCCCAAGGGAGGGAGGTTCACTGGGAAATATTTTAAAGAAAGAATGGGGAACTGTCACACTGGAGAGGCTCTCCCTCCTAGAGTGTTAGTGTGCCCTAGTTGGAGGCAGGTAAAAGCAGGCATGTGGCTACTGTCTGGGGGAGGATGCTGGTATAATACACTTGGTCACTGAATGAGGACTTTTCCCAGAAGACCTTGTGGCTGTTTCTAACCTTGACATCCTACGAGGCTTTGGCTACTCTTAACCTCTTCAAACCAGTCAATCCTAAAGGAAATCAACTCTGAATATTTATTGGAAGTACTGATGCTCAAGTTGAAGCTCTAGTATTTTGGCCACCTGATGGAAGCATGGACTCATTGGCAAAGACCCTGATGCTGGGAAAGAATGAGGGCGGGAGGAGAAGGGGACAACAGAGGATGAGATGATTGGATGACATCACAGACTCAATGGACATGAATCTGAGCAAACTCCAGGGGATGGTGAAGGACAGGAAAGCCTGGCATGCTGTAGTCCATGGGGTCGCAGAGTCAGACATGACTGAGCAAATGAACAATAGCAGTCCCATGCTGCTGGGCACATTTCTGCATTGCAGACAACAACCAACTAGCCAGATTTCTTCCTTAAAAACACCATAAACATTTTTAAATAAGATAATGGGAGGTAGATATTGATTGTTAAATACACTTGTATGTTTAAAGCAAATCAGCAATTCAGCACACCCAGAGTTGCACAGCAGTCTCTTACCTAAGAATGAGTGTGTTTTTAATAATCAATTGCTGTTTATTTGACACATGAATGTCTGGGTAAATTTAACTGATATGTATTTAGGAAACTTGATAGAAACCACTACCTTAGAAACATAGCCATTTATCAGAGACTAAGTTGTTAATAACCTTCCCTGGGGGAATTGCAGGCAAATAGTTATGTATTTGGTGATATTGGGCCTTCAGTCAGACATGCTGAGAAACTTAATCTTCCATTTCAGAAGTATAATAGGATGTTACGTGTTAGAACAGTGCCATGGTGTGCAAAATAGACTGCAGTATTCTCCTGGAGTAATAGGACAGAGGCGGGGCTGAGGTACACATGAGTTTTGATTCAAAATGTGCTCAGTTCTGCACTAGAAGAGTCTTTACAAAGATGGGCTGAGAGCTCTCTCATGGAATGAGCCATAAATTGTTCCAGCTGCAGGCAAATTTGAAGATCATCTACTATAATCTTCTGGTTGAACACCTTTATTTTACTGATGAGGAAATGGAGACTTGGAGTGCTGAAATGCAGTAAGGTGGGGATGTTCTGTTCAAGGTCTCAGAGTAAGAAATGGGAGATCCAGGTTGAAGTAAAAACAAGACTCCATCCTTCATGGAGTTTTTCAGCCCAGCTCTAGCAATGACATAAATATAAAACTGGAGAAGCAGAGCCATGTGTATGATTAAGTGATTTTCAAGACCTCCCTGGTGGTCCGGTGGTTAAGACTCCACACTTCCCATGCACGCTTAGCCACGAATAGGGTTAAGGTTAACTATGGATGGAGAAGGAAATGGCAACCCTCTTCAGTATTCCTGCCTGGAAAATCCCATGGACAGAGGAGCCTGGTAGGCTATAGGCTATAGGGTCACAACTGAGCAACTAATACCACCATACCTCTAATGTGATTGAATTGTGGTGCAATGGTTAAGACTCTATGCTTCCAATGCAGGGGGCACAGGTTCAATCCCTGGTCCAAGAACTAAGATCCCACATGCTACACAGCATGGTCAAAACAAAGGGTGAGATTTTTCTGGGTGATACGGTCAAGAACTGCAGAGACCCCTCTGGAGTGGGAGAGATGATGGAACAGGCAAGGATACCTCATGGAGGATGTAAGGGCTTGAAGTGACCTGACATGAGAATGACATTTACATTGTCAATGATGAAATCCCAGGGCATTACAGACATGGAAACATTGGCACATACTTGGAATCTGGGCCATGTAAAGCACAGGTAGTGTGTGCGTACTTGAGCAGGGATGAGGAGATACTGGGGGCAGGAGAAGGAAAGAGGGGACAGTTAGGAGGGGCTCAGTCATCAGACCACATGTGTGTCTGGGTGAAGAAGGAAAGTTCTGCCCTCTAAAAAACGTCAGGATTCTAGAAATACCTGAGACGTGTGACTGTATCTGTCTAGACAAAGTAAGAGCCAATAATTATAAACCTTAAGATTTTCATAATTTTATCCTCAATCGGGGTATTTTTTTTAATGTTACATCCTTTATGAAGCCTGTTCTAAAATTTCTTCCTTTCTTTTTTAATGTCATTATTGAATGTGTTACAATATTGCTCATTATTGAATGTGTTACAATATTGCTTCTGTTTTATGTTTTGGTTTTTTTTGGCCAAGAGGTATATGTGATCTTAGTTCCCTGATCAGGGACCGAACTCACATTCCCTGCATTGGAAGACAAACTCTCCACCACTGGACCACCAAGGAAGCCCATAAAATTTCTTATGTTCACTTTGCACCGCTAGAGTTTCAACTTACACATTCTAAGTTTTCCCTTTGTGTCCATCTACCGCCTCTGGTACCCTTTGTTATTTGGGCTGATATCATATGTGAAAATTTTTTATATATTTGAGATCTAACACAATTTTCAGGAAAGAAAAAGTATTCAAAGTCTATGAAGGGAATAAATACATTAAAAATTAAGTATTATATACAGACTTTTCCAGATATCGAAGCACTTTCACATCAATTACCTCTTTCAATTCTCACAATTATCTTAAGAAATGGCTCTCATTATTATTCACAATTTAAAAGTAATGAAACTGACATGTAGAGGTTAATTATCCAAGATCACATATCAGGCAATTAGGAAGGGACAGAGATAGGAAGTCTTAAAACTCTTAAGTTTTATATTCCATTGCCTCATGCAGAAGAAAAAAGGTATCAAAGTATCTCAGAGAATTACCTTGAAATTCAAACTCACTTTGCTTGTGCGGACCCAGCTGTTATATTAGAATGCAACTAATAATTCATGCATAATGACACCCACTGTCTATTCAGCTACCTGTGCTAAAATCATCAGTCATTTTCAAACTTATATCCCAATGGAGACAAAACCTTGAAGTAAGTGGAACAACTAAATTACAAATACAGGGTCTTGGAACCATGGAAGAGGAAACCATCAGTTCTGAGGCAAGAAAGTTTAGAAATATTCACTGAAAGAGAGTGTGGGGTTAGACCAAGACCTTGGAAGATTAATAGGAACCTGGAACGCTAAAAAGAGAAGAAAGCTTTTCCCAACTGAATGGAAAGATTGAACACTAAAACCAAGACAGTGTGAATATGTAAAAGTGTCTGAGGATTTTTTTCCGAAGATTTCCAACTCAATGTCCAGGAGTTGGAATGAGAGGTGGGTGGTGGATAACAGGTGAGATGGGCAAGTCTAGATAGAGTGAGCACACAGAGATGTATACGGCATGCTGTGGAGTTTAGACTCTACCCTGTAAGCCAAAGAGCATCTGCAGTGTTTGTTTTTTGTTTTTGGTTTTGGTTTTGTTCTTTAAATAATTCTACTTCTTTTTTTAGTTTATTTTTTTAATGTGAGTTATTTTTTAAGTCTTTATTGAATTTACTACAATATTTCTCTGCTTGTATGTGTAGCCATAAGACATGTGAACCTTAGCTCCCAAACCAGAGATTGAACAGGCACTCCCTGCATTGGAAGGTGGAGTCTAAACCACCAGACCACCAGGGAAGTCCCTTCTGCAGTACTGAAAGTTGACAAATGACTGGGCCAACTATGCATTTCTGATTCTTCTACTGACCTGGTAGAGAGTGACCAAACTCCAACACGGGTAGATCTTGGACAGGCTATTGTAATAGTCTAGATCAGTTCAGTTCAGTTCAGTTCAGTCGCTCAGTCATGTCCGACTCCTTGCGACCCCATGAATCGCAGCACACCAGGCCTCCCTGTTCATCACCATCTCCCAGAGTTCACTCAGACTCACGTCCATCGAGTCAGTGATGCCATCCAGCCATTTCATCATCTGTCGTCCCCTTCTCCTCCTGCCCCCAATCCCTCCCACCATCAGAGTCTTTTCCAATGAGCCAACTCTTCGCATGAGGTGGCCAAAGTACTGGAGTTTCAGCTTTAGCATCATTCCTTCCAAAGAAATCCCAGGGCTGATCTCCTTCAGAGTGAACTGGTTGGATGTCCTTGCAGTCCAAGGGACTCTCAAGAGTCTTCTCCAACACCACAGTTCAAAAGCATCAATTCTTCGGTGCTCAGCCTTCTTCACAGTCCAACTTTCACATCCATACATGACCACAGGAAAAACCATAGCCTTGACTAGGCGGACCTTAGTCGGCAAAGTAATGTCTCTGCTTTTGAATATACTATCCAGGTTGGTCATAACTTTTCTTCCAAGGAGTAAGCGTCTTCTAATTTCATGGCTGCAGTCACCATCTGCAGTGATTTTGGAGCCCCAAAAAATGAAGCCTGACACTGTTTCCACTGTTTCCCCATCTATTTCCCATGAAGTGATCAGACCAGATGCCATGATCTTTGTTTTCTGAATGTTGAGCTTTAAGCCAACTTTTTCGCTCTCCTCCTTCACTTTCATCAAGAGGCTTTTTAGCTCCTCTTCACTTTCTGCCATAAGGGTTGTGTCATCTGCATATCTGAGGTTATTGATATTTCTCCCAGCAATCTTGATTCCAGCTTGTGTTTCTTCCAGTCCAGCGTTTCTCATGATGTACTCTGCATATAAGTTAAATAAGCAGGGTGACAATATAGAGCCTTGATGTACTCCTTCAGTGCCCCTTAAACATTCCCTATTAAAAAGCGGAGACATTACTTTGCTGACAAAGGTCCATATAGTCAAAGCTGTGGTTTTTCCAGTAACCTGTCCCTGGGTTGGGAAGATCCCCTTTAGAAGGAAATGGTGACCCCTTCTAGCATTCTTGCCTGGAGAATCCAATGGACAGAGTATGGGACAGTCCATGGGGTCACAAACAGTCGGACACGACTTAGTGACTAAACAAGTTCTGGTGTTTCCTGATATCTCTTGCTCACAGGTCTTCTTATGTCATTTTAAAGAGTTTCCTGGGCCGTGAGTTCTTTGGACATTCAAGCAGCTTTTTAAAAACAGAAATGTATCATATGTGCATGTAATCCATGGCTCTCATGAGCAACTGAAATTCCCTAACATTTACAGGGTATATCATAATCTACCCACTGCAATCCAATGAGCACACAGCACTTAGTACGAATAAAAGCTTGTTAAATTTTGTGTGTTCCCGGAAACCATAAGAATGTTTGCTTTTTTTGTTGTTGCTGCTGTTAAAGGTAAATTATATGTTTGGTGCTAGGCAAGAAAGGGGGAATTTCACAAGTAAAAAACTGATTTTTAGACAAATGTGTTGTGTTCAAGATTCCTTTCAAAGTATGAATAATTAGAAAACTTATTTAATAAAGTAAGATGTTCATTAAAAATGTCCTTTTCCCATAACCTTGCTATATATAACCATAATATATATGTATATTTATTAGGTTTACATATAGATCATATATATACTTTTTAATATATGTTCATGTGTATGCTCAGCCTTCCTTGGTGGCTTATCTGGTAAAGACTCTGCCTGCAATGTGGGAGACCTGGGTTTGATCCCTGGGTTGGGAAGATCCCCTGAAGAAAGGAAAGGCTACTCACTCCAGTATTCTGGCTTGGAGAATTCCATGGACTATATAGTCCATGGGTTTGCAGAGTCAGACATGACTGAACATCTTTCACTTTCAGGTACATGCTCAGTCAGGTCCGACTCTTTGTGACCTCATGGACTGTAATCCACCAGAATCCTCTGTCCTTGGAATTCTCCAGGCAAGAATAGTGGAGTGGGTTGCCATTTCCTACTCCAGGGGATCTTACCGAACCAAGGATCGAACCAGAGCCTCCTGCCTTCACAGGCAGATTCTTTACCACTTGCACCACCTTGGAAGCCGACATATTTTATACATATAAGTATATAATGTATTAGTTAGGTTTACACATACTATATATAGTGTATATATATATATATATATGAGAAAATTCCTACCTGTGTGCTCTCACAGAAAAGCCTTGAGTTCATGCTCAAGAATGAAACTCTAAGGACTCAAGAATTCAGTGAGAATAAGACAAGTTTTAGCCCTTTTAAAGTGATAAAGTCTGATGGTAGAAATGGTGCGAGCTGACACCTTTCTTCCTCAAGAGAATGGAAACAAATTGATTCTAAATTCGATTGAGTTAACTTTGATTCTCTCAAATTGCTTTAGATCCCTGAGCTGGTGGGCCATGTGCATGAACTTGGTTTCAACCCTAGAAATAAAATGTCCTTAGTTCCATAAGTCTGGAAATGAAAAAGCTGCACGGTCTAACGAAAAGGTCATGACTTTTAAAGATAGGTAGATATGGGTTACAAGCATCCTGGCCCTATCAATACCAGAATTATTAGGTCGTTTTGGGCTAGTTATATAACTGAGTTTGGCTTCAGAATAATCACCCATACAAATGGTGAAAAACACAGGAGTGAGACTTCTGGAGTAATCTCTGCTCAAATGTTCTTTCCTTTTTTCCATTAAGTTCATTCATTGTGACTTTGTTAAGATGGAGGACAAGGATATGGGGCAAGCTCTGGGTGATAATAATAAGAAAATAGATTCCTATTGTGTCATAAGCTAGCTCATAGCTTTAGTTTCAGATTTTTCTCTGAGTATGTGAAATCTCAGGTTGTCAAAGAGTGTGAACAATATGAAAGCAATACTGCTTTGTTCTCAACGTTAGGACAAGTAGAACATTGTACTGTATGGTTGTCTGGATGAAAGAGGAGTTTCCTTCTGGACAGCAGAGTTCCTGAGCCAAGGCAAATGTGTCAGTCATTCTGGTGGGTCAACTCTTGTGAATGTGCATAAAGCAAATCTTTCTCTCATTTCAAACTTCAGCAGGTTTCTTTTTTGAAACATGGTCCTCTTCCTTTATGTTTTACTGCTACACTTATTATTGGTTTGTGTGTGCTTTGATGTAATTCACTTCACCTCTTTGGGCCTAAATTAACCAAACATAAAACCCTGAATTCTGAACATGACTCATAGGTATTTTAGTGAGTGAAGTGCTTATTTAAGTGGTAAAAGTATTTCTTCTCAAAACATCCTCAGTAAATTTAATAAAAACAGGTGCAAAAATAAAACAATTTTAACTGATACATATGAACAAAAAGAAACTTCAGATATAATTTAGTCCCTCCATTCTGTGTGTACTGATGAAAGTTACAAGAATGATATTAATAAACACCCTTATTTTGCATTATGTCTTAGAATTTATATCACATATATTCTTTAGTTTTATTATCTAGTTAAATGATACTTAAATTATCCTTTTACCCACAGATTGGAGCCCAGCTCTATCTTCTATACCTAAAATCCTCATGTACTTTTTGTCTAAGGTGTATTTATTGAGCACACAGTATATGCCAGGAACATCTCCCTTAGTGGAGGAAGACAGACAATAGACCCCTAAATACACAGATGATGTGAAGTGTCAAGAACAAGAAAGCAGGATGAGAGGAAGGGTTTAACTGTGGGAGGGAGTGTAGTTAGTATTGCTGGTAAAAGAAAAGTTATCTGATGGGTATTTTTTCACTAAAGGTAGAAAGGAAAGGAGAGAGAACAAATTAGGAGGATATCTTTTTTTAATTAATTTTTATTGGAGCGTAATTGCTTTACAGTCCGTGGGGTCACAAAGAATCAGACATGACTGAGGGACTGAACACCAGCTGCTTTACAATGCTGTTACTTTCTACTGTATAGCAAAATGAATCACACACATATATACGCATACACACCCTCTGTTTTGGATTTCCTTCCCATGCAGGTCACCACAGAGCATTAAGCTGAGTTCCCTGTGCTAGACAGTATGCTCACAATTGTTGTCTTATACGTAGTATCAACAGTGAATATATGTCAATCCCAGTCTCCCAATTCTTCCCACTTCCCTTTTTCCCAGTTGTTACCCATATATTTCTTCTCTGTGTCTGTGTCTCTATTTCTGCTTTGCAAGTAAGATCATCTGTTAGGAGGGTATCTTGGAGAAGACCTTTCTCAACAGTAAGAGTAACAAGTGCAAAGATTCTGCTTGGAAGGGAAACTGACTTGCCGGGGTGGAGGGAGCCGGGGAGGATGGAACAAGCTGAGGTCAGAGAGACAAACTGAAGGCAGAGCATCTGTGCCGTGCAGGCTGTGTTGAGGACTTGTGAGACTTTTGTGAATTATGTGGGGATTTTGAGCATATGATTTATCTAATCCAACTCTCTCTTTTAAAGCTTTAGCACCCTGTGGTGACCTGAATGGAAAGGAAATTCAAGGAAGAGAGGTTCTGTGTACACATGTGACTGATCCACTTTGCTTTACAGCAGAAACTAGCACAATATTGTAAAGCAACTGTGGTCCAATTAAAAAAAATTTTTTTAATGATATGTGTGAGGGGGGTACTTCCCTGGTGGTCCAGTGGCTAAGACTTTGCCTTCCAATGCAGGGGATGTGGGTTTGATCCCTGGTCAGGGAGCTAACATCCCACACCCCTCGTGGCCAAAAAATCAAAATGTAAAATAGAAACAATATTGTGAAAGATTCAATAAAGAATTTTATAATGGCCCACATTAAAAAAAATTTTTTTTCATAAAAAAAAATAGGCAAAGGATCTGAAAAATAAAGTCTCACTGGTGGCTGTTGGAGAACAGACCTGATGGAGTGACAAGCTGAAGCAGGGTAGGATGACCATACAATTTTTCTAAACCACAGCACATTTTGAGAGTGGAAAACTGACGTAATTCGTAGACAAGAAGGACAGACGTGACAGACACTGTCCTGAGCAAACCAGGGTTCCCATTTAGCCTAAAGCAGGGAGACCAGTTGCAGGTTATGGGGGAGGTCACAGGGAGATGGCTCCGTTCCATGCTTGTGCCAGAAAGACCTGATGGGGTGACAAGCTGAAGCAGGGTAGGATGACCATACAATTTTTCTAAACCACAGCACATTTTGAGAGTGGAAAACTGACGTAATTCGTAGACAAGAAGGACAGACGTGACAGACACTGTCCTGAGCAAACCAGGGTTCCCATTTAGCCTAAAGCAGGGAGACCAGTTGCAGGTTATGGGGGAGGTCACAGGGAGATGGCTCCGTTCCATGCTTGTGCCAGATTCTTCCAGTTACCCCTCGAGGTCCATTCTCTACCTGTTCCAATCCTACTCTCTGCCTCAACAGTCTGACATTAGGAAATTTTGAGTTGACTCTTGAATCTTAGAACTTCAAATGACTTCAGCCTGTTAGGTAGGTAGAATAGGGGAAAGGAGTCCAAAATGGCGGTGGCTAAAATACAAGGAAGGGAAAAGCCCGTGAAAATAGAACAAAAGACGGTCCAAGGACCAGAGTGAGGACCTCAGGTAAAACAGACAACACTCCTGGCTGGCCCAATTTACACGGGACAGGCCCAGGGAGAGATAAACATGTAAATAGAGGAGCCAGAGCTAGCTCCCTCTCTCCCGTGCGCTGGGGCGCTCTTCTCCTCGTGTCTTTGGATCGATGTGCCCTCACGCCTCGAAGATGGATTTTCCTGCTATCTTCTAAATAAAATAGAGCTGGAACACTGAGCTGTGACACTGATTTGTCTAAGAGCTATAACACGGTCCATTCGAGACCTGAGAGCTATAACACAGCCTATCCAAGACCTGAGAGCTGTGACACGCCGAGGGGCTTTAATGTCCGTCACTCCAAATCTTTGTTGTGATGGGACAAAGAACCGAGGAACATACACTCGCATGACAAGCCCAAGGGGAACCCCAACTGGAGGTGGAGGAAGGGAGTACTTACCCTCTGCTCCTTCCCTATAGGTGGCCTCACACTAGCTGTATCCCTCCAGGTGTCATTCTGCCCTTCTAGCAAGGTAGCCTGCTTCCAAGACTTTTCCTTCCTCCAGGTTCGGGTAACATTTTTCTTCCTGGTCCCTGTAGACTCAGCAGCTAACGCTATCCCAGGGTTCCTGTACCACATCTTGTGGTTCCCCAACACCCATCTGCTCATTTCTTATTAATCTTTTATAAATCAACTCTCCTTGTTAATGCAAGTTCCAGTGCATGACTCACAGTGAGGCCAAACAACCAGAAACAACGGAGTTTGGAGCAGAGAAAGGTTTAATCGCAGGACCACACAAGGAGACAAGATGGCTCACGCCCTGAAAAGCCTGAAGATCCCACAGGGTTTTGGCAAAGCATTTTTAAAAACCAGTTGAGGGAGAGGGGTCACAGGGTCTGCGATCAGCTTGTGCACAATTCTCCGGCTGATGGTGAGGGAGCAGAGTGGTGTCACATGGGTTAATACCAACAGTCCTTAGGCTCCAGGAGGCCTGGGGCTATGTGCTCAAGATCATCAAGTAATTAACTTCTACAATTTGTTGGAGAGGAGGAGGTTTTATATATCTGCAAAACAACTCAGGATATATGCATCCAATACTGTTATCTGGGTACTTCAGAGAGGAGCTAAAGCAGAGGAAATGCCGGAAGGGCTGTCCCAGGAAGGCCCCAAGGGGTCCTGTTCAGTTAGATCCTTGAATTACCCTAAAGTGACTGTGCCCTTGTGGAAGAATGTCTGTTCCACCATCCACCCCAAAGATATTTCTAGCAGTAAGTCATTGCCAGAAGGGCCTGGCAAACAGGATCATAGCTACGCCAGGCTCTGGAGTGGCCTCCATAAATCATAACGTGCATTAATTTCTTAAGGGAACAAAGGAGAAGCAAAGAGGATGCTTTTCTCCTCTGACTTCCTCTAAACTCAGGAATTCATTAAGCATCCTTTGAAAGGAAGCGTTCAAGACAAATCTTAAAATACTATGTTTTTCAACTGCAGCCTGAAAAGCTGCTTTATATTTCAAAATGGGTTATCCGATGCCTTTATAATGAGGAGAGATTCTTAGCAAAGGCGGCCCCAGATCCTGTCTTTGCCTTTCAGGGAGGTTTCCTTATTTGCACACCACTGAAAGGGTGTCACCTCGAGAAGGTGGAGAAAGAGAGGCGCAGTTGGATGATGCTGAAGCACAGCTTTGTGATGTTGGGAATAAAACAAGGGATCAGAATAAGAATGATTTAAATCAGAAATAGTTACTTAAAGTCAGGGTGAACTAGAAACTGAGTATGGTGCCAGATGAAATGCAAAATAGCTCAAAGGAAGCACTCTGGATAATGGGGATGCTTTTGTATTTGTTTCAATGGCTTTGGGAAACTAAATAACCCAGGAACTCTGAGTCTTGATCCTTACAATGTCTCAGGGAGAAAGGAGCCCAGCGAGGCTTAGAGGGTGATTGCAATCTCTTGAAACCCTGTGCTAGCAGAAGATGCGGTCAGCAAGCCCTCCCTTTAATCTTCACATTCCTAGTACCTAGTACAGTGCCTAGCAATGTTTTTAAAATTCATAGTGCTTATCAGGTGAATGCAGTGAGTGAAGAAAACAGCAATGAATGAATTTCAGGATATAGTAAGACACCATACCATCCATGAGATTTATTGCTTTCAAACTGAATTAAATTGGTGAAAAGAACTGGGAGAACAAATAGATGGCCTGCCATTGTGTAACCTAGACAAAGAGATGCTTGTCCAATATTTGTCATATTCAAGTGGTTGCTTTGAATGAGTGTTTCTAGTAATGAGTCACAATATTGTGATGTTCTCATAGTGACAATACTTTTTGTTTCCAACTCAAAAGTGTGAATTGAATACTTTTCTAATTAATAAGGATAAAAATTATTGTATTATGAGATTCCGGGTAAGAATTTAACAGCATTCTAAAAGACAAATGGTTATGCCTGGAATGTGCAGATACTAGAACCAATTGGTATGCCTAATGTGTACGGGCAAACATTGTCCAGGCTTGGCAAGATTAGAAGGGGATTGTGGGCAGAGGAATGAGAGGGTGTCACAAAGAAGAGACTGTCTTTAATTTTTACTTCTTCTGTGGATTCAGTCAATGGCTCTAAACCTCAGGTTACAGAGAGCCTTGAGTTCTTATAGTCTCTACTTGCTCAGATGTTGACAAAAAAAAGTGAAATAGCTAAGTAGACAGTGGTTCTGATCAATAGGTACCAGTTGTCCTGTTACATGGTATTAGTTTCTTTTTTATTTTCTCACCTGCCATTGTTCTGGAAACTGAGGGATAACTGTTTAAAATGATTTTGTTCTTCAACACTATAGGTGCTTAAAAGCTAAGTAAGGAATCTGAACATCAAATGAATCTTTCACATTCTTTGACAATAAAAAATAAGAGAAGCTCCCCTGATTCTTCTGTTAATATCAAGACTGGTGCACATTCAAACTGGGAAGAACTTTTTTTTCCCCTACCTATCTGGGTCTCTCATTTGGTTTTTGTCATTTTCTTTTCTGCCTGCATGACAGTGTACACTGCCTCGTACAGTGGAGTGGAGGATCCACTGACATATATATTATTCTTTAGGATGGGCATTGAAGTCATTCATTTATCCTTTAGGATGAATGTAATGGGTTACCTCTGTCAGAGGTAGCAGCACTTAAGCCTAGTTCGTTGTTGTCCTCAACAGATACCTTTCAAACATTGGAAAAGAGAGTTGTGATGGTGTAAGTGCTATATTCTTTGTCCCTTAAGTGATAACCCAGTGACAAACCTATTTTAAGATAAGACAATACCTAGAGCACTCTCATTATCCTTGGTTTTCTATGGCATAAAAGAGAACACTGACTCATACATTGTTCATATATATTTATCTTATTATTTTAGCTTGGATTAATTTTGGCATTTAATATAAAATAGCCATATCATTTGAGAATGAAGTATGACTACATAGTTAACTTTTTTCCCCATAAATAAAACTCTCCCAAATCCCAAACGTAGTAAGTGGAAGACGCTCATCTAAAATGTGTCTTTCAAATTATGATCCCCATCTTTTCCCAAAACTCCACCTCATATACTTGGTCTCTTTGAGTCCCCAAGAGTTTTACATTATTCTGTTTTCTTTTTAATGAGTTACATATTGGATGTGCTAGTATATGCAAATATCTGAATATTTAGACCCTAAAATATACTTTTTCTAGTTACTATTCAGTTATTTCAGGTGAAAGTTTCTTTGCTTCAATTATCAGAGTAATTTAAGTACACAGAATCAGTCTGAGTTTATACCCAGTGCTAATGCTCAAACCATTTTCTTCCTCCTTTCTGAGTGATAAAATTTTTAAAGGAACAGAAAAAGCATTAAATGAATATATTTTTGCGGTCGTTTGAAGGTCTGTAATGAGAACAGAAAATACATAATTGAACACAGAGTAGTACAAGGTAAGTCATCAGTGTAATAAATTGAAACACACAGTCGTGCAAAGTAATAAACTAGAACACTTTCATATGAGGTCAGGTGTGTCGCTTTGAAGTTGGACTGCAATTTGCCTTCCCTAGGATGAAACTGACTCTTGATTCTACATGCTCATTAATCTATAGCCATTTAATGAGGCAAAGGGTGACCAACAGGTGATATCAAGAATTTGCTCTACTATCCACAGGGCTAGAGATCAGCTAGAGGGTTGAACATGCAAAATTAGCTTTTGCTATTCTTGAGCAGATTATCAGACTGAGCTCTGTTCACATCAGGGCATTTTACAATTTCATGTTGCCCCTTGACTATCACTGCCTATAAATTGAAACAACAACATCAGGAGATTTCCTTCCATCCCTTAGTGAATGGCAGATTTGTGTTCTAGTTCCAGCTTTACCAGCATTAATTACATGAAGAAAACCTTTTCTTCAGCTCAGTTCAGTTCAGTCGTTCAGTCGTGTTTGACTCTTTGCGATTCCATGAACTGCAGCACACCAGGCCTCCCTGTCCATCACCAACTCCCGGAGTCCACCCAAACCCATGTCTATTGAGTCAGTGATGCCATCCAACCATCTCATCCTCTGTCATCCCCTTCTCCTCCTGCCCTCAATCTTTCCCAGCATCAGGGTCTTTTTTACTTAAATTAAAAAAAAAAAAATTTTCTTAGATGCCCCAATTCAAAATTGTCCCTCTGAATCTTCATTCACTACCTCCTCATCATGTTTCATGTGGGCACTTAAAATATGAAGGGACTGATGGAAGGGATGTTTTCTGAAAACATCTGGAAAGAAAGATAAAAGCAAATCCCAGAAATTATAATGTAGTTAAGGACCTATAGATGTGAAAAAACAAAAAAATTCTGGCAGGTGTCTGAAAACAAGCAAAGTCCAATTAGCTGGAGAATTTTTCCCTGTGACGTTTGATGATGTTTGATGAGCTAGAACTATAACCAGCGTTTTATTCCTTAATGACTTTCACGGAAATCTCAAATGTTTCATAAACACTGATAAAGACTTAGAACTTGTCTTAGAAGAAGACTTGAATAAACAGAATTTGGTTTTCCAGATTCAGATGGGGTGTCTGTTACAAACAATCTAGTGTGGTGCTGGTGGTTCAGTTGCTAAGTCATGTCTGACTCTTGCGACCCCATGGACTGTAGCCCGCCAGGCTCCTCTGTCCATGGGATTCTCCAGGCAAGAATACTGAAATGACTGGCCATTTCCTTCTCCAGGGCATCTACTAAAGACGCCTTTATTTGAGCTCTGTTAAATTCTTGAGGTAGAGTTTCTTCTGGTACCTTAATTCATGACATACTTTTTCATGTTAGTAAGTCTATCCAAGGGAAAGCATAACTCTTAATGGCTTTGAGAGTTTGCCTCTTAATTGAGCTACTCAACAAATGTCTTTCAGTACCTGCTTTATGTTGTTGTTGTTATTAACTTGCTAAGTCATGTCTGACTTTGCAACCCCATGGACTGTAGCCCACCAAGTTCCCTTGTCCATTGGATTTCCCAGGCAAGAATACTGGAGTGGGTTGCCATTTCCTTCTTCAGGGGATCTTCTGATGCAGGGATTGAACCCACATCTCCTGCATTGGCAGAAGTATTCTTTACCACTGAGTTATCAGGGAAGCCATTTATACCTTAGGAATTTCTACACTGCCTCCAATGTGGGAGACCTGGGTTCGATCCCTGGGTCGGGAAGATCCCCTGGAGCAGGAAATGGCAGTCCACTCCAGTATTCTTGCCTGGAGAATCCCATGGACGGAAAACCCTAGTAGGTTACAGTCCACGGGGTCGCAAAGAGTCGGACACGACTGAGCGACTTCACCTTCACCTTCACCTTCTACACTCACCCCACCTGGGTCCCAGGCTCCAAGGGTTGAGTATTCTCTTTGATTCGTTTTCAGGAACAGTTTGCTGCAGTAGAATTCCTTGGGGAGCAGGCTTTTAGAAAAAGATTAGCATACACATTTATGGGATTGATTCCAAGATGAGTGACGGGGATGAAGAAAATGGGATTTCGGACAGAAAGAGGGTTAGTCTCGATGCAGCCATGTCTCCTAGTTAATCATTTACCAATATGCTTAACACCTGTTAATGTGTCACAATTAACACGTTACTTGTTTGACTACGTTTTCAGCATCACTGGGACTTTACCCCAAATATATAACAAGAACTACCTCACTCACCATACAGTTGTGAGTAGCATGCATGTGCAGGTGAGTAAGTGCACCACATTTCAATGCATATAGAGATATCTGAAGAAACTGCGGTTGAAATATTACCAGTGTGTATCTCCAGCTGGTGGGATTTAGGAGTGTTTTTGCTTTACAAACAGATTATTGAATTTTCTAGGTAAAGTTTCAGCAAATAAAGCTATGAATTAAAAAACAAACAAGCAAGCAGAGAGAAGGCAAATAAGAAAAGAAAACCCAATTTTTCTTTTTTTTTTTTNAAGGTCAGTGTTCATTCCAATCCCAAAGAAAGACAATGCCAAAGAATGCTCAAACTACCACACAATTGCACTCATCTCACATGCTAGTAAAGTAATGCTCAAAATTCTCCAAGCCAGGCTTTGGCAATACATGAACCGTGAACGTCCTGATATTCAAGCTGGTTTTAGAAAAGGCAGAGGAACCAGAGATCAAATTGCCAATATCTGCTGGATCATGGAAAAAGCAAGAGAGTTCTGGAAAACCATCAATTTCTGCTTTATTGACTATGCCAAAGCCTTTGACTGTGTGGATCACAATAAACTGTGGAAAATTCTGAAAGAGTTGGGAATACCAGACCACCTGACCTGCCTCTTGAGAAACAGTAGGATTAACATCCCATATTTATGTCCAAGCATATCTAAGCATTTAGAAAAGAGGAGAATTCAAATTTAGTGTAGATCAATGGACTGGTATATAAAAGGTCTTTGACAGATCTTGGACTGGTATCTAAAACATTTTGGCAAATCCAATATTCTTTCCTAATTAAACAAAAAAAGCAGAAGAAAGTAAACACACCAGTAAGAAGCCCAAACCATCAGTGTAGTAGGAAAAGATGTAAATTTCTTTGACATTAAAATTTTATGTGTGTATGTATATGCAATATACCAAAACCAGCATCATTTTAATGAAAGATTTAAAAGTCTTTGTAACAAAAGCAAAGAACTCCATCATCATTACCAGTCCTCCTGGTTGAGAAGTACTGACCCATGTAATTAGAAATGAGAAAGTTTTGGAGAGAGAGTTATCATTGACAGATGATGATGCTATATTAAGAAAAACAGAATTAAAATTATTAGAAACAATGAGATCAGTAAAGTGATTAGTTTCATATGCACAAAAATATTCAAATCAATAGTTTTCCCCTATATTTCCTATATATCAACCAAAAGATTGGTTAGATAATGTAGTGGAGCAAATTTACCAATTGCTGTAGCAACCTAAGAAGAAAAGATACCTAGAGATAAAATGAACAAGATGTGAGCAGAAGCTAAGTGAAGAAAAGTTAATACTTGGGAGATTTAACTGAAAAAGACCAGAAGAAATATTCTGACTTTTTTAGTGGGATGTGATATCAAATGCATGTTCAAAATCAGTTAAGATGATGATTTAACTGTCTTCTGAGGAAGGCAAGTTTTGGTAACTGGAGGGCCATTTGTTTGCCTGAATATCAGAACAAGTTTGAAGAAGCAAGTGGAGGAGAATAACTGGACTGTTTGTAAGCCACTCCCTATTTCAGCCCCAGATGAAGTTAATAATAAGAACAGACCTGTCTACTAAGATTTTTTAGTAGGGTGTGTTTTGCAAAACCTGTTCTCCATCTTTCTTATGAAAACTCCCCTTATGTTTTCCTGTTCACTAAGGTTTTTTTGCATGAAAAGATTCCTTAAGAGCATCAGAGACATGCTGAGCTCATGTATTCTGGTAGTAGGAAGCATGGGACAAGTATGAAGGCAATCATGTGGACACTGTGCTTTCTCCCCCTTGCCCACCCCCAGCTTCTAAAACTAGAGGACATCTGGGACTTCCCTGTTTGTCTAGTGATTAGGGCTCCGAGAGGGCACAGGTTTTGATCCTTGACTGGGGAAGATCTTGCAAGGACTGTTTATCTGAAATCTAGTTTATCTTGGAAAAATGTTTGTAATATTTTTGACAAATTCCAAGAATGTATGTAATATGAATTTAGTCAGGAAGAGACAAATCAAAAAATAAAAGGGCAGGGACTTCCCTGGTGGTCCAATGGCTAAGACTCAGAGCTTCTAATGTAGGGGGCCTGGTTTGGGTCCCTGGTCAGGGAATCAGAGCGGCTCAGATGGGAAGGAACCTGCCTGCCGTGTTCGAGACCCAGGTTCAATCCCTGGGTCCAGAAGATCCCCGGGAGAAGGGAATGGCAACCCATTCCAGTATTCTCGCCTAGAGAATTCCATGGACAGAGGAGCTGGTATGTTATAGTCCATGGGGTCACAAAGAGTTAAACACAATTGAGGTGACTGCACACACACACACAAATGTATGCAAAAGGATATTCATTGTAAAACTGTTTAAAAAGTTGTAAAGAATTCAAACAATCAACCATAGAGTATTTGTTAAATGATTTATGCTACTATGTTGTGTTGTTCAGTCCCTAAGTCCTGTCTGGCTCTGTGGGACCCATGTACTCTATGTAACACGCCAGGTTCCTCTGTTCTTCACTATCACCCAGAGTTTGCTTGAATTCATGTCTATTGAGTTGGTGGTGCTAACCATCTCATCTTACACCACTCTTTTCTCCTTTTGTCTTCAGTCTTTACCAGCATCAGGATCTTTTCCAGTGAGTTGGCTCATCACATCAGGTAGTCAAAGTATTACACACCGTGAAAGGAATATTATGTACCCGTCAACAACGATGTGGTAGGTGTTTATTTACTGACTTGGTGAGATTTTCTATGACCTGTTACCAAGTAAAAAAGGCAATTTATATAACAAAATGTAATTTATGATATCATTTGGCTAAGCAAAAGTTCTCTATGTGTCTATAACAAAATCCATATGTGTGTGTCTACACTCAGACATATTCTACACGTTTAGATGTCTAGAAGGTGGAATTTTTACTTTCTAAGCTTCTCTGTTTTCTGTTTTTTAATGAAGTAAGTGTTATTAACTTCTATGATGATAAAGATTTATATCCCATCAGATCTTTTCATATTTCCCTATTCCCTGAATGGGGGTAGGGGGCTCCCCAGGTGGCGCTAGTGGTAAAGAACCTGCCTGCCAGTGCAGAAGACATAAGAAACATGGGTCTATCCCTGGATCAGGAGGATCCCCTGGAGGAGGATATGGCAACCCACTCCAGTATCTTTTCCTGGAGAATCCCATGGACAGAGGAGCTTGGCGGGCTGCAGTCCATAGGGTTGCAAAGAGTCAGACACAATGAAGAGACTTAGCAGGCTTGCCTTGAGCAATATTTGTTTTATTTTCTTACTTCACTCTAGTTTGTAATTTCAAATGCTATTAATTTAAAGTGAAACCACAGCTTCTCTCCCTCTCCCTCAGGGAGCTACATTTTTCCTTGTATGTTTTGGCATGAAAGAGCTGGAAGGAGGGTGGGTCAGTGTCTTCTTCCCAGCCCCAGTGGTGTTTATAGGTAAGAACATTCTTACCTCGGAATTTGTTCCAACACAGTCACCCTAGGCGATTCTCCTGAATCAAAAACTTTCTCAGTGTGTGTGTGTTTGTGTTAGAGGAGCCAGTAGAATAATAAATGAAGCTCTGGATGAGAGCTCCTGGGAATGTATGTATATACACTTTCAGACATAAGACCTGAAACCATGCCAGTACATAGGGTACATGGACAATCAGACCGTTTTTCTTGCAACTTTTCAATGTATTTTACAAACCAAACCAGTGTTTGCAGATACTCTTGCATTTAAATCCAAGTAAGATGCTGAAGAATTGATGCTTTTGAACTGTGGTGTTGAAGAAGACTCTTGAAAGTCCCTTGGACTGCAAGGAGATCCAACCAGTCCATTCTGAAGGAGATCAACCCTGGGATTTCTTTGGAAGGAATGATGCTAAAGCTGAAACTCCAGTACTTTGGCCACCTCATTCGAAGAGTTGACTCACTGGAAAAGACTCTGATGCTGGGAGGGATTGAGGGCAGGAGGAAAAGGGGACGACAGAGGATGAGATGGCTGGATGGCATCACTGACTCGTTGAATGTGAGTCTGAGTGAACTCCGGGAGTTGGTGATGGACAGAGAGGCCTGGTGTGCTGCGATTCATGGGGTCGCAAAGAGTCGGACATGACTGAGCGACTGAATTAAACTGAACTGAACTGAAGATACCATTTAGGATATCTTTCAATGTGCCTGTTGAAAAGACAGAACAAAAGCTGTTGGGAGTATGGGGATTGAGAAAGGCAGGGTACTTGGGTCAAATAAGCCAGTCCTCCAGCCATATAATTTGATGTTTTAAATGTTAACACATCATTTCACCAGCAAAGAAATTATGGGGTATCCCAGACAGAGAAATCGCTCAAATCTTAAATGTAGGATCCAGAGGGAGGACAGAGTCTTAGCAGTGGAATATTTTAGCAACGTCTGGGTCTTTTGAGGAGCTTTAAGTGTATGTGTAGTAGAGTTTACACTATAGAAGAATGTGACTTGCTGTGTTTATTTTCATGTGCAAACTTGTGTGTTATCATCTAGTCAGTCAGTCATGTCCAACTTTTTTCGACCCCATGTTCTGCCAAGCTCCTGTGTCCATGGGATTATCCAAATAAGAATACTAGAGTGGGTTGCCTGTTCCTTCTCCAGGGGATCTTCCTACCTAGGTATCAATCCCAGGTCTCCCATGTTGCAGGCAGATTCTTTACCATCTGAGCCACCAAGGAAACCCACAAACTTGTGCAGACGATGACTGCATTTGCTCCAATGCGTGTTCCTTTATCACTGTGTTCCAATGTCACTGTTTTTAGTGACATCAATCATAAAGTGCTAGGGTTCTCACCGATGCTCCTGATGTGCTAGGAAGTGATTGGGCTAAAGTTTTATTTTATAAAAGCTGGTAAAGAATCTGCCTGCAATGCAGGAGACCCCAGTTTGATTCCTAAGTCGGGAAGATCCCCTGGAGAAGGCATAGACCACCCACTCTAGTATTCTTGGGCTTCCCTGGTGGCTCAGATGGTAAAGAATCCACCTGCAATGTGGGAGACCTGGGTTTGATCCCTGGGTTGGGAAGATCCCCTGGAGGGAGGGCATGGCAACCTTCTTGCTTGCAGAATCCTTATGGACAGAGGAGCCTGGTGGGCTACAGTCCGTGGGGTGGCAAACAGTCAGGCATGACTGAGCAACTAAGCACAGCACAGCACAGAAAAATAGCTAATAACGTACCTGAGTTGGCCCAGCGGAACATGTAGTTTACCATATTGACTGGCTACTAGATCCGGAGTATGTTTTCTAGAGAGGGAGTTATGGGGGAGGCAGGGACGGAAAGGATACATTTCCTTTATTTATGCCTTTTACTCTCACTAAGAAAAATGCTGGCTACTGCCAAAGTGTCCAGATATTTTAATATTTTTCTGCAAGTTTTATATTATCATTTATGTCTGCCCATTTCCTAGAGAGGAAGGAAAAGCTAGACAAAGGGAGTGGTTAGTGGGCCAGAGTGTCTTTGTTTTGCATTTCCAGCATTTGCTTACCCCTGAGGAGGTCACAGTATGAGGCATGCAAGTAGGGCAAAGGATTCCCTACTCAGCACTTAAATCAGCAAGTCGCCAGAACTGGCATCACTGTGGCAGCTGTGGGGAAACTCCAGAGGATCTTCTGTGAATGAGATGAACCAGACACTCCCGCTTGCTTCCAGCTGGGGAATGTTTTGTCTTCTCTGAGGGTTACTCAGACGACCTTTATGATGCTCCCAGACCATCCCAGTCTTCATCAGGACTCCTGCTGACTACCACTAGCTAAGCTTATTTCATTATTACTTGTCAAAGGTTAACTGAGAGAAGGAGTAGCCAAGAACTAAGAAAATAGGCATAAAACAAAAGGGGAAAAAAATTTGAATAGGTACAGTTGATGGCCTAACCAGGAATGAAGATGGTTCCAGAGTGAGATTAAAGCAATAAAAATAGGAACACAATTTGGTAAACGGATCAAGGCTCTTGAGCCCATTATGGTTTTTTTTTCCCTTTTAAAAAGATT
The DNA here is from genome assembly GCA_006410675.1 of Oreotragus oreotragus. Lineage (NCBI taxonomy): Eukaryota > Metazoa > Chordata > Mammalia > Artiodactyla > Bovidae > Oreotragus > Oreotragus oreotragus. The sequence goes on from SJYX01020350.1 coordinate 51,084, forward strand.
TCATTTATTATGTGTTGATTAGATGATACATTGACATGATTTAAATTTCAATAAGTACATAGATTATATCTTAAAATGTCTTTCTTCTATTGCTGTCCCCTCATTACCCAATTTGCCTTTCACACATATCTGATGGTATCACTTTGTTGTGAATCCTTTTCTGGACATGCAATATGCACATGGAAGCATAAAAAGGAAGATATATTGCTATATTATAGCAAAATAATATAGATATTGATACTATATCATATAGCTATAGACAATATCGATCTTTGCAAATGGAACATGTGATAAACACAGATCTCTTGATACAAGGCTATCTTTTGGTATGCCATTATGTCTTTATAATTGAGAGTGATAAACATACTGAAAGTCCTTTTTCCTAAGGACCTTCTCCCAAAGGATAGAATCTGGGTTCTCAAGGAGTGCCTTCTCCAGCTTTAAAGTCTGTCTCAGTCTTTTTCACCAGTGTTAGAAGAAGCATGCATCAAAAGTTGATAGCACTGCCATTCCTGACATGGCAGGAGTAAAGTCGGAGCCTGCTGACCAGAGCAGTTCACTCCCAGAGGGCTCTGATCTTCTCATAAAGCAGCTGGCATTGCCTGAGAGGGAGGCACTGTGGGTAGGCAAGCCATCGTTCCACGGGCTGGGAGTCAGCCAGCATCTCACATGACAAACAGGCTGCTGCTCCACTTCTGTCTGTTTGCCCAGACAGAAATGCTTGCCGCACATTTCAGGGCCAAGGTGAAAACCTGGCCTTTTGCGTTGTAGGTGATGTATTAACTTGCTCTCAGGAGTGAGATATTCTGTATTTCTAGATACGAAAACAAAATCCAACTTAAAACAAAAACAAAGCCAGTTAAAAGCTCAATTGGCCAAGAGGCTAATTATTCCTTTTGTAAAGTGACCATCAGTTTTTTTTTTTTTTATTGGAGTATAATTGCTTTACAATGTTGTGTTAGCTTCTGTTGTACAAAACATGAATCAGCCGTATGTATACACGTATCCCCTCCCTTTGGATTCTCCCTGCCCACAGTCTCACCTCTCCAGGCTGTCACAGGGCACTGAGCTGAGCGCCCTGTGACACACAGCCTCTTCCCACTAGCTATCGGTTTTGCGTGTGGTAGTATACATATGACCCACTCCAGTGTTCTTGCCTGGAGAATCCCAGGGACAGGGGAGCCTGGTGGGCTGCCGTCTCTGGGGTCGCACAGGGTCTGACATGAGTGAGGCGAATTGCAGCAACAGCAGCAGTATATGTATGGCGATGCTATTCTCCCGATTTATCCCACCCCCTCCTTCCCCTGCTGTGTCCACATGTCTATTCTGTATGTCATCTGCTTTTCTGCCCTGAAAACAGGTTCATCTGTACCATCTTTCTAGATTCCACATATATGCTTTAATATGCCATATTTGAGCTTCCCTGACGACTCAGTGGTAAAGAACCACCTGCCAGTGCAGAAGATGCAGGTTGGATTGCTGGGTCGGAAGACCCCCTGGAGAAGGAAATGGCAGCCCACTCCAGTGTTCTTGCCTGGGAAATCCCACGGACAGAGGAGCCTGGCGGGCTCTCGTCCATGGAGTCGCCAAATAGTCGGACACGACTGAGTGACTAAAACAACAATATGTGTTTTTCTCTTTCTGACTCCCTTTTTTTTTTTTTTTTTTTTGCAGGGAGTGGTAGAAAGATTTGGGGTGTTGCCAAAGGAGAAAGAGTTTCATACTTCAGTAAATATTTCCTTTACTTCCTTTCACCAAGCAGTTGTGGCTTTGTGGGATACATGCTAGCTTGAGCTTCAAGACACTTGACCAATAACTGTGCTACTTTGGAGAGATCATTTAATCTCCCTGAGCTCCTGTTACTCATTTATAGAATAAGGTTAACAATACTTCCACTAACTGCTGCACAATGTGGTTAACGTGACTAAGTGAGATATGACATGGAAGTGTTTATCAGCTGCACGGTGTGATCCTGGGGTGACGGCTGTAGGGGTCGTTTTGTTTTCCTCGGAGCAGATGCTGGTGTTGGGGTCCTGGGGGACTAAGGGAGACCCCCACATCAGTTCTCTCTCATCAACCCAGGTCCGAGAGGCTGGAAGGAGAAACAAGGGTCAGTCTTTAGTTGGCAGCTCCCATTTCTCCATTAATATGCACAGAGAAATAATTTTCAGGCTTTTCCCGTCCATGCAGTAAGAGATCTTTCCTTTAAATGTTGGAGAAGCTCATTAATTACCCAGGTTTGTCTCCAGTTCCGCTACTTGATCTAGACCTGTGTGGTCCCCAAACAGTAGCCACTAGTGACTTGAGATTATTGAACTCTTGAGATGTGGCTGCTTGAAACTCTATGGGAATAATAACCACCCCCCAAACTGAAATTGGGGGAAGGAGGAGAAGGGGACGACAGAGGGTGAGATGGCTGGATGGCATCACCGACTCGATACACGCGAGTTTGGGTGAACTTCGGGAGCTGGTGATGGACAGGGAGGCCTGGCGTGCTGCGATCCATGGGGTTGCAAAGCGTCAGATACGACTGAGCGACTGAACTGAACTGAAACTGAAATATCTTGTTAATATTTTTAACATTGAGTATATGTTTTAATGTTAATATTCTAGAGATAATCAGTTAAATGAAATATATCAAAATACATTTATGTTTCTTTTGACTTTTAAAAATGTGGCCACTATAAAATTTGTAATTCCACGTATGGCTCACTTTGTACTTCTGTTGGCTAACACTGCTCCAGACGGACAGAGGGGAAAGACAGACCTGAGTCCTGATGGCTTTATTTACATGCCTCTTGTGTTTCTCAATGTCTGTGTGCCCTATGTGGGGCTCTCTTTCCTTGTCAGTCCAGTTCGTAGGCAGCTAGTTCTTTGAGAAGAACATGAAGAAGTAAAAGATCAATAGGAAGACTATTCCATCACATGGTATAGCAGAGGCACCCAGTATGCGTTCTTTCATTCATTTAATCTTGCATTTAATTAAAATAGAGAAATTTGGTAAGTTCATATTTTGAGAATTCACTCTAATGAATTCTCTAAAAGGAGTGATACTATGACTGAATTTTGTTCTGTCCTGTGTCCAAGTCACTTATTAGAATCTTATCTATAGAAGCGTAATTTACCTGCGTTTCTTATCTCCCTTATGAAGGTCTAGATGCTTCGACATCACGGAATGTGTTTTACATACCTTGCTTTGTAACTAACAGTTGCAATAGCTATCGTTGTTTAGTATTACGGGTAAAATAATTTATATAATGAGTCTGTTACTTTATCTTCCTGACCACAATGATAACTGGAACCTAAAATGCTGTATAATTAATTTGATGTTGATGATATATGCTTTAAAACAAATGTGGCTTAAGATACATTGAATTGTCTTTGTGCAAAAACATCTCATTTTCAAATTATCCTTTTAGATAGGCTAAATTCTTCCCAGATTGAATTTTGGCTGATGAAGAAACACTATTCCTAAAATACCATCTCCACTCACTTTTGTCATCTCAGCAACAAACTAAAAGTCGTTACAGGAGCAAGCTGACAAACCCTGAAGTAGGAGAAGAACAGAACAATCATCTCACGAACCTGGCAGATCAGGGAGTGAAAGCTCAGCAGCGCAGTGGAGCAGGTTGGAGTGGGAAACGTCCAAACAACACGGGAACACGCATCAGGCCGCCGGCCCAGCGAACCCCCAGACTCTGAACAGGCTCCCCCAGCGAGGAAGGGAGGCTTGGGGGAGGGGCTGGGATCAAAGAGAAGCAGGCGACAGCCAGAGCAGGGTCTGCTCTTTGAGCAAACATAATGGCATCCTCCCTGGGGTGAAGAGAATGAATACACAGAGAGATTTGAAAACATAACAAACCGGAGCTGATTGGATTCCTTTATTCCACACCTCGGACTCGTCAGGCTTGTCCTTGGTTCCAGATCTCTCTATATTGACTTACAGGGTTAGAAAAATAAGTAAAAGTGTGTCCCGTTGAGGGTTTTTGCAAACTGCAGGTTGCACCTCCTTGGTGTGTGAAACCAGTGGGTGGAGATTTGCCTGTAAAAAATGAAATAGAATGGAATGGACAGTGGAAGGACTTGCAAGTCCTAAGGATAAACACTGCTCTGTGACATTTTTGTCATGTGTGCTCATGTGTATTCATGTACACGTATATGTTTGGTATCAGTAAGACATATTTCTTATTGTGGGTCTCAATCAAACTGCAAAACTCAGTGAAAACTGATCTAGTCTATCCCGTTGCCTTACTGTTGAGGAATACTAAAATCAATTCTAGAAAATGAAGCCTTCAGGGATAGAGGTTTCATGAAGCTCCCTGAATAATCCTCAGTCAGGGTATTCTTGCATTCCACAAAGGTAGGGAATGTCAGACTCCACCCAGCACCTCAACAAAAGCCATCAAGTCTTCAGGAAAAGAGCTCCAGGATCCGGCATTTCATTCTGATGAGGCTAATGCTCTTTGTCAGAAACTGGGCAACCTTTCTTTTAAGCACCCAATTAAGGAGAAGGAATGAAAAAAAAAAAAAAAAAAAAATAGCATGCCTCAAATGGGAGCCTGCCTCTCAACCACTCTTCATTAGAAAACCCGCAAATGGTGGACACTATTTAAGGAAAGTTTGGGATGGTTTGGGGGAAAAATGAAACAGACTCCTTTCTCTTTACTCCCAACTTTGTCCTCAGCATACTTATCTCACCTTGATTTATGTCTTGAAATGTTCATCAAATTTAGCCTGCAATTTGCTTTAAGATTTAAAAGTTGACAAGGATGAATAAAGGACCAGACAGAGACAAGAGCAGACGCTAAGAGATTCTAGCAGAATGTGAGGATATTTTCCCATTCACTCTAGAAAATCACCAGTGACAAAGTGACCAGATTGATTTCCACGTCTCAAGGAATCAGAAATAAAACTCAGCATCGACTGATGAAGCAAGGGTCCTAAACGGCAGGCTGTGTTATTTCCGTAAAGCATCCAAAGGAATGAAAGGGGTGAGAACTGGGCGGAAAACAATTCACTGAAAGATGTCCTGAGTAAGTGTAACATTAAAAAGGCAGATCTCTTCCCACCCAGAGGCAAAAGAAGCTACTAAAGGTTTTCCAATGGTGTGGTCACTAAAAACACCATTTAAAGATGAGCAAACTTCTTTATCACCTTAGAAATCAGAGTAAGGCATCTGAAACCTAAGCTGTAGGAAATCCCGCTGCTCAAATGAACGATCCACTGTGACACTGAAACAGCGCTATCACTTTCAGAGCAGGAGGCTGCCTGGCTTAACCCTCCCAGGCATTCAGTTCAGTGAAACAGACATTCCCTCAGCTGTATCAGAGACACGAATGTTAGCTGTAATTATGGTCTGCTAATCTGGTGCAGCCTTAGTCAAACAAACAGAATCAGCACGTTATCATTAGGAAGGCCACGCAGTCTCTCTCTCTCTCACTGGTCTAGGAGAGAGAAGACTTTTGAAGAGTTGACTGGCTCTTTCCAGCTTTGCCTGTATCTAATCTTCGAGGAGCTCAGTTTCTCCCAATGAAGAAATGTGTGCCACCTTCCCATCTCACAGAGTTGCTGGGAAAAACACAGTAAAGGCAGTGTTTAAACATGTCATAACTGGGCACTGAGTTGCTGTGCATGAATGTGTCCCATTCCACCCCCTCCCTCCCGTCTACCCTGGGAAACCGGCGTGGAATGGGGCGCATTCTCTGCTTTTCAGGCCTTCTCTCCTTTTGGTTAAATAAGTCTGAAGCCTTGGGAACATGCTGTCATATTTTAGATGCAGAGGAGTATTTTAAGTAAAGTGATTGGTTTCTTGAAGAGTCCCTAATTCTTAATCAGAAAAATGAATCTCTTACAGTGGGAATTTCCAGTCAGCTGGAAGCTGGGTGGAGAAAATGAAAGCGAAGGGAAGACGGATATTAGAGATAACTTTGAGGAAAGGTCTCGTCAATAGCTCCTTGAGATCTTAGCATAACAGGCAGACTTAACCTCATTTGTGAGCCCTTCCTCTACACTTGTCTTTTTTCCTTCTTTCCTCCCTACTGTCAACCCTCCTTCCTTCCTTTTTTGAAATACAGTGTTTTTTAGAGCAGTTTTATGTTTACATAAACAAAACTGAAGGCAGGGTACAGAGATTTCCCATGCATTCCTTGCCAGCACACATGCATAGTTTCTGTTAACTTTTTTTTTTAAACCAAAGATGATCCTGTATCGACACATAATGATCACTCAAGTCCACAGTTCACCTTCGGATTCATCATTGGTATTATGTATCTATAGGTTTGGACAAATGTATAATGGCATATATTAATCATTAAAATGTCATACAGAGTATTTTCACTGCCTAAAATACTCTGTCCTCTGCCTTTTCATCTGTCTCCTACCATTTCCTCTGGCAATCACTGATCTTATTGCCCCCATTTTTGCTTTTTCAATAATGTCCTGTAGTTGGAAGAATGTCCTGTAGTTTTACAGTTTTGTGTTTTAAATTTCAGATTGATTGCTTTCACTTAGTAACATGTATTGAAGTTTCCTCCATGTCTTTTCATGGATTGATAGCTCATTCCTTTTTTTAGCACTAAATAATATCCTATTGCTTCTCTGGTAGCTCAGCTGGTAAAGAATCCACCTGCAATAAAGGAGACCCCGATTTGATTCCTGGATCGAGAAGATCCTCTGGAGAAGGAAATCCAATACTCATGGGATTTCCTGGTGGCTCAGACAGTAAAGAATATGTCTGAAATGTGGGAGACCTGGGTTTGATCCCTGTGTTGGGAAGATGGCAACCCACTCCAGTATTCTTCCTTGGAGAATTCTATGGACAGAGGAGCCTGGCAGGCTACAGTCCATGGACTCGCAAAGAGTGAAATATGATGGAGCAACTAACACTTTCACTTTCATTCATGAATGTAGAATGTCTTTTCCTTTACTTAGCTCTTTGATTTTGTTTATCAGAGTTTTGTACTTTTCCTCAATCGTCTTGTACATATTTTGTTAGATTTGTTTTAATACCTAAGTGTTTCATTTTTGGAGGGCACTAGTGTAAATAATATTATGTTTTTAATTTCAAATTCCATTTGTTCATTCTTGGTTTGTAGGAAATCGATTGACTTTTGTATACTAACCCTCTATCCCGCACTTTCCTCCACTTTTTATCAATTATTTATAAGTGTCTACCTTGTGCTAGCACAGTCTGTACTCCAGAAGCTCAGAGTTTAGTGAGCAAGGTAAATAAATAAATATAAAAGTTAAAAACATGTGTGATTAGTCCAGTATCATTTCATGGGTTTTACAATTAGCTACTGACATTTGATCTTCTGGGAAGATGACACAACAGGAGATGAAATACATGTTTCTTGTGTTGTATCTTCCTGTACGTGCTCTTCAAGGATTGTTGAACTTCCCACACTTCCTAAGTATTCTGTGTATATATGGTTTTTTCTTTTTTTCAATTAGAGTATAATTGATTTACAACGTTGTGTTTGTTTCTGCTGTGCAGTGAAGTGAGTCAGCTATACGTACACATCTCACCTGTCCCTCTTGGACTTCGCTACCCTATCTCACCCACCTAGGTCATCACAGAGTACTGAGCTAAGCTCCTCATGCGATACAGCACATTCTTACTAGCTATTTGTTGTTTTACACATCGGTTCAGTTCAGTTCAGTCGCTCAGTCGTGTCTGACTCTTTGCGACCCCATGAATCGCAGCACGCCAGGCCTCCCTATCCATCACCATCTCCCGGAGTTCACTCAGACTCACGTCCATCGAGTTCATGATGCCATCCAGCCATCTCATCCTCAGTCGTCCCCTTCTCCTCCCGCCCCCAATCCCTCCCAGCATCAGAGTCTTTTCCAATGAGTCAACTCTTTGCATGAGGTGGCCAAAGTACTGGAGTTTCAGCTTCAGCATCATTCCTTCCAAAGAAATCCCATGGTTGATCTCCTTCAGAATGGACTGGTTGGATCTCCTTGTAGTCCAAGGGACTCTCAAGAGTCTTCTCCAACACCACAGTTCAAAAGCATCGATTCTTCGGCGCTCAGCTTTCTTCACAGTCCAACTTTCACATCCATACATGACCACAGGAAAAACCATAGCCTTGACTAGGAGGACCTTAGTCGGCAAAGTGATAGTGTATATATGTTGATCCCAATCTCCGAGTTTGTCCTGCCCTCACCTTATGGCAGAAAGTGAAGAGGAACTAAAAAGCCTCTTGATGAAAGTGAAGGAGGAGAGTGAAAAAGGCGCTTAAAGCTCAACATTCAGAAAACTAAGATCATGGCATCTGGTCCCATCACTTCGTGGCAAATAGATGGGGAAACAGTGGAAACTGTCAGACTTTATGTTTTTGGGGCTCCAAAATCACTGCAGATGGTGATTGCAGCCATGAAATTAAAAGACGCTTACTCCTGGGAAAGAAAGTTATGACCAACCTACATAGCATATTCAAAAGCGGAGACATTACTTTGCCATCAAAGATCTGTCTAGTCAAGGCTATGGTTTTTCCAGTGGTCACATATGGATGTGAGAGTTGGACTGTGAAGAAAGCTGAGTGCGGAAGAACTGATGCTTTTGAACTGTGGTGTTGGAGAAGACTCTTGAGTTCCCTGGACTGCAAGGAGATCCAACCAGTCTATCCTAAAGGAAATCAGTNTGGACTGTGAAGAAAGCTGAGTGCGGAAGAACTGATGCTTTTGAACTGTGGTGTTGGAGAAGACTCTTGAGTTCCCTGGACTGCAAGGAGATCCAACCAGTCTATCCTAAAGGAAATCAGTCCTAGGTGTTCTTTGGAGGGACTGATGCTGAAGCTGAAACTCCAATACTTTGGCCACCTCATGTGAAGAGTTGACTCATTGGAAAAGACTCTGATGCTGGGAGGGATTGGGGGCAGGAGCAGAAGGGGATGACAGAGAATGAGATGGGTGGATATGGCATCACCGATTTGATGGACATGAGTTTGAGTGAACTCCGGGAGTTGGTGATGGACAGGGAGGCCTGGCGTGCTATGATTCATGAGGTCGCAAAGAGTTGTACATGACTGAGCAACTGAAATGAACTGAACTCCTTCCCCACCTGTGTCCATATGTCCATTCTCTATGTCTCCATATCTATTCATGTCCTACAAATAGGTTCATCTGTACCATTTTTCTAGGTTTCACGTATATTCGTTATTTATATCCACATGTATATATCCACATATATGTGATATTTGTTTTCCTCTTTCTGAACCTTCTTATTCTGGTAAGTTTTAAAAAATTACATACTTGAATTCATTTACATTATAAACTTTAACTTTGTTCTACTTTTGATGGTCACTTTTTCATTGTTTCTTTATATCCTTAGATTTTAAGAGAACTTTAAAAACCAAACTGAAAGAACTTCATGATGAGCTAGGAATTTAAAGTTTTTTAATTAAAATAGAAAAGATATTTTAGAAGAGTTTCATGAACACTTTCTCTATATTTTTTTTCTAAAAAAATAACTATATTTTGTCACATTCTTTCCTTAAAAATAAATTTACCTGTTGAAGATAAATAAAAAACCAAACAAAAAGCCATCCCTCCTCCTCAAAAAAAGCCCCAGATAAGGGACATATGAAAGAAGTCCTTCTCACTGGACCTTGGTGGTCCAGGGAGACTTTCTGGAGAGGCATGAAGTGAGTCTTATAGTTTTATATTAGCCTCAGCCTTGCAATTTTTTATTTCTGAATTTTGTTTGCTGTAAAGTGGCAAGATAATTTTGATTCACAAAGATTAATAGTTGCAAGTAGTGACAGTTTGAAAATGTTATCTCAGGATGCTCTTTTATAAAAAGACATGGAAGAGAAGGTTGACACAAAAATGAAATTCTGGTTTGAGTGACTCTAAGGATGACAGCACCAACACCCCAAACTGAATATATGCCAGAGGGGAATTTCCAGGAAACGTGCAGCTTTTGACATTTTGTGTGTGTGTGTGTGTTTTTTTTTTTTTCATATCAGAAGATAGGAAGCATCCTATAACCATAGAAATAATTGGTTCATTGAAAATCAGAATCAAATTGGTTCATGTTTGATTTTAAAACATATATATATATATGTTTTAAAGTTGTAAAGCCTCATTTTCCTCTAACATCTTGTGGCCTGCTTTTGATAAAATTTTAATGATTTGTTTATGAAACTCTTCACTTCTGGAAGTTCATGCAGCTGCTCAGCTTGTTGTTCAGAATTCTGCTGCTTCATCATTTCAGATGAATCTAGACCAATGTCATTTTACACTTAGCAAAGTTAGAATGGTTCACAGAGGCCCTTGTGTCCTTTCTGAATGTTACAAATGTCTAAGCTAGGTCATGCCACTACTCTTCTCCCTTAGTCAAGCTGAATTAAAATGTGTTTATTTAATGAATGGCTTGTTATAGAGAAAACTGTTCTTGATGTTTCCTAGCAGTATGACACATCACTATTCATTTAAATCCAGTGGAGTTAGATGCTAGGTCCTTCTGTTATTTTTAAGGTAAATAATTTTATTACTTTGCTAGGCCCCAAAATCACTGCAGATGGTGATTTCAGCCATGAAATTAAAAGATGCTTACTCCTTGGAAGGAAAGTTATGACCAACCTAGAGAGCATATTAAAAAGCAGAGACAATACTTTTCCAACAAAGGTCCGTCTAGTCAAGGCTATGGTTTTTCCAGTGGCCATGTATGGATGTGAGAGTTGACCTGTGAAGAAAGCTGAGTGCCAAAGAATTGATGCTTTTGAACTGTAGTGTTGGAGAAGACTCTTGAGAGTCCCATGGACTGCAAGGAGATCCAGCCAGTTCATTCTGAAGGAGATCAGTCCTAGGTGTTCTTTGGAAGGAATGATGCTAAAGCTGAAACTCCAGTACTTTGGCCACCTCATGGGAAGAGTTGACTCATTGGAAAAAACTCTGATGCTGGGAGGGATTGGGGGCAGGAGGAGAAGGGGACGACCGAGGATGAGATGGCTGGATGGCATCACCGACTCAACAGACGTGAGTTTGGGTGAACTCTGGGAGTTGGTGATGGACAGGGAGGCCTGGTGTGGTGCAGTTCATGGGATCGCAGAGTCAGACACGACTGAGTGACTGAACTGAGCTGAACTGAGGGCTGCTATCACAAAGTACCATGGACTCAGTTAGTGTCAGTGCTCAGTTACTCAGTCATGTCAACTCTGCAATGCTATTGGCTGTAGCCTGCCAAGCTCCTCTGTCTGTGCGATTTCCCAAGCAAGGATATTGGAGTGGGTTGCCATTTCTTTCTCCAGGGGATCTTCTTGATCCAGGGATTAGGTGGCTTAAATAGTAGATGTTTATTTCTCATAGTCTGGAGATTGGAAGTCCAAGAGTAAGATCAAGGTCAAGATCAAGTTTTCTTGGACCAAGGTGATGGTTTGGTTTCCTCTCAGGCGCTTTTCCTTGGCTTGCAGATAGATGGCTGCCCTCTTCCTGCCTCTTACCATGGTCTTTTCTCTGTGTGAACCTCCTTAATGTCTGTGTGTGTTAAAATTTCCTCTTATTATAAAGACACTAGTCAGATTGGGTTAGGGCCCTCCTTAATGGCCTTTAAAAAAATTAAGTGTTACTTTAAATATTTTATTTCCAAATATAGTCCCATTCTGATACACTGGTGGGAGGTTAGGACTTCAATACATAAACTTTCAGGGGGAGTCACAGTTTAGCCCATGTTATGAGTAAATATTTTGCCTTGGGTATTGTAAGTTTTCTGTATAGCTTCACAGCTTCTTCATTTTGTTTGCATTATTTTTCATTTAAGACAGGAAAGATTTTATCCAAACCCATCAGAGGAAAAATGGATAACTTGGGTCTGTAATAAAGTATCATTTTTTAAAGTATAGGTCAATAATTGTATATGAGGATATACGCTGCTACATGCAAATTACCTAATTGGACCACAGCTTTTCCACGTTTAAAATAGAATCAACTTCCCTGTAAAGGCAATACCTATGTGTCATTTTTAACTTGAGTATTTCTCTCTTCTTTCTTCTCCCTCTCCTTCAACAGAATCCACATCAATCTCCGCATAACCCTTTTCAAGGGCAGCCATGTCCACACAGGCCTCAGAAAGCTCTCCCTCCTGCATGCCCTCACCCATGTACCAGTGAACAAAGGCACGTTAGGGAGGCATCAGGTCACACTTGTGGTCCAGGCGAGCTCAGGCCTCAGCGATGGCTGTGGTGTTGCTCAGCATGCACACAACGCAGTGTCCTTTGGCCAGGTGTCTGCCAGGTGTCACAGTGGGAGGCTGGTAGCTAACGTCAACTCTGAAGCCAGTGGGGCACCACTCCAAGAACTGGATGGTCTTGATGGTGACAGTGGCAGCACTGACGTCTTTGGGAACCAGATTGCCAGAGTACGACAGGCGGCGGGCCGTGCATTTACCATGGTGAGGGCCACATTTCACCATCTAGTTAGCGGGCTCAAAGCAAGCGCTGGTGGCCTCTGCTACAGAGAGCCTTTCATGGTGGGCTTTCTCAGCAGAAATGACAGGGGCATATGTGGCCGGGGGAAGTGGATGCCTGGATAGGGCACCAGGTTGGTCTGGAATTCTGTCAGATCAACATTCAGGGTTCTAGGACGTCCCTGGAGGTCCAGTGGCTAAGACTCAGCGCTTCCATGGCAGCAGGCATGGGTTCCATCTTTGATCAGGGAATTAAGATTGCAGTACAAAAGTGGCCAAAATAAAAACAAACAAACAAACAAACAAACATTCAGGGTTCCATCAAACCTTAGGGAAGAAGTTATGGAGGACAAAACTTGACCTATCCATCTGTTCAGGTTAGTAAATGCTGGTTACTCAATATCAAGGCTTCTAAGACAGATGTCATAGGTGCCCTCATTGTCTGCCATGGAACCACAATCAGAGTGCTCTAGGGGGTGTGGGTGGTGATGATGGAGTTGTAGGGCTCAACTACAGCTATGGAAACCTGGGGCCACTGAGTAAATGGAGAACTGCAGCTTGGACTTCTTGCCATAATCAACAGATATTCCATCAGCAAAGAGGTGAACCTAGACCCAGTTCTCCCACCAAAGTGGTAGAGAACCAAGAAGCCTTGAAGACCTGTGACTGGTCAGTCAGTTTCTGAATTTAGTCCATGATGAGGTTAGCGATCCCTTGCCAGTCAGTGCGGTTCAGTCTCTTAGTCGTGTCTGACTCTTTGAGACCCCATGGACTGCAGCACATTAGGCCTCCCTGTCCATCACCAACTCTTGGAACTTGCTCAAACTCATGTCCATCGAGTCAGTGATGCCATCCAACCATCTTGTCCTCTGCTGTCCCCTTCTCCTCCTACCTTCAATCATTCCCAGCATTAGGGTCTTTCCCAGTGAGTCAGTTCTTCACATCAGGTGGCCAAAGTATTGGAGTTTCAGCTTCAGCAGCAGTCCTTCCAATGAATATTCAGGACTGATTTCCTTTAGGATGGACTGGTTTGATCTCCTTGCAGTCCAAGGGACTCTCAAGAGTCTTCTCCAACACCACGGTTCAAAAGCATCAATTCTTAGGCCCTCAGCTTTCTTTATGGTCGAACTGTCTCCTTGCCAGTGGCGTACTGAAAATATGTTGGGCATAGTTACAGGCAACATCTTCCTTGTCTGTGATGAGCTGCTCAAGGTGGAAAAGCTGGCGGTACATGCCTGTGCGAACTTCATCCATGACTGTGAGTTCCAGGTCTGCAAAACTGCCCTAGGCACATGCCTCCCAGCACTTGTCTCTTTGAAGAAGATGACGAAGGAGTCTTCTCCTGCCCCAGGGGTCTTGTCACTTGTCATCTGGCCATCCGACTGGGAGCCATGTTCCAGGCAGTAGTGCTCCCAGCCAGCAAAGCTCCCAGCCGGCAATGCTGATCTGGACACCATCCTGGCCAGCATGGATGAAGATGCACTGATACGTAGTTGCTGTTTTATGGCTGCCTAGCTAGATGGCAGAGAGGAGAAAAGGAGGTTGTTGCTTCTTACAGAGCAACTCTGAGGCAGTAGATGTAAGAGATCTGGCTTTGTATTCTTGAAGGGACTCAGAATCACTCTTTCCTTCCTCCACTGGAAAAAGGGAGGGACATCGTCTTTTCTGGAACATGTCATAGGTAATGCAGTATTATTTAGTTTCTTTTCTTTTTTTTACTGACCCACCATGTAGACATATAAGAGGGATATTACATAGCCACAACAAATGAATGGCTTGCTAAGAGCTTGAGTTGTGCAATCCCTTACTTAAAAGCTGCATGACTTTGTCCAAACTAAGGATATTGTCCAAGCCACTTTAAAACAGAGATCTCTATAATACCATGGCTTAAGAAGAGAGAAATTTATTATTCTCTCCTGTATCAGCTAACAGTGAAGTAATACACAGAGTGGGATGGGCAGATCAGTCTGTCCTTACACGATGGCTTCTATCTCTGGGTCCATCATGGCTGTTGGAGCTCTTGCCATCACATCTTCATCTCAGCCATCAGAAACAGAAAAAGGAGAAAGAAAAGCTTACCTGTATTTCTTTTAATGTCTAGGCTTGGCATATAACTTCACTTGTATCCCATTCGTAAGCAAGTCATATATACACATTTAGTTGCAAAGAGGGTGGAAAAATGTAACCTATAATGAAGTGGCCATGGGTGCAGCTAAAACATGGGATCTTATCAATAAGTGAATAGAAGAATAATGAATATTGTTTTATATCTTGGGTCCTGCAAAAGTGGAGCCTAAGTAAGGACTTGGATATAGCTAGTTCAAGTGCATTTACCTGGGAACTGATGCTATTGATCCCAGGAAACAGAGTGAGGAAGTATGAAGAGTAAGACAAGGAAAAGAGAAAGCCAATAAAGGGTATGCTACCCAGATAGAAACCACTGTGGCAAAATGAGACTCATTTACTTTGAGGATTATCTGTAGAACCACATAGAATGTGGCTCAGCAGTCCATGGGTCACATAGAGGCGAATATGACTTAGCGACTGAACAACAGAATTGTTCAGTGAAGGATGGAGAGGCTGGGGAATTTATCCACTGACTGCCATCCCTCATCATTTATTAGCTCTCCTGTACTTCCAGGCGATAGCCCTGCTTAGACGGTATAAGACTGAAGCCAGAGCATTGCAATATTCATGCAACCATTCACAAGTGAGTGAAGTCGCTCAGTTGTGTCTGACTCTTTGTGACCCCCATGGACTGTAGCCTACCAGGCTCCTCCCTCTGTGGGATTCTCCAGGCAAGAGGACTGGAGTGGGTGGCCATTTCCTTCTCCAGGGGATCTTCTCAACCCAGGGATTGAACCCGGGTCTCCCTCATTCCAGGCAGACGCTTTAACCTCTGAGCCTTGAAGAAGGGCATGACAACCCACTCCAGTATTCTTGCCTGGAGAATCCCCATAGACAGAGGAGCCTGGCTGTCTACAGTCCATGGGGTTGCAAAGAGTTGGACATGACCGAGCAACTTTCACTCAAGAGGTTTACTTCTATTTAAGAGCAGACACTTAAGATGCCCTGAGCCACATGTCAAATGGGCCAAAGGGATGTGGCCCAGGGCATCTTAAGTGTCTGCTCCTAAATAGAAGTAAACCTCTTGAGTGAAAGTTGCTCAGTCATGTCCAGCTCTTTGCAAAACCCCATGGACTGTAGCCAACCAGGCTCCTCTGTCTATGGGGATTCTCCAGGCAAGAATACTGGAGTGGGTTATCATGCCCTTCTTCAAGGGATCTTCCCAACCCAGGGATAGAACTCAGGTGTCCCGCATTGCAAGTGGATTCTTTACCATCTGAGCCACCAGGGAAACCTCTTGACCTTTGTCCTAAATATGTCAGTGATGGATAACTGGGAAGGAGAGAGAAACAAAGTTCTCTCAGGTTATTTAAGAAGGAAAAAACCTGGTCTGATCTCTTAGAGATAAGGAAATGACAGCACAAACCTAGATGGCTGGGGAGGAGATTTTGTGCTGGGAAATTGTGGGAGCTAACTAAAGTGCTAGTACGAGTTATTTGGTGCTAGTCCTGGAGGACCTTGAATACCATCCTGGAAAGTTTAAACTGTATATAGTAGACAAGTATATAGATTCTGAATTTCTAAAAATAAATACTTCTGTAATGTGTGGATTTGTTGGGAGCGCCTAGAGGTAGAAGACCAGTTTTGAGATGGTTACAGTGATCTAAGCATGAGATGATGAAAGCTGAAACTAAGGTGAGGCTAGTATGGAGAACCAGGAAGAAAGTTTTCAAAAAAAAAAAAAAGTAGAGAAGGATACAATGGGAAAGGGTAACAGGGTCAAAGAAGGTAAAAGTAAAAAAGGGGAATGACACAGGAGAAATAAGGGATGGAGACTGGTGTGGGGGACAGTGAGTACACTCTTTCCATGAAGCTTACTTTAAAATGTGAAGAATTCAAATGTAAAAACTGAAGTAATATGAAATTTTCCAACTAGAAAATATCCCTGGACAATCATAGGAAAAAGGAAGAGTATGGTGGCAAATCAGATCATCATGGAGTGTTAACCGGTATCAGGAAGTTACCAAAGTTAAATTTTGACAGTTTGCACCAGGGAGGCTTTAGAGTTGGTCATTAACTCTTCAGTTTGTTTTCAGGTCTCCTTACTTGATCCAAATCATTCTAGCTCAGAATAAGTATAGAACTTAAATACAGAAAATTGTAAGCAGCATTTTTAATCTAAATTATCCACATCTAATTCCTTCCTGAAAATGCAATATACACAAAATATTTATGCTACTATTTGGTTTTCAAAGCACCCGAAGTTGGAAAAGTTATCATTATTAAATGATCAAAATAATTCCTATTTCTTACCAAAGAAAACAAAAGCCTTATTACATTTTAACACATTATTGACCAGGGATTTTTGCAGAAGCTAACACCTATGGTGTTAATACATCTCTGATCAATGTGTTAAAATACTGAAAACAATACATTTTAGGCCAAACTGCATGTGACCAATTGATCCGTTTAACCATGTTAGGACAAAACCTTTAAAAAATTACTTTAAAAGTTACTGATGAATTGCAAGAAAATTACAAAAAAATTCTTGAATATCTTTTATCCAGATTTGCTATTTGCCACATTTACCTTATCACTCAGAGTCCCTTGGGTTGTAAGGAGATCAAACCAGTCAATCCTATAGGAAATCAGTCCAGAATATTCATGGAAGGAATGATGTTGAAGCTGAAACTCCAATACTTTGGCCACTTTATGTGAAGAGCTGACTTATTGGAAAAGACCCTGGTGCTGGGAAAGATTGAAGGCAGGAGGAGAAGGGGACAACAGAGAACGAGATGGTTGGATGGCATACCGACTCGATGGACATGAGTTTGAGCAAGTTCCAGGAGATGGTGATGGACAAGAAAGCCTGGCATGCTTCAGTTCATGGGGTCACAAAGAATTGGACATGACCGAGCAACATTTATAGATATATTACTATTAAATTTTCCCTAAATTATATGTTAGTTATAGATATCATATCCTTTTATTTATTTGTTTATTTATTTATTTATGGCTGTTATGCTTTTAATGAATGGAGGCGGATATAAAATGCATCGATGCAAAAGAATGGTTTACATACTCGTTAGCATAGTGATAATGTTAATTTAGGGATACACAACCTGTTAAACCTCAACTACAAAGTTTCCTGCAACCTAAGATGATGGAAAAGCTGCTTATGTTTTTACCCAGCACCTTTAAAGTTCTAAATGGTATCTGGAAGAACTAAAAAGTAATAGGCTCCTTTCAGCTGTGGTTAAGAACTCTAGTGAAGCTGTATGGCAGTGACACTGGGACTGTGGCGTTTCCCCAAAGGGGCTTTCCAGGTGACCACATCACAGACTTTAAAGGGATCTCCAGTAACAGGCAAGTTGACTGGCTTAATAGTTTAAAAGTGGAAAGCAGCTAAGACNCCTTTCAGCTGTGGTTAAGAACTCTAGTGAAGCTGTATGGCAGTGACACTGGGACTGTGGCGTTTCCCCAAAGGGGCTTTCCAGGTGACCACATCACAGACTTTAAAGGGATCTCCAGTAACAGGCAAGTTGAGTGGCTTAATAGTTTAAAAGTGGAAAGCAGCTAAGACGTCTCATTTTAGAGAATTTTAAAACATGGTATAAATACCACCTCTCTCCTGCAGAGAAACTTTTTAAAGCACGGACATAACTTTAAGGATACTAAGGAAACATTGATAGTTTTCATAAAGCTTCAATAAACACCCCAAGGCACAAGTGTTCAAAACTTCCTATTCACTAAAATGTCACTGCATTATACTTTTATTAGAGGTATAGGAATGTTATGCTTGCAGTGAATGCACGTTTAATTTATGCCTAGTTAAAAGCACCAGGTGTCAAGTTCAGCTTCCATTTACACAGGATGCACCAATATCACTTAGGATAGTGAATAGTTCAAGTACATTTCCAACACACTTTGCTTTTTGATTAGTCAGCACTGGGGCTCTGCTGCCTATAGTTCTTCAGAATATTTTGGAAGAGGTTAGAACTACTCTGAACATAGTCTTCAAGGAATATGGCGCCCTTCTGAAAGAGATGTTCTTTCATAATAACATTTAGAGAAGGAAATAAAGACAGATCTTGCAAAATCTGAATGTCTTTCAAAAGAAGAAAAATAATGTAGAACCTGGCACCTAGGCTAAAATGTTTTGTGATAAATGTCAAAAATTGCCAAGACTTTCAATATGTGTTTTGGTAAGAAAAAGCCACTATATTGGCAAGGTTAATGATGTAAAATACAATAGAATATTAATTAAATATAAAAATTCACCACTAATGGAAGAAAACCCAGGATAAGGGAAGCATCCAAAGACTGCCAATCAAAAGGTAATTTTACTAGCTTTAGAATACATCAACACACTTTGATTATAGAACTATTTCATTTTTAAAACTACAGTGTTTTAATGTACTTCTAATAACCACCCAATCTAAGGAGCCAGGGGCTTATGAGATAGACCTACCCACTAAGATGCATTTCTAGCATAGGGGTGAATTAATACTTCTATAAGAAAGAACCCGAATCACCTCAGCATCAACAAATTACCTTTTTCTTTTCCACAGTAATTCATAATTTGATGACTAATTTCTCTTCACTAGTTCGAAATTGGGGAGGAAAGGAACTACATCAGACCCAGAGACCATGGTTTAGCAAGCCACAGTCACTCAGCTCATGGACTTGTGATAATCTGCAGAAAATTTGGTTGACTAGTACTCGATTCCTTCACATCTGTAGAGGAGTTCGATACAACCATTTTTCTTTATCAACTTTAGGCTGCATACAGGCAAAGAGATCACAAACTGCTGGGAGGCCGTAACGGTCTGGGGGAAAGTTGTGTTCCTCCTGTAGGGGCGAATTAAGTAATACTTCCTTGGCCTTCTTTCGAAGTAGCCATTTGTCCTCTCCTGAGGATAACTGGCTAAGATTTCCTGTCTTCTTTCCTGGCAAGACCCAGTCAGCTGTGTTAAGGGGACACCAGGCAGTGGCCAAGGGGCTTGTAGGCTTTTGTTTGCCAGCCCTGACCTCGATAAGAGGCACTTCCTTGTTGGTGCATCCTTCTTTGTGTGAGGGGGTCATGAGCCACTCTGACAAGGGAGCGTCCCTTGTGACTTGGAAGGAATCAGCAATTCTAGAAGCCCTTGCCTTGGGTGCTTCGGCCTGCTCTGCTGCCTCTCTTGTGGATGGAGAGAGCCACACGTCCAGGGAATCTTTACGTTTCTCAGGTCCAGGTTTTGGGTCCGCAGGCATACCATTTTTGTCCTTTCCTTCTTTCTTCAGAAGCCATTTACACAGAGCTTCCTTCTCACAATTTTCATCACATACACACTCTGCAAAACTTGTGCAGGGCTCATTGGCTTTGCAGACCTCCTCTCCTTTATATGGGTCTTGATGGTTCTGGACAAGCCAATCCTCCGTAGTCACGCTGGGAGCGGACAAGGGTTTCGTGGCCTCCAAGTGCTCGTTCAGGCATTTCAGACCGCCCAGGTTCTCAGTCTCCACACCTTTGGGCTGGTTACCCTGACAACAGGTACAGGAATCAGACTTGACAGGCCAATCATTCACATTGTAGGACTCCTGGAACACCTGGCAATAGAGCTTAAACTTCGCACTGGTGGTTTCACAGCCGGCATTCTCGGGCTTCTCCGGCTTATGGGATTCCTGGGGGTTACCAGCCAGTCAGAAAGATCCACCTCATCTTGATCAAGAGGCTCTAGATCGCCAACCTTTTCGATTTCCATGGAGTAAGAACTGGCAGTAGGACAGCTGTTAGAGTTTTGGTAACTTGGTTTTTCAGAAACTTCTTGTTGCTGACTCTTGTGGAGCCAGTTTTACAAACCCTTCAGGTTGCCCCAGACTTTATTCAAGAAACTGCAGGCTCTAGCAGGCGTCTGACTGCTCCCCACGGTCTGCTTCTGGCTGAGCCAGTCCTGGAGATTGGTGCTGGGCAGGTAGGGAGCCTGGTGACCGACGGCAGGTTTGCTTCCAGGGAGCCTTTCACTGAGAGGGACAGCTGTGGCGCTGGAGGCCCACTTCTGCTGCTCTGGCAATGGGATATAGCCTCTCTTCTCCAAGAAGGACGCAACATTTGATGAACTAGCATCAGGTGCTCAGGAATTTGAGTGGTCTTGAGAGACCCAAATGTGGTTATTGCCTGGCGCAGGGCAGTTATGTCGGCTTCAAAGAGTAAAGCAGTTGAATCTTCAGGTTTGAGGGTCAGACTGCCCAATCTCTCCAGGCAAGCTGAGACTTGATTGGTTAGGTCTTTGTTTTAGGTGCACTCCAGCAGATGAATAAGACAATTGAACTGGCCCCAGTAACCAGTGGAGCTGTTGGGCCTGCTGCTGAAGCGTCTCCTCTTTAAGCTGATAGATGAGATCTACCTGTTTATACAACCATATCTCCCAGCTTCGAAGGCATTCCAGGTGGCGACTTATGCAGCTGTGAATCTGGGCTTTGACCTCTCGCAAGTTTTCTTTCATTTGCCGGAGAACTCCACCAGTAGCAAGCTCCAAGTCCCTCTGTGCATCACAACACCTCAAAAGGGGCTCTCTATTAGTGGGGCAGCCACTAATAGAGAGTGAGGCACTCATTCCGCACCTGTTCCTCCTCTCCAGCTAGGCCGCGGCGCGCGAGCTGCTCAGCAAGCGGGAAGCTGCTTTATCCTGGACGGGGTGAGAAAGGTCCCTGGGCCCGCAGAGAGTGCCCCGCCAGGCCAGTGCGTGCGGCGGCGCCCCGCGGGCGGGCCATATCCTTTTATTTTTAAACATTTCAGTATGCATTTCTTAATAAGGATGACATTTCCTCACATAACCACAGTCCAATCATCACATTCAAGAAGTTTAGTACTATGACCTAATATACTGTCAATATTCAAATTCTGTCAATTATTCAATAATGAGAAACTTGTATGCAGGACAGGAAGCAACAGTTAGAACTGGACGTGGAAAAACAGACTGGTTCCAAATAGGAAAAGGAGTACGTCAAGGCTGTATATTGTCACCCTGCTTATTTAACTTATATGCAGAGTACATCATGAGAAACGCTGGAGTGGAAGAAGCACAAGCTGGAATCAAGATTGCCGGGAGAAATATCAATAACTTCAGATATGCAGGTGACACCAACCTTATGGCAGAAAGTGAGGAGGAACTAAAAAGCCTCTTGATGAAAGTGAGAGAGGAGAGTGGAAAAATTGGCTTGAAGCTCAACATTCAGAAAACGAAGTGATCTGGTCCCATCACTTCATGGCAAATAGATGGGAAAACAGTGGCTGACTTTATCTTCTTGTGCCCCAAAATCACTGCAGATGGTGACTGCAGTCATGAAACTAAAAGACGTTTACTCCTTGGAAGGAAAGTTATGACCAACCTAGATAGCATATTAAAAAGCAGAAACATTACTTTGCCAACAAAGGTGCATCTAGTCAAGGATATGGTTTTTCCAGTAGTCATGTATGGATGTGAGAGTCAAACTATAAAGAAAGCTGAGTGCTGAAGAAATTGATGTTTTTGAACTGTGGTGTTGGAGAAGACTCTTGAGAGTCCCCTGGACTGCAAGGAGATCCAACCAGTCCATCCTAAAGAAGATCAGTTCTGGGTGTTCATTGGTAGGAATGATGTTGAAGCCGAAACTCCAATACTTTGGCCACTTGATGCAAAGAGCTGACTCATTTGAAAAGCCCCTGATGCTGGGAAAGATTGAGGGCAGGAGGAGAAGGGGATGACAGAGGGTGAGATGGTTGGATGGCATCACCGACTCAATGGACATGGGTATGAGTGGACTCTGGGAGTTGGTGATGGACAGGGAGGCTTGATATGCTACGGTTCATGGGGTCACAAAGAGTCGGACATGACTGAGTGATTGAACTGAACTGAACTGATTCAATAATGTTCTTTAAACTGTCCTCCCTTGCCTTCAGTATCCAATATAGGATAATACATTGCATTTAATCGTCATCTCTTTTAGTCTCCGTATTACTTATCTATTACTGCATATGTCTTACTCCAAAATTTAAACTTAAAATAATAAATATCAACTGTATATTAATCTTATATCTTACAACTTTACTGACTTCAGTTCAGTTCAGTCACTCAGTTTTGTCCGACTCTTTGTGACCCCATGAATCGCAGCACGCCAGGCCTCCCTGTCCATAGGCAGGAGGAGAAGGGGATGACAGAGGGTGAGATGGTTGGATGGCATCACCGACTCAATGGACATGGGTATGAGTGGACTCTGGGAGTTGGTGATGGACAGGGAGGCTTGATATGCTACGGTTCATGGGGTCACAAAGAGTCGGACATGACTGAGTGATTGAACTGAACTGAACTGATTCAATAATGTTCTTTAAACTGTCCTCCCTTGCCTTCAGTATCCAATATAGGATAATACATTGCATTTAATCGTCATCTCTTTTAGTCTCCGTATTACTTATCTATTACTGCATATGTCTTACTCCAAAATTTAAACTTAAAATAATAAATATCAACTGTATATTAATCTTATATCTTACAACTTTACTGACTTCAGTTCAGTTCAGTCACTCAGTTTTGTCCGACTCTTTGTGACCCCATGAATCGCAGCACGCCAGGCCTCCCTGTCCATTACCAGCTCCCGGAGTTCACTCAGACTCACGTCCATCGAGTCAGTGATGCCATCCAGCCATCTCATCCTCTGTTGTCCCCTTTTCCTCCTGCCCCCAATCCCTCCCAGCATCAGAGTCTTTTCCAGTGAGTCAGTTCTTCGCAACAGGTGGCCAGAGTATTGGAGTTTCAGCTTCAACATCAGTCCTTCCAATGAATATTCAGGATTGATTTCCTTTAGGATGGACTGGTTGGATCTCCTTGCAGGCAAAGGGACTCNGTTGTCCCCTTTTCCTCCTGCCCCCAATCCCTCCCAGCATCAGAGTCTTTTCCAGTGAGTCAGTTCTTTGCATGAGGTGGCCAAAGTACTGGAGTTTCAGCTTCAGCATCATTCCCTCCAAAGAAATCCCAGGGCTGATCTCCTTCAGAATGGACTGGTTGGATCTCCTTGCAGTCCAAGGGATTCTCAAGAGTCTCCTCCAACACCACAGTTCAAAAGCATCAATTCTTTGGTGCTCAGCTTTCTTCACAGTCCAACTCTCACATCCTTACATGACCACTGGAAAAACCATTAGTTCTAATAGTTTTTTTTGGGTGGATACTTTAGAGTTTTCTACATATAGTGTCATGTCATCTACAAATGAATTGTAGGTCCCTGGTGGCTCAGACAGTAAGGAATCTGCCTGCAATGCAGGAGACTTGGGTTTGATCCCTTGGTGGGGATGATCCCCTGGAGAAGGGAATGGCAACCCACTGCAGTATTCTTGCCTGGGAAATTCTGTGGACAGAGGAACCTGGCAGGCTACAATCTATGGGGTTACAAAGAGTTGGACACAACTGAGAGACTCACTCTTTCACTTTCATCTCCAAATAGAAACAGTTTTACTTCCTCTTTTCCAATTTGGATGCATTTATTTCTTTTTCTGGTCTGATTGCCGTGGGTAGGACTTTCAATACTATGTTAAATGGAAATGTCAAAATTGGGCATCCTTGTCTTGCTCTTGAGTTTAGAGGAAAAGCTTTCAACTTTTCATCATCACGTATGGTGTTAACTGTAGGTTTCTCATATATGGCCTTTATTATGTTGAGATATATTCCCTCTATAGGACTTTCAATGAGAGTTTATATCATAAATGGATGTTGAATTTTGTCAAATGCCTTTACTGAATCTTTTAAAATGATCATGGTTCAGAGAGTAAAGAATCTTCCTGCAGTGTAGAAAACTCAGTTTTGATCCCTGGGTCAGGAANGTTTCTCATATATGGCCTTTATTATGTTGAGATATATTCCCTCTATAGGACTTTCAATGAGAGTTTATATCATAAATGGATGTTGAATTTTGTCAAATGCCTTTACTGAATCTTTTAAAATGATCATGGTTCAGAGAGTAAAGAATCTTCCTGCAGTGTAGAAAACTCAGTTTTGATCCCTGGGTCAGGAAGATCCCGTGGAGAAGGGAACAGCTACCCACTTCAGTATTCTTGCCTGGAGAATTCCGTAGACAGAAGATCCTGGCAAGCTACAGTTTGTGGGGTCACAAAGAGCTGGACATGTCTGAGTGAGATGACCATGTGATTTTTATCCATCTTTTTGTTAATATGGTGTGTTCCATTGATTGATTTGCAGATATTGCATCCCTAGAATAAATCCCACTTGATCAAGGAGTGTGATCATTTTTATGTATTGTTGAATTCAGTTTGCTGATAGTTTGCTGATTATTTTTGCATTTAGATTCCCCAGAGATGTTGGCCTGTGATTTTCTTTCAAGTAGTATCTTTGTCTGGTTTTGGTGTCAGGGTAATACGACATCAAATAATAAATTTGGGAGTGTTCCTTCCTTTTCAGTTTTTTGGAATAGTTTGAGAAGGATAGGCATTAGTTCTTTATATGTTTGGTAGAATTGCCCTGTGAAGCTGTCCAGTCTTGTACTTTTGTTTGCTTAGAGTTTTTTGACTACTAATTCTTTTTTTTTTTTTTTTAACTGAGCTGTGTGGCACATGGGAGCTTAGTTCCTTGACCTGCGATTGAACCCATGTCCTCTGTATTGCAGGGTAGATTCTTAACCTCTGTACCATCAGGGAAGTCCCCAAAAGCATTTAGTTTTTTTTTTTTTAAGCATTTAGTTTTTAACCAATAAACATTGCACTAGTTTAGAGTTTCTTAAATTGTTTTGGTTCATGGTACCATTAGTGTCTCAATAATTTTTTCCCACAACCTACCTGGGCCAAAAGAAATACCTAACAGTTCCATTTGTTAAACTGTTAGGTTTAAACATCTTAGTAAGTTTTCATATTTTAACAACCAAGTAGCCATTTATAAAGCATGAAAGTGAAAGTGAAAGACACTCAGTCATTCTGTGACCCCATGGACTGGGGCCTGCCAGGCTCCTCTGTCCATGGAATTTTCTAGGCAAGAATACTGAAGTGGGTTGCCATTCCCTTCTCCAGGGGATCTTCCCAACTTAGGGATCGAATGCAGGGCTCCCGCATTGCAGATGGATTCTTTACCATTTATTTGAGTCACCAGGGAAGCCCTTTATAAAGCATATATATATATACCTAAAGAAAAAGTGTTTAGTTTCATATTGAATAGACACAGTTACTAACAGGATGTGTGTATCTACTGGGCACAGTCCAACTTCACTAACCTTGGAATGTTTGGACACGGCCCTCTTATTTCCTGTTACCCATTGATTTTCACTTGGTCCTCGCTTTTTATTGCAGCAATCATGGAAAGCCCAGCTTTGCAAAGAAAGAAATGCCTTTGAAAGGAGTGTAGCATGATCTAATGAGAATGTGAATCACTTCAAGGGTAGTAGTACCTGACAGATGCTGCTATGCTGTCCTTGAAAATTTAAAATATCTTGTTGGGTCCTCTAGATTACCTCAGGTCATAGTTTGGGAACTGCAGTACCAGCTGATGGAAGATTAAAAGAGAAATAAGGAGACCAATTATACTACTGCATGTAGAAACATGGTCAAGTAGGTATTCCTTAAGGTAGAGTATCACAATCAAGATGCAGTGGACGTTTTTTTGTTTTTGTGTTTGATCTGTTTGGTTTTGGTATTTGAAGCCCTGATTTGTGGTTGTCTTTTTGCTGGAGCGGTTCTGTGGTATGATTTTGGCTGTGGTTTCAGTGATATAGCCTCTCACCGCCTTTTTTCTCATTCTGAACATAGATCTCTAGTCTTCCTGAGAATGTGGGAAACCTGATATTCTTCCAATAAATGTCTTTCTCTGTTTGTCAGCCCAACTACTCAAAGTTGGGACAAGGACAAATAAAAAGGATTGTGACCCAAGATTTCCAGGACTGGAAGAGAGGCAAGATTATAGAGGGTATATTGCACTGATGTCACCAGACAGAAGGCACATCTCACTACTTCCTCTCCTTGCTTTCTGATGAGATCAAAGGTCTGTGATAAATGTTAGGCAGATGAGAGGATGAATTTTAGGTAGAGTTATCCAAGTAGGGGAAATAAGGATGCACAAGATTTGCTTAGATGATAGATGCTTTTGGTAAACTCAAAAGTCAGTTATGTTTCTCACTAGCAAATATTACAGAAGGCCAGATCTAGAGGTGTGTATTAGGAAACTAAATATCTGGCTCAGAAAGCAAGGAGAAAGAAAAGCAGTATCTACCTGCATCAACTCATGAAGCAGGTGAATGACTGAAACTCAGAAAGGCCTCTTTGAAAGAGGAAATGAACAACATCAGGAAATGGAATCCTAGAAGCATGTCATGAAGAAAACGTTGTAGCAGAAAGAACTGCTCTACTCTTTTGAGTTAAAGTAAGTTCCTCAAGTTGACATTATGTTGCCAACAAAGGTCCATTTAGTCAAGGCTATGGTTTTTCCTGTGGTCATGTATGGATGTGAGAGTTGGACTGTGAAGAAAGCTGAGCACCGAAGAATTGCTGCTTTTGAACTGTGGTGTTGGAGAAGACTCTTGAGAGTCCCTTGGACTGCAAGGAGATCCAACCAGTCCATTCTGAAGGAGATCAACCCTGGGATTTCTTTGGAAGGAATGATGCTAAAGCTGAAGCTCCAGTACTTTGGCCACTTCATGGGAAGAGTTGACTCATTGGAAACGACTCTGATGCTGGGAGGGATTGGGGGCAGGAGGAGAAGGGGACGACAGAGGATGAGATGGCTGGATGGCATCACGGACTTGATAGATGTGAGCTTGAGTGAACTCCAGGAGATGGTGATGGACAGGGAGGCCTGGTGTGCTGCGATTCATGGGGTCACAAAGAGTCGGACACGACTGAGCGACTGAACTGAATGGAAGTTCTTCAAGATGAAAAAACAGGTTTGGAGATACACCAAACAGAAGACATTAGCCTTTCCTTGTTTCAATAAAATAGAATAGGACATGAGTTTTTAGTGTATGAACTCTCAGTGAAATAGATGAAATCCTTAGTTTTGAAGTTGACAGGTTGTGCTGGCTTCCATGAAATGAAGCAGTTTCTGATGTGATTCATTTTATCCTTGGTAAGTGAAATCATGATGTCAAGTATACATGCCATTGTTAGGTACACACAGGCTGATGAGATTTCCATGCTCATAGGAAAGCTATGTGGTGGGAATATTTGGCACAAGAGCCTTTCAAATAGTAAGCAACATTATAATTTATATTACTTATTCAAGAATAATGACTGATTAGAGCAATACTCTTAAAGGCACATGAGTGACCTTAATGTGAAATATCACATCATTTCTCAAAACTCAGTTTAAAACCAATTGCCTAAGTTGTTTTAATTATGCTTTAGGGTTCTAACCTATCCACCCATCTTGTTGACCTATATGATGTTGTTGTTGTTTAGTTGCCAAGCTGTGCCCTACTGTTTTGAGATCCCATGGATTGTAGCCCACCAGGTTCCTCTGTCCATGGGATCTTCCAGGCCAAGAATATTGGAGTGGGTAGCCATTTCCTTCTCCAGGGGATCTTCCTGACCCAGGGATTGAACCCATGTCTCCTTCATCTCCTGCACTGGCAGGCAGATTCTGGTATGCTTTATATGAACTTTGTCATCTGTGTTCTTATGAATCAAGTTCCTGTATACCAATTCTTTCTCTCCACCATGGATAGAAGCTAGTTTTATTTAGAAAAGAAAACTCTTACCCTGTTGCAATACCAGGAGAGTATCATGCTTTTCTACTGTTGAAATTGTGCATTATGAGGTAATCAGGTGTGAATCTGGATTGAGATTCAATTACTGGGCTCATTTTTTCTTTCAGAATGATCAAAGACAGAGAAGGAAACCAACAGGTTGAGAAAGAACCCCTGTAAATTAAGGGAAGTTGTCTGATAAGAGACGAATACTGATGCCATGAGTCAGCCAAGACACACGAGTCTTCCTTTGGGTACTTGGCATGAAACATTTCAGGGAAACATTCTTATTCCTTTAGCAAATAAGCGTGGGCAGAACTTCCTCACAATTGATAGCAATCTGCATTTCCAGTATTATATCCTACCATTTCTTCCTACGTAGTCTAAACAACCACCTTATGAAGTTCCTCATGGTTTTCTTTCCATGCCAGGACCATTTGTGACTGTTCTTTGCTCCTGCAATGTTTCTTTAATAATACCCTTAATCTTCTTCTCTTTGCAAGCATGCTTAGTCTATTCAGTCATGTCTGACTCTTTTATGATCCTATGCACTGTAACCCTCCAGGCTCCTCTATTCATGGGATTCTCCAGGCAAAAATATTGGAGTGGGTTGCCATGCCCTCCTCCAGGGGATCTTCCCAATCTAGCGACTGAACCCATGTCTCCTGCATTTCCTGCACTGCAGGTGGATTCTTTACCCACTGAGAAACCTGGGAAGCCCTCTTTCTTTTTAGTGTGGAGTTATTTGTTCCAATGGTGCCCCCACAATGCTTGCTTCATCACTCTGTAAAGGCATGTAATTAACCACTTAGGTGTGTCTGACTTTTTGCGACCCTGTGGACTGTAGCCTGCCAGGCTCCTCTGTCCGTGGGATTCTCCAGGCAGGGAGCCTGGAGTGGGTTGCCATTCTCTTCTCCAGG